>VZRW01011964.1:4779-83203 GCA_013398125.1 Aegotheles bennettii | reverse complement strand
CCGAGGATCTGTTATTTACAATCCTGCACTCTGACAGTTGGGAAATCAGATTGATTGACAGTGGGACGCTGGCGGATGGAGGTTCCAGGCACGCAGACAGACTGAATTCAGAATGTGGGATGAATGCCACTGGGAGAATGGGGGCGGAGGAGGAGGGGGGGCTGAAAAGCAATTAAAAAAAAGAGATTTCTAAATTATTAACATTTTTTAAATTATTAACGTTATTGGTGCCTCCATGTGAGCCCGCAGATAAACTGCGCTTTGTACTGGCACTAATAATTTATAGCCCAACCAGAGTCCTGTGGTGTGGAGACAATCCAAAACACACCAAGTTTTGTCTTGTCAACCTTACACGAGAGAGTCTGCCCGTGCAGGCTCCTTCTCTCCCCCTGCCCACCCCAAAACCCCAGCGTGACCCGCTCACCTAACAAATGCTGATGAGACAATTTAATCGTAATCATATAAAATACATCAGGCGTTAATGCAATGAGCTGCTCTGCTCATCACACGGGGGTGACACCAGCTGTTCTGCAGCACACGGTGCCTGGATGTCCACGTCCCGCGTGCCCAGCGGCCACCCAGTACCCGGGTGAGATGCTCTGTCAGGACTGGTTGTGCCACACCAGCAGACAGAACATGTTTGTCTTGTATCCAACACAGACCCGCATGGCATGGTTGGATATTCAGCATGTGCACAACACATGTTACACACTGTCCCCTCCTGTGCTGTGTTCATTGCATGTACATGTGAAGACCCCCATGGTGCACGGTGTTGCTCCCTACCCACATCTCCTGCTCCCAGGAGCTCCTCACCTCTGTGAGTGTCTGGGACAGAGGGATGTGCCATGCTCACCAGTGTGCCTCAGCACAGGTTTGTGCCGTGCCTCTGCTGATAAGCAAATCCTTACTCCTCAGCAAAAGGAATCGCCTTCTTGCCCCTGGAGAAGCCAATCAAATCAAACAGACTGGAAAAGCAGACAGCCTCTTCATTAACCTAACGAGAAGCCCTAGAGATTTACACTCCAGACCGGAGATCCTCCTCCAGCCTGTGCTGGATGCTTCACCAATGCTGCTCACACCCCTTGCCCAGCTCCCCCCGGGTGGGTAGGAGTCAGCCCCCCACCCTTGGGGGGAAGCAGCAGGTTCTTGCACAGCATTGCTTCAACCCTCTGCTCCCATGGCTGGGACAGCACCACCTCTGCAGTCTCCCTGGTGTTGCTGAGTTACTTCCCTCTCCTCTCACGCCTGCATCAGAGCACTCAGGCTTTGCTCTGGACCAAGCCACACGAGCAGCTCTGCTCGCCCCAGGGAAGGTGGAGGGGGCTGAGGAGCCTTCAGCCCGTGGAGGGATGGATGCTCGTGGCTCCTGCGCTCTGCCAAGCGGCTCCAGGGCAGAACCTGCAACTGCCTGGTGCCCCCTTTAGGCACAGAGAGGGATGCTGCAGCCGAGCCGGCTCCATCCACCGCCCAGGCAAAGCCCAGCAGCAAGCTTCCAGCTCATGTGGGACCCACCAGATCCCAATGCTGCAGGACCCTTCTTCCCCCAGGACACCCCACCACCCCCAGGACAAGGCAGCAGCACTAGGCAATGGTATTTGTCCACGAGAAAGCTGCTTCAGGACCAGGTTTTGGATTTTCCTTGCATCAGCCTAACTGTACAAGCACCAGTGTCCTTTCAAAGAGCAGGATGGCAGCATCCTCCCTCAGACACAGATATCAGGGCAGAAATACTCCTGCTAAAACCCAGGAACAGGTACATAGGCACAATCTGCAGTGCACACAACAGGCCCTAAATAAAGAGGGACCAGGGCATCCCTCAGCTGTCCCCAGTGCCCAGCTCTGAGAGAGCCACGCCACCCTGGGAAGGGCTGGGGACAACTTCCTAATGCTGGAAGCTGCGACCTACAGGGTCCTTATGGCAGTGCTCTGAGGAAGCCCTCACCCAGTGGGCTGGGTATGGAAGTTCTCTCCCTTCCAGCAGCCCTTTCCCTCACTGTTCCACAGCAGATCTGGTTCCAGCTAATGAAGAACCCTTGGTGACACAAACACAACTGCTTTCAATGAGCCTGTCCCTCTGACTCCAGCATTTGCCTGCTAAGCTGCCTTCACTGCAACTTAGCTTCATCTGCATATCTCTAATTGCCATGAGACGAGACATCCAATTCTCATTAAGGTGAAAGGTCTTTAACACCAATTTATGCTTTGTCTGCGTGTAGCAACTACTGCACAAACTTCCTAAATGTAGCACTACCGATGTTCAACTAAATCCTGCCACATCCTCTTGCTGTTTCAGACCCCATCCCTAAGTGGCAGGAGTACCTGGCACTGCCTGCATGTCACAAGCCCCCCTCATTATGCCAACACTCATTCCCCTTGCTCCATGCTCCACACTATGACCCAAATGAGACCTACACCACAGATTCTGAATATTCAGATTGACACGGATGCTCGAAGCAAAGGAAGAGAAGGATCCCACTCACCACCATTGCAAACTACACAGTAGTGATGTTGTAGATAATCTGTTCCAGGAAACAAATGTACAGCTCCCACGGATTGCTACAGAAGGTATTAGACTTTATAGATGGCTGAGGGTAGATACCTCCACAGAGATGGTGGGAGAAACAGCCTGTAGCACCACCTGTATTCACTGCACGATAAACACGCAACACTGCAGCCCACAAATCCCATCAACACAAGGGGTAGGAACACCTCACAAGACTTCTACGGAAGGGCAAAGCGAGCTCCTTCTCCCATGTGCAAGAGCCTGTACTGTACCTCCATGGCTGGGCACTGCCATGCTGTTGGCCAGCTGGTAGAGACGTTGTTGCTGCTGCTCTTCGAACGTGCCGTGTTCGTTCAGCGCCGACATCATGCGTCTGTAGTGCTCCTCCGGGGTCATCTGAGTCACCGAGTCCTCGAGCAGAGGCGTGTGGGAATTTTCTGAAGAGCACAAAGATTTGGTCTTTTTTTCAAGAGTGAAATACAATGGAAAATCACACAAGTACAGGGACAGTGCCAAAGGAAGAGGAAGGGGGGTAAAGGGATATCAGCACCATTTCCCACAGAATCTGACATACCCCAAGCTGCCAAATGCAGCCGTCCCTGTGCTCTGAGATGCACCATTATAAGCAGTCAGGACACACCTACAACGTGCTGAAGCTCCAAACATGGGCACACTTACACACCGGAAAGTCTACAAATAAAATTGCAACAGCACCCAAAAAACTCACGCACAATTTTTCCCCCCCCTCCCCTAAAGCAACAAGCATTGCATGATAACACAGAACCACCAGCATGTGCACTGCCTCCAAGGTGGCAAAGAGGACAGGCAGGATGAAAGAGCTCACTGAGTTCTCACCCTTTCATCTTAAGGGATGTCAGGTTTTTTATTCGAGGAATACCTGAGCAGACACACACCTCTCCCCCCCCTTTCTGAACACCCGCAGGGACACGGGAACACCAGAGCTGTTCATGAACCCAGCGTAGGCGATGCTGGTGACAGTGCTGACAGTCCCCCCGCCCAGCTCTCAAGGCAAGCACCAAAGCAGGCTGGTTCAGATCTGTACCTATGGCTAAGCACCCCGAGGCCATTAAAATCACACCCAACACGACCACCTCTCCATCTTCCCGGAATGACTGCACAGCCCAGGAGGGAGGTGCTTTTAGGAAGGCCCTGCCTGCTCCCTGGGCAGCAGGGATCCCAGCACGACAATCAGGGACACAAAACCACAGAGCCTTTGTGTTTACTGTAAGCAGAACTCAGAGTAATTACCGTTCTCCGCCTTGGCGGTGGCTGCCCTAACACTGTTTTATCTTGGATCTTCCCCACAGGCAAAACCTTTTCATTACTCGGAGAGGAACTCCCAGTAACAACCTGAACAGGCAGGAGGGAGGGGGTGGGCAGGGCTCCCCCATGCTGCAGTCACAAGACCACCGCTGCGATCAGTGACTGACAAGACCACCCTACCATGTGCCCCAGATTCCTGCTCCTTCATCCACCTCATTTCACAGAGTCCCTCAGGGATCGTGGCAGGTGACTCTGCTGCCAGACTGGCTCCAAATTCAAGGTGGTGGCTCTGAGCACAGGCACTTGGCACCAATAACGAATATGCAGGCATCAGACACACTGCTGGGGAAAGAGCTGTGGATCTCTCTTAGATGAGAGAAAGGTCCCTAAAGCTATCAAAAAAAGATAGCCTGTGGCAAACAAATACAGTCCAAGAGACAGGGGACCTGTAAAAGGTGGCTCTGCCACAGTCGATAGGGACTGGTTCACCTCTGCCTTGGCCAGAATGAGAGGCCATTAGTGGCAAGTGTTGGCTGCCACCAAACTCATGACACAACCAAGCACACAGGGGCTCAGGCTCTGAGGATGCAACACATGTTGTCATGAAACCTCCTGCTCCCCAAGACATAGGAGAGGCTAATTAATAAATAATAATAATAATAATAATAGAGTCTGAGCTGCTCAAAGTTGCAAGAAAAAAGGGTTGCATCCCCAGCTCCCTAGGCACTCTTCCTCTGCAAAAGCAGAATTACCTCCATCCCCTCCAACTCAGGTCAGCCATTCAGCTCAGCAAGGGCTCTCAATCAGCAAAGTAATTTGTGGCTGTATCTGCAACCACCAATCTCTACCCCAGTGACACGTATCTGCATCTCAGGGACCACAGGCTTCCTGTGTAAATCCCAGGCTCGTGGCCTGCTCCAGGATCAGGAGCTGGGTGCTCACCCCATACGTGTGCACAACGCTCGGGAACCAGACCTGAAAGGAGGCTGCACAAGCCAAGAGCCTGCTCCCTCCCACTCCCCATCTCTGGCACCCAACCCTGCAGGATGCCAGTGGCAGGAGCAGGGGTGCATGGGGCAGAATTCCCTTCCCCATCCACTTCCCACCAGGTCACTCCGTGGGCTGGATTCCCACACCCTCCTCTGCTCTCCCACCAACTCCCACTGCCTCCCCCAGGAGCACAGAAGCACACCAACTGTTCTGGTTCCCTTCTGATGCTCTTATCCGAAGGTCTAAGGAGCAAAGCTGCATGCCACAGACCTGATTTAGAAAAACACCCATAATTTTTTTTCTTTTTTCACAGCTGTGTCATTAGAGAAAAAAAAGGGAGGGGAGGAGGGGATTTAATAACACTTAATTACCATAAACTCTATCGGATCAGCCGCAGAGCAGATTTCAGGTGCAAGGGGAGGGGGGGAAGAATGGGGGTGGCAAGGGGAGGCTAAGAGGAAGGAGGAGTCCAGGGAAAGGCTGGATTTCCACACTTAAAACTTGGAAGATTTCACATGACTCAGCCAGCGATAATTCCAGCTCTGCTGGAGCTTTGCTGTCTGCTTTTGTCATTACCAGGGGGTAATGCGGGAGACTGAGCTCGCCAAATCTCCTCCAGTCGCCAGGTGTGAAATGGACCCTGCCGTGGTCACGGGGAAGGCACAGCCCAGGCTGGCATCTGCTGGGCCTCCCTGCTCACCCAGGCCAAGGGCAGCCCCCCTCTCCCAACCTCCACCAACCCTGCAGGGTCCCACTGGTGGGGAATTCAGGCTCTCAGAGGATGCAGTTTTTCTGCTCAGCCTGAGGGACACGTCATCACCACACAGCCTTTTCCCCAAGCTTTGTAAAGCTCCCCAAGCAATCCCAGACAAGACAGGAGCACCCAGTCTGTCTGTCTCCTCTCCTTTGCTGCAACAAACCCATGAGAGGTCAAGGCTCCCTTTACTGAACGTGGAGTCTGCTGCAAAAGCATCTCAGCCCAGGTTCCAAGCCAGGTCTCAGCCAGCAGGTTTGGTGCCTTTGCTTCCTGAGCTGTCATTTGCCAGGGCAGGGAGGAATGTCACCACACTCAGCAGCCTGGGTTTGGGGGGCAGTGAAGTTGCTTGCAAGAATGGGGCCAAACATCATCTTTTCACTTGACCTGACTGGCTAGCTGCCAAACCAATCAACATGTGGAGATTCCCCCCCAAAAGAAAGGGGAACAAAGTGACAGAGGCTGGATCTGAACTGCTCAGCTCTAGTTCTGGTCTGCTTCATCAACCCAGGATGCACTAAGATTTTGTTTTAAACGATCTGCAATAGCAAAGAGAAGGGCAGAATGAGCAGCACATGAGCCCATCAGCCCACCCCGGAGGGGACTGCAACACTGTTCCCTACACAGGTTTTCCAGCACTTAGTCCAGCCTAGTTTCAAATCTTCCCAAATGACGAGGCTTCCACCGGATTGATTTCTCAGCGCTTCAAACAGGAACCCAAATTCTCTTGGCTGATTTTCCCTTCCTGCAATCGCTCCGTTTTATTTCACGTCTCGAGGTATTGCAGAAGCAGATCTCCAGACATGCTGTTGCCACAGGAGTGAGGGTTTTACTCGGGGAATTGTCTCCCGGGGAGAAAAGCTTCCCCCGTGCCCTGCCAGCAGCAGCCCTCGCGCCGAGCTCCGATACGCCCGCATTTCCATACGAGACGCGAGAACGTTCTGCTCTGTTTGACAGCAGGCCCTGCTTCCACTGAGATAGGGCTCTCTTTTGATCTCTGGTGCGCACACGGCGAGCGCTGGGGAGGGGGGAAGGGAAGGTTATGCTTCCCTGCTGGAAGGGTTTCCAGCCCTACAGGTGTTTTTTCACTCAGTCAGGGAGAAGGAGTGATTTACTTGGCTGCCTCTGTTCTCCTTGCCTTGTCAGGCACGGCCACAGCAGCACGAGATGTGCCACGGGCACGGGGTCACTTCTCCTCTTCAAAAGGCTGTTTGGGAGACAATGCAGCTGTGCCCTGAGCAAGAGGGAGGGGAAGAGTCCCCACCTTGAGCCGTACACCACCACAGCAGCGTGCCAGAGCTGGAGGACCAGCACCCAGCACAGCATCAAGCTGGAGAACAAGGCAGGGAGCATCCCCAGGGACACTGAGGACCTGGCTCCTGCAGAGGACAGCATGGGGCTGCACAGGCTACAAAACCCCCATGGCTTCTTGCTCCCCTTCCCACTCCTAAATCACAACCTGCACTCACCCAGCCAAGCTCAGGGCTCCAGCACAATCTCCCAGATTCCAGGTAACTGGCCACTAGGGTCCATCCTGCCCGAAAGCACCTTGTCATGTAACACAGATCCTTCTGGTTCCAACTGATTCCTTAGTACAGAGCTGGGAACACAGGGATCACTTCCCTCCTGCTCTCCATGGTACCCAGGCCACCAGAACACTGCCTGATGGTCAGCAGGATGGGAACTATCAGCTGCAAGGTGCCCTCACTGCTTGGGGTCTACAGCACAGAAACACTGGCTACAGCCCCTCCTTCGACCCCCTTTCCATAGCAGGGGGTGGGCACATAAAGGCCCCAAAGGCACAGAAGTCTCTGCCCCTATTCGGCCCCTCACTATTCCGATGGTATCCAGCATCAGCACAGCCTAGGCTTAATGTGCCTGCCACAGTGCTGGAGAGAACCAGGCTCCCCCAGTGATCGACTGTAACCAGACCCAGGTAATGCTGGCAGAAGGCCCCACTCAGAACTTCCGACCTGTCTCACACTCTTGTAAAGGGCAGGAAAAGCTTGCTGAAAAAAAAGGGGGAGTAGAAAACAGAAGTCTGCTTTTACTCAGGGCTTCCTCAGAACCCTTCTCTCAATGAGCTGGGGGAATCCCCGAGTCAGGCAGTGAAGGAGCAGGGTCCAGACCCTGCACACACACTGCAAAGCCCAGCACTGCCCATCTGCCTCCCACTGCACTCAGCCCACTCCAGTGAGCAAAAATGGTGGGAAGGCAGAGGAAAGAAAGGGAATGGGATCACTTGACCCTGCTGATCCCACAGCAAAAACATCAATTTGTGCAAGTTCAGCCACTTTATCAGGGTGAATTCAAATGCAATGGTTTGCTTTCAGATGGCTCGATTGAAGTTCAGCCCGTTCTCAGCCAGGCCACACAGGCTGCTGGTACCCAGACTCAGCTCCTAAGCACTGGAATTACAAGGGCTACAGACTCGGCAGGAACAGCAAAGATGACAGCAGGGGTATTAAGTGTGCTACAGGAGTCTCACCTCCCCCCATAACAAAGGCATTTCTGAATCTATAGAAGCATCCTGCTGGAACTTACCTGCACATCTATCAGAGACATTTTAAGGATGACAGGAGTAGGGCAGATGAAGAAAATCAAGGAGAACAGGTAAAGAGTAGCAGGATATAGCAGTTCCTCTTTACATCTTTCAGAAAAGCCCAGTCAAAAGCTGAGGTGCTTCTACTTGTATTAAAGAGTTGATAAGCAGGAGAGGGTTATGTGAAAGAAAAGATTTAGTATGCTCGTAGGTGGTGTTAGCAATATTATATTAAGTGACAGTGGCATTCAACACCCTCTCAGAGTATGCTGCCTTTCAGATCATCATTTGGGGACAAGGAGTCAAGAAGAGACAATATACAGGAATATTATATGAAATTAGGATGCAGTACAGGTCCCCACAATATATCTTCATATAGCATAATAAGGTTTGTGGTTTAAGAAGGCTGCAGGACAAACTGCTGCAAAAAGTCCCCTTCGAGATTCCCAGGCTTGGCTACTGAGACTATCCACCTTGAGCAGTCCCAGCTGCTGGAGTCCAGCCCCATGAAACAGGATCTAGCTTCAGCCAGCCAGACTGCTTTCATTTTTTAATTATTTTTTTTAGTGGCCAAAGAGTGCAGGTTAAGCCCAGTGATTGAGGTGGGCATTACTGACAGCTAGTTAGTTTGAACTTAACAACAACGCCTTTAAACGAACGGCCTGTAAAACCTCATTTACACAACCTCCAGACAAACTCATTAGCTGCAGGCTCCATTACCCACTCCACTCTGCCAGCCGTAAAGAAAGTTTAAAAATCATGTTTATAGGAAAGAACCGTAAGACAAATCGGGAGATTAAAATAAAATCCCTAAGAAGAGAGACCTTCTGCAGATTCCATCTCTATAGGAACAGTGCCATAAATGCATAAGAAAGAGCTAGGCAGCCCTATTCTCCCTGCTAGCCTTCTTTTTTTCCCTTTAAAGGAACAGATGCCGACAAGATAAGCCTGTGTGTATCTTTTATATTCAACATATAATCAAGACGTTCTGCCTGAAAAGTAGAAACACCCCTAAAATCCACCTAAAAAGCTGCAGCTTGCTTTTTTAATCATAAAGCAATTATTCTAATTAAGAGGCAATCCCTTTCCCGCACTGCAAGCTCCCCTCCGATTAGATAAAGAAAGCACAGTGCACTGGTAGCCTCCTTCATGCACCCTCAGTGCCGGATACTTACAGCTCCCACACCACAGCCTCCTGCAACCCTCCCTTCCCTCCCTCCTTAATTTCAATTAAGTTCCACTCTCAAGAAAGGAGAAGAAAGGGGAAAGGGATGGGGGAGCGAGAAGCAGCACTTACCCTTTGGGGACTCACTTCTGGCTTTCTTGCTTTCTAAAGGACACTCACTGCTGCTGTTGGGAGAACATACTCTTCTCTTGCCTAAAATTTCATCTAGAAGAGAGATGAGAAACCTGAGTATCAGATAAGGTTGTACTTTCCTCTTTGCAGAAGCAACCAGAGAGACTTTGGTATTTTGCTTCCCTCTCCCTCACACAGACAGACACACGCACACATATATTACAGGCAGAGGGAAAAAAAATGAAAGTAAGAAAAATCATCATCTTGAGAGCCTTGATCTGCTTTCCTAATCACGCAGTCCAAAAGCACATAATGACTATTCATACACTGATCAATGCAACGTTTTAAAGCTATAAATTCTGAATCCAGTTGATTTCCTTACTGAGTTTCATCATTTGTTCTGTTGCCTTTTGTCCCCCTGGTGTTTCTACTCCTTTCATGCCCTGATGCAAAGAAACTGGGGGAGAGAAAGGAGAGGAAAAAAACAACACAAAAAAAAGCACAACAGATCTCTGAATCTTCCTACCACAGTATCTCTCTCTCTCTCTCTCTCAATCTCTCCCCCTCCTACCCCCCCCTCCTCCTTCAAAACCTCAAGGTCCTTAGCAATCTTCCCCCTCTAGATTGTACGGAAACACTCAAGCCTTTTGCATTACTGCAGCCCTACAAACCAACACAAAATATCTAATATACAATTACAGCGTCCCCGAACAGATTTAAAATCAATATCCTCCCATAATAACGCTGGGGAAACTGAAAGCATGATGTTGCATACGGGCAGGAAGGAAGAGACTGTTTGTCACTGCAAGCATCAAATTCTCATTTATCAAGGGCTTGTTAAAGATGCAGCATCTTAAAAAAAAATCTCACAAACAAGCACCATATTCGAGTGAGTAGACGCTGCATCTGCCTGTGAGTCAACACACGCAGAGCTTCTGCAATTTGCCCAAAGTGTGTTGGTTAAGAAAGGTTACAAACCCCCTTGGTGCTATTTATAAGAACAACAAAATTACGTCTGTTCCAAGGGACATTTTAAGCCAAGCAGCTGTCCCTCACACTTGGAATCGCTCCACATGACTTCGAATTCAGCTCAGTGTGCCCAGGTTCCTGCCTTGGCATTGCACCTATCAAGGGATCCAGAGCACAGATCTGTGGCTGCTGAGAGCAGTCACCGTGCCGAGGGCAGAGCCTGCCAGGCAGTGCCTTCAGCCAAAGAGCCATTCTGGAGCTCTGCAAAGTTACAAGTGGCATTTCAAGGTTTTAAAGAGCACAAGCTGCCTCCGATCTTATCTTGCCATGACCCTGTCACCCAGCCTGTTAACAAGCCTGGCACTCTGAGACGACTGCAGGGGCTTGCAACCATCCATAACCAAAGCAAAGTAAATACAACAAAACCCTGGCAGCTGGAAAGCAGAAGAGAGAGGCTGGAGTCAGCCAGTGACAGCACTTCAGTCTTCTCAGGACTTCACATCCCAGGTGTCAAGTCAGCCTTTCAATGCAATTTGAATGTTAACAATCCTCCTGCCTCAGTTTACCCTTCAAATAACTTCTCCAAAGCCATGGACAGCATCTGCTTGCCAAGCCAGCATCGAAGCTAGGAAGTACCTGGCCACACAGCACAGAGAGAGTCACAAGCTCCCTCCCCATGGAACTCTTCATTCATCATGTTGATTTTCCTGGAAATGCTAGTCTGATGCTGCAGACCCTCAGCACTGGAGGCCAAGATCATATATCTTCCTCTGAAGTGTTCTCATCCGGGATTTGTGGCTTTGAAACACCAAAAGTCCCGTTGCTCTGCTCACACACACACCCCCCAGCCTGGGCAGGAGGCAGCAAAACCCAACAGGGCTCATTCTCACATACTTCAGGCAGAAGAGGGTCCATGGAAGAGCTGGTGACAGAAGCCCCAGTTACATGTGACAGCAGCTAGAATATGAGCAGTAAAGATTCCTTGCTTTCACAGCTCTGCCAAGGCACCTCATTCCCCTCCTATCACTCCTCTCTCGCTATTCCACTCCCACCCCCACGCGCCCATCTGCCAGCAGAGCCGCTCCGACTAGCGCCGTGCCCTGCTGTTCCCAGCACATCCCTGGGACAGCCTGCAAGCCCCATCTCACTCCCGACTGGCTGCACTCATGCAGGGGAAGACAAAGATGAGGCAGTAGCTCTGAAGCAGCACAGACTCCATCAGCCCCATGCCCCACCACCCTCCTGAACACCCACTGCTCAGTACACACAGTGAACAGTGAGATGTGACAGCCCACCACCAGCAGCACATCACAGGGAAAGGGCCCAGATGTCTTCCAGTCGAGATTTGAAGTCAGCCCTCCAGAGAGATCCCACACGAGTGTATTCATCTCTAGGATGATCTGCAGCATCTTCCTTCCTTCTTTGTACCAAAGCACCCAATCCCGCACGCTGGGGCCGTGTCTGGGTTGCCCCCCAGCAGTCCCTGTGGCAGTCAGTCAGGTCACAGAATGCAAATTTTCCTCTTTTTTCCCCCCCTCCTTCATTTAAGGCAAAGTCCTGGGATGTGTCAAAGTCTGGGGACTAAACAAGATATACAGCAAGCCAGGGAAAGGGAATAATTATCACCAGTAGCCAGTATGGAGGCACAGAGCTCTCACCATCCACCCCACACATACTGAGCAGGAGAGCACAAGACAACACCAATCATTCCAATTCCACAACTCACACCCCTCTCTTGGCTTTCTCAGCTGCAAAGCAGGGAAAAGGCAGATCCCATTTTCAATAGTTACTCAGTGAACTCACAGATTCTGGGGCACAACTTAATGGCAATGGGTTTGTATTACAGCACCAATCCTTCCTCCTCTACAACTCAAACCATACGCACAGCTTTGGCACACCACTGACCCTCGGGAATCAGGACCCTGCACTCCAAACTCATCCCGTTGTGTCCACGTGCCATTCATCCAACCATTCTCTGCACTCACACACCCAGAACCAGGGTAGCGACTGGAGCTGTTGGGATGGGAGCACCCACAGCTCATCTCCCCTGACTTTGCAGCAGCAAAACCAAGTATGTTTTGCAAATGAGTTGGCACTGGAGCTTCTCGATCCCGTACCACCCTCACTGTGCATTCAGAGCACATTGTCACTCATTGACCAGAAAGCCAGAAGACAGCTGTTTGCTCAGCCTGTGCACCTGCAGAAGGCAATGCTCCACCTCAGACAGAGGATGGGGACGGACAGTAGGGGAAGGGATTTTTTCCTTGTGCTTCCTCACCTCCCCAAATCCCTGCTTTTACCTCCTCTATCCTGCCTTCTGCAAAGCATTTCAGTTGAAAGGAAGCCAGATTAGGGCAGTTTTTTAATATTAAAGCAGAAAATGAAAGACATTATCAGTAGCTCTGTAACATTATGAAGCTAGGCCAGGCAATAACACAAGTGAGGAGGTGCCAGAGGAAGCCTCCAGCATACTGATCACTCCCTGTCACCAGTGCAACACAGCCCTGACCACACACCCATGCCCCAAAGGTCTCCCATGCAGGTCCCCAGATCCTGCATGGCATTCAAGGCTCCTGACAAGGCAGTACAGAAAGCAATCCAGAGAAGTTTTGGGAAACAAAGTCAAATATTTTCCCCCAAGATCTAGGAATCAAAGTGGATTCCCCCCTCTTTCACGGTAAGCAAAGTTCAGCACTCACCTGCTGCACTTCTACGGGGAAACTTGAACAGAGACAGGCCAGGAAAGTAGGTCAGCTGGAGGAGGATAGCACTTCTGCCTCCATGCAGAACTATCACCCAATGGCTTTGCAACCATAAAGGGAAAGGATGTGGCTATGACACCATAAAATGAGCTTGCGTAGAAGCCAGGGCAATCTGGGTTTTATCTAATCACAGTCCTCTCTGGGCTTGAGACACACTGATTAGAGGCTACGGGTGGAAATGTCACCTGCAAGTAACAGTGCTTTGTACTCCTGCACTTAACAGCCGTGTTCACCAACACACCTAAGAATCCCAAGCCTCATTATCAGCTTTGAAGAGAGGACTTGGGTGCCTAAGCCAGCTGGGAAGATTACAAAATCTATCTCTACGTTACCCCAACGTAGAGGGACTTTATCTCCTCTTTCCAAGGGAATCTGCAGCAGAGAAGATGCACCAAGGACACACACTGCATCAACAGCAGGGTGAGAACTGAGCCCACAGCCCAGTGACTGAGCCCAGGGCTGCACCTGGAGGAGGGAGATGAACAAACACGAGGTGCTCACAACATTTTTGCCCTCCCAGTGTTGTTAAATGGGTGGACTACAGAGCGAGTCCCAGTTGCAGCCAAGGGACATTTTTCTTCTGCACTGTGTTATGCTACAGACACAACGGGAAGAGATCAAGACCTATCTCACGCTCCCTATCCATATCATTGGTTTTGCTCTGAAAGCTTCTTGGACCCAGAAGTCGTGAGTAAACAGAGAACTGAGCCAACTTACATGGGAAACCACCCAGGCTCAGACAGCCAACATCTAACAAGAGGAGAGTCCTTTTTTCACCTCCTCTCACATCATTTTAAGAAGAGGAAAACATCTTCCCTTGCCTGTAACTCCCCCATCAAACTTAAACCCTGGAGATGACAATTCTCACTGACCAGTCTGAGATGTCTTGGCAGCATCCCCGTTTATTCAGCTCTCCCCTTTCCTTTGGCACAAACAGGCTCCCACCAGACGAGGGACTCTGGTGCTCCAGCCCTGCTGCTCGGTCTGTTCCTGTGAGTGTGACAGGTTTGTGGGGACCCTGGAGACCTCCTTCCCCAGCGATGGGCTTGTGCCTTTGTAAGGAGCAGCACCAGCTTGCAGAGTCCCAGCAGGCCCAGAGCTGCTCTCAACAAAGGCTGGCGGCCGAGGGGCCACGCAGTAGGCTGCGCGCAGCAGCGTGGAATCTGGCTGCACATCGGCCCCATCCCTTGCCAGCAGGAATCAATGGAACAAAGGGAGAGTGAAGCACAAGGTCATGGGAATAACGGGCCATAATTTAACTGAGGGCAACAAGAATGGAGGAAAAAAAAAATATTGGGGAAGCTGGGGGAAGGGAGGCAGTGGGCTCCTGGAACTTGGGATCCTAGAACAATATAAGTGCATGGCAGCTCATGGGGCAGGGCTAGTTCTAGCAAAGAAGAGGAAAATACTGCTGTGTCTTGGCAAAGGGGGTGTTGAAAGAGTTGCAAAATAAAGGCAGCACCCTCCTCCCAGCAGGTCAGCTTAATGGCCTTAGGGACGGGGCAGGCAGCAGGCTTCAAACCGTAGCTATTGCACTGGGTTATCTCAGTGTTCCTTTCCACCTCCACATTTGTATCTATTTGTTGGTTGTCACTTAGGTTTAGATTGCAAGCTCTCCAGGGTAGGAAGCATCCCCTGCTAGCTTCTGTATCAGTTAACAGTACAAACAGCAGAGGAACGTGGGCACTCCTGGCTCAGGACTGTCCCCAGCCCAGACCAAGGTACCTGCAAACATTCCCTAAGCACCTCACTTCAAGTTCCCTGTGACAATAGGCTCTTGGAAACAGGAAGCAAACAGGAAACAAAGGGGAGGGAAGAATGGGACACCTAATGGTCTCTTTCTACAAACCAAGGAGGATGCAATACTGAGGAATCAAAGGTTTTCCTTTCCTGCTCACTTTCCTCCGGCAGACTGACTGTGCAGCCACTCCTCTCAATAGCAGAGAAGGACTCCAACAGGCACCGACCACCACTCACTGATCTCAATGCCTCACATAGGAAGCAGTTACCCCAGGGTAGGCATCACTAACCCCTTCCTAAATGTGAGTTAACCACAAGATACACCAAACCTGCAGGAGCACACAAGACAGCAGTTGAGGAGAAGGATTCCCTGTGTATGACACATCAACCATCCTTTCCTAGGCTTGGGAAGGAGCCTGCACCTCCTTTCTCAGCTCTAACCACTTCACCATCTGCCTTTTCTCCTACCATGTACCCTGCTACTTCCCACCTCCTCGTGCTCACTCGATGTGCCTAGCTGGAGCTAAGCTCCTAAAAACACTGTCCAATACTTTAGTTCCTGAGGAGTGAAGCAGAGGGAGGTGCAGGTCACGCTGGAGCCACCCTCCCGTCTGTCTGTAATGAGGCTGTTCATTAGAGAAGGTGCACCAACATCCCCTTGCCTCCCAGATTCCTGCAAAATTCATTTTTTACAGCATGCACCAAGCCACAGAAAGGTGGTAAATATTCATAGTATGAAAAACACTCATGGAGAGGATATACTGCACTTAAGAGAGAGATCTGAATTAATTTTATATGCTGCAGAGAGGCTTTTCAGCAATTGCAGACTTGTGAATCCCCACACTCTTCCAGAAAAGACTTAAAGGACGAGGCAGGGAAGGAGGCAGGAAGTCCAGGCCTTTTGGAGACTCACCTAGCTCAATAAAGGAGCATGTTCTAGTAGGTTAAGACAGGAGAAGGGGGAAGCTTGTTAAATCACACAACGTAAGCACAGTTCCAATAAGGACCGGGTTTTCCTTGAGGGACCACAAACGTCTCAGACGAAGCTTGTTTGGCTCAATTTATACATCTGTGATAAAAAGCTATGAAAACCAGCACTGTTCCTCTGACACAGCAACCTCCCCTGGTCCTGGGGAATGACACACAACACCCAGCCGTGCCAAAAGGTGGGCAAAGCCATGCAGCAGGGGCAGCACTCGCATTTCCCCGTGGGCTCCTGAATCTCCTGTGTGTGGTCTGTGCCAGCAACCTGGTGGACCCTCCAACCCCCAGCACAGCTACTCCACCTCCCCTGGCTGCTCCTTCTACAAACCTCCAGCATACCTTTAGAAAAGTCAACGCTGAAGATAGTGATTTCCAACACAGCTGCTGGTGGTGCTGTACCCTTAGCACCATTTAAATGTCCGATTGCACTCATTCAGCCCCCGAAAAAAACAGCACTCCTCCAGCCCGTGACAGCTTTGACAGCCAGACTCCTTAATTCCTTTTTCTTATTCCCTTAATCTGTCATCTTTATCAGGCTGGGGAAGTGCCAGGCAGCATGCAGGAGCCCCGGCCCCGATCAATCTCCACATTACAGCTGACAGAATGGTGCTAATAACTTATTGATCTAATGTTTGCCAAGCCCCACTGGGGCTGAAAGGCTGCCATTGATTGGCTTGAGGGAAGGAGCCTCTCAGCTGAGAGCAGAGCAGAAAGCCTTCAAATTGTCTTCTTCCCGAGGAGCTGGGAGATGAGGGAGGGTGGGGAAGGGAGAACAGGGAGGAGGACAAGGCAACTAAAGAGAGGAAGAGAAATGGAAGGGAAGAAAGGTGCATATGTGAGATGGGATTAAGAATGGGAAAGGAAGGGGGCAAAGAAGGGTTTGAGAACCAAAGAAATGCAAGGAGGAGGGAAAAGAGCAGGAAAGGGGAGAAGAGCAAAGAGAAGGAATTGGGAACAAAAAGACTGCAGAACTGAAATATTGATGGAATAGGCAGTTGACCCTCTTCTTGTTCACAGCAAATCATTAATAAAAATCTCTCCAGCCTCCCATCCTAGGGCAGCTCCTCCCAAGGCTGTTCATGTCTGACATGAAGCACACGGCACTGCTGGCTCCTCTGGCCAGGTCTGAAACCACAAGCTTGCATCTGGGGAGAGGATACCATTAGCACAGATTCCAGCCCATGAGTCTGTTCCCCACAGCGATACACACACGACTTAACCTTGTCCTTAACCACGCACACGTTCTTGCTGTGCACTGGAGAGGCTAATAACCACAGGACGTCATCAGATGTGCTTAGCAGAGGGAAAGGAGTTGAGAATCTCTGCTGTGCCCTTTGAGGAAACCCGGGCTTACCTGTACATGCAGAGACAGCAGGATTAAAAAAAACACCAAACCCAACACGTGACCTTTCACAAATGATATAGTTACTGTATTATAATGGTCATTGTCTTCTTTCCCATCTACCCTAGATCAGCTCAGGGCAGGTCAGTTTTGCTGAAGGGTGCCTGTGTTGGAGCAGTGCTGTAAGGCAGGGAAGGAGTGCAGGGCTTCAAGAAAAGGCAGTCACAGTCAACCAGCAGCTTCACCTGCCCCAGGGCTCTATAGGCACAATGCTCCTCGTGGTCAGGGCTGTTTTCCTGGTGGACTTCTCTCATGTCCATCAATCCAAAAGGCTGTCTCCACATTTTCACATGTTGTCTCCAACACATCTCTCCCACACACAGTCCTGCACCCCCTCCTCTTCAGCAGGACTTCTCTCTCACTTTCACCAGAGACCTCCCAAAGCTGTGAGCTGCAGAGCACCCTGCTGACTACTTGAAGGAAACAAGGAGCAGAGAAGCAGCCCAATGCCTGCTACCTGGGCACCTAATCACAGCACAAGCTTTCCAGACACACGGCTGCAGGGAGCTTGTGGGGAGACAGCGTGTCCCCTGCTGTGCAGCACAAGCAGAAGGCTTTGCAGGACTACACCCACAGCATCCAAACCTGGTGACACAGAGACACACACATGCACTCGAGCAGGAACCGTGTCAAAACCCTGGCTCTGAGGTATCAGCTTGACTCATGGCAGTGTCAGGAGCAGGGACTCACTGCCTTCTCTCCCTGTGCTTCCACCCAACAGCAAGCAAGAGTGGACAAGTCAGCTGCCACACTACAATCTGTACTGGATTTCTATATATAACATCAGTGAGATGTCACCGCACCAATGATTTGTTTTCAGCTCTTTACCAGCTGCCTGTAAGACACCTGGGAAAGCAGGTGGAAGCAGGGGGTGGGGAAGAGGTTATTTTTGGAAGCAGGATAATCTTGCTCTTCCTAGAGCCGAAAGGAAAGGAAGAAAGAGTCAGTGTTTATCTCCATTTCAAAGCTGCAACATGTCCTGGCCATGAATCTGGTGGCTGATCCAACTGCCACCCTCACTGTCCTGACCAT
Source organism: Aegotheles bennettii (assembly GCA_013398125.1). Taxonomy (NCBI): domain Eukaryota; kingdom Metazoa; phylum Chordata; class Aves; order Caprimulgiformes; family Aegothelidae; genus Aegotheles; species Aegotheles bennettii. The sequence goes on along the minus strand of VZRW01011964.1, from coordinate 64,944 downwards.
GGCCACTCTGCCCTGCCTATGCCAGGCACAGAGGAGGCCAAGCTCCTTCAGCTGCCATGATGAGCCCTGTCCAGCTGGGGCACTCCATTCCTAAAAGCAAGGGAGATACACCTTGAAACACATCACTGACCTTCCCAAAGGCATTTGCAGAGCCATCCTACAAGAACCCTCCTGCCAGGAGCAGGCTTCAAAACCCTGCCAAGAGTAAGTTTTATTGACCGCCAAGGACAGGGCACTGAACTGCCTGGGCTCCTTCTCCTCCTGCAGTAACAAAGCCAAGAACAAAACCTTAACATTCACACCACCAAAATCCTGTGCACTCACCTAATCTGCCAGTGCAGGTGCAGGGCACAGCAAAAGGAATCGCTTCCATGTTGGGCTTTCCCATTTTTCCTTCACCTCCCAAGACCTCTGTTTGTGTTACAGAAGGATGCTGGTTACCTCCCACTCCCACAAGGCTACACAAGAAATAAAAAGGAACCTAAATAGAGCACAAAGAAATGACAGTCTTCCAGATCCAAGCCAAGAGGTCGAATGGCACTGACAGAGCCCAGACCCTCGTGTTGCCTAGGTAAACACAGTCCTTCATGGTAAAACACGGCAACACATGTGCCTGGGATTACAACTCCAAGGTGCCCATTTGGTGCTGATTTTCTACTCAATTTAAGGCAGCAGTTCAATAAAGGCTTCTGGCATTTTTTTATTGTTGCTTGGCTTTGTTAAATGAAAACATGTCTGAATCCTAACTCATTATCACACGCTCAGAAAGCAGCCGTTCACTGTGATTCTGTCTCTAACCATTAGCTGTAACATCCCTGATCCCAATTCTTTTTCACTCCCAATATGAACTCCTCCTTGGCAGATGAAAGCTCTAGGTCTCAGTGCAAAGCCAAATGACACCACACTGAGGACACCACTGCCCTGAGGCCAAAGCTCTCATCTCCATCACCTCAACCAACAATCCCTAGAAAAAGCTCAAACTCTGGGAGCTCTGCAGCATTAGAAAGCTGGCCCTCTGCTGCCCCCCACACCACAGCCAAAGAAGCCTCTAATCACTGGGAAAGGAGACTTTAAGCCCTGTGTAGTCCCAAATATTTTATGCAGAGCCATAGCAATTTGCTTGCTGTTTGGAGCAAGGCCTGATATTCTGCCATGTCTTCATTGAGTACCCTCTGCCAGACAATATTCAGACATTAAGGCAACTCCTTCTAATCAGAAAGGGCAGAAGGTAGAGAGGAAAGATCTACTCACCTTCCTCTAGTCAGCCTGATCCCTTCACTTCTATCATTCAAACAGTCCTACTGCAAATAGGAAGTCATGAAATCTGGTGCCACAGAACAGAGGGTATTTGAGGAGAGAAAGAGGACAAATTAACAGGATTTTTGTAGGGGAGAAAATATTTGGGGCCTAAGGACCAGGAGTGTATTGCAAACTGCTTGTTCAAACCCTAAAGCAGCGTGCAAAGCACGCACACACACACAAGGGAGAAGGAACCTGCACTTTCTCTATCAGCCTTGGAGCTCCTCCATCCTCCCCCACCCCACATACACCCTGGCAGACTGCATTAGCCAAACTGGATAGAGGGGATTGGACTTGTTTACAGACACACCACTAGCTGCTTAAAGGGGCTCTAAATCCGTGTTTGATGTGCAAACCATCAGCTTTGCTTCTGTGCCTTTGTCAAGCAGCCCTGGCTCTGCTCATCCTTGTGTGTGTGTGTGTCTCTCTCTCTCAATTAAGATTAAAAGCGCCTTGTGCCATCACCCACTCTCAAGGTAAGCCCCTCTGTAGTGCCAGTGCTGTACCCTGGCTGCTGCCTTGTCTTTACCTGATCCATTTGGAAAAGACTTTTATATTCTCATTAGGCTCATTGCCTGCCCTGCCCTCCCACACACACGCTCCCCGAGGCATTTCAGCATACTTGCTCTACCTTTGCAGATGTTGCTAAGCCTCTTACTGAATCTCACCCATGCAGGCTGCCTCCGTATGCTCCCAAGGAAGTACAGACCCCAGATAGACTTTTTCTTTCTTCCCCCATTTGGCATATTATGCCCCCATCATGACTGCAATTTAATGAGCACCAAGAAAAGCATCCTCCAGCACTGCCCACTGCAGAACACTATCAGAAGGGAAGGATGCAGCAGAAAATCAAGTCCTTAGGGTCAAGAGAGGAGAGACCATTCACACCTCCTGGCTAAACTGGCCTGGGGACTCTGGGCATCACCAAAGCTTATTTTTCCAGGTTGGGTCTACATATGTTCCCCTTAACTGCAGTCCTGCAGGCTGTCAGCACTTAGGTGAAGCAGCTCACCTCTCTTCTCTGCAAAGGGAAGATTTGCTCTGTACAAGGCAAATAAATAAATAAAACATTAAAAAAAAGGGTCCAACACTGTCCGGAGAAGTAGGAGATTAAACCTAGGGATGGAGACATAACCTAAACTTCAAGAGGAGCAGGGTATCATTCTGATCAATGAAGAGCAACCGAGCTGGCATAGAGGTAAACACCCTTCCTCTACACTGCATTCTCTGATCCTCCACAAGAACTCACTGCTCTGTGCTGGAAACAAGAACACCTGTACACTTGAAATTAGCACAACCAATTGGTAAGCAGACATTACCCAGGGACCACAGAAACCAGTGCTCTCTATTTTGCAAGCACAAGCACCTCCTCTCCCAGTCCCAAAGAGTGGCACAGGAAGCACAACCGGCAGAATTTTACTGTTCTTAAAAAAACCTGAGGACACGACACTGTCAACGGTCAACCCAAACAAGAAGCAAGGAAGAACAGTGTGAGAGGGTGCAGAAGGGTAAAATCCTAAACTAGTGAGACGGATTTTCTCAACCAGTTAAGAATTCAGAGTTACAAACAGGACTGCTCTTCCCGAAACCCACGACCCTCCCGGGACCTACGGAAATCCAAGTGCATCAGTGGTAATTGTAATAAATCTGCAGTGCCACCAAGCAGGCCCAACACACGCAAGTTTGCTCCATGATTAAGAAATCTCTGCAATACCTTAAGGTCCCCAGCGGGCCCAGAGCAGTGAGATACAGCTCACATGCATCAAACACATAAGAATATCTCAATCATTACCAGAGCTGACGGTGGCTCCGAAGCCAATCGATAGGGCAATTAGATTTTATCAGCAAACGCCTCCCGGCCACCGACTTCTGCTGTCGCTGCAAAAGCCTCCCTTACCCCTGCCAGTTCCAGGGCTCCAGATGTCTCGCTGAGAAGCACTGGCTGGAGCAGATTTGTGCTTTTTTTGTGGATTTCTGCTGTTGGTGTTCTTTATCTCCTTTAAAGGTCCAGTATCAGGGGACACTTTAAACACGAGCTAAGCTGTCAGCTATTCTTATCTAGATGTCTTGCTTCAGTACACACACTGGCAGGGGAAACACCACCCCTACCCACCCACATCTCTCCTCTGCTGAATCGCTGGAAGCAGGCTATAACCCACCATCTATTCCATACTGTCACAGCGGAACAGCAGCACAGAGGTCTAGCACAGGAGCTAGGGGGGACAAGATAGGGAACCGAGCTCTGTTGTTCAGAAATTTCCTTTCTGATCTTGAGCAAATTTGCCTTTCTGTGCCCCTACAATGTATTCACAAACTGGCAGAAGGCATTATGCAGCTTGTCCAACATTTCTGATGAAACTTCACTCACTGGCAACATAACTACCTCCCTTCCCCCTTTATCCCTGTAGACTAGCACATTTCTTTTCCCCTTATTGTTGTAACTAAGTGGTTTAAACAACAGCCAGTCTTTTAGACTAACCCAACACTAACTCTTAAATCATTTCTGTAGAAATCAGTTATATCGCCCTCCCCTTCTACCCCTGTGGTATAAACCAACAGAACCAAGACATAAACCCAATAATTGGCATCACCTACAAATCCCACCACATTTTGTTTCTCTTGACTTCCACGTCGGGAGGTGGTGACATAGGTACCAGTTCAGCAGATGCTCTAAAGTCAGAGCTGGCAGGTTCTGCGTGGACTTTGGCAAATGAGTCTTCCCTTAATCAAACAAGCGTGCAGAATGAGCCGGCTCCAGAGAGCGGAGAAAAACCGGCGTTAATCTGTCCCCGTGGAGAAGTGACAATGCCCCTTCTCCCTTTAGACACCTAATCTCCCCTCCATCCCCCCACCTACTCTTTGGCTGGTCAACTCTTGTTAGACATACCAAATCTATCACGTCCTGAAAAGCTCTGTCACTTGTCCAGTGGCCTCTTGTGTGAATGAGCTCCCTTCTTTTCCATTGCTCAGACTTTAATTGAGGTCAGAGCCAAGCTCTGCTGTCCTCACTGCTCCAACACACGTGCAAGTGCCTGTGTTTCCTATTTCTTGCTGTTCCTGATGGTTAAGAAGCTAACCAGAGAAACTCAAACAGAAATTCTAACAAATTAAGAATGAGGACTTTTACATCTAATCTTTCCTACAGCTTAACACTAATGGGAATGAAAAGTACCCTTTGCATTTCTGGAATGCTATGGATCTCAAAGAATTTCAGGAACGCTGATCAAGCCCAACAGTTTCTCTGTAAAGCAAACAGTATTAAAAACCATTTTAACATATGCACTCAGCTGAGACATACAGATCAAGGAGGGTCATACAGAACTCTGGCCAGTTTGGCTCTTAGGGCTGTGTAGGAAAAGGGGCAGGGGATGTTGGTTAATGAAGACAACATGGAGATTCAGCTGTGAAAGCAAAGATGGGGAGCTGCCCATGGCTGCTTTACAGATATCTCACAACCCCCCCAGTTCAGCACAACACACCTACAGGACTGAACAGCACTGCAAAAGCAGTCACACTCGTACAGACTTCACTGCAGGCAGGGGGAAGCTTTCTGGAAAGGAGTCAAGCCTCATGCAAAAAGCAAAGCAGGCACCTACCATGTTACTGAATATGCTCCAAAGACATACCCAAAGTGTATGAGATGTGGTGTTCCCTTCAGATCCAGGTTAAGTTACACAGTCAACAGAATGACTTTCAAGAAAATACGAGCAAAACCACAAACACACAGATTTTCAGGAAAGGCCTACATTAACATACACATACAGCTCTGATTTGGAAGGACAGGGATTCTTCAATATAAAAACTAGCATTACTCCTAGATTTTCCTCAACTTTTATAATCAAAAGCAAATCGTGGATTCTGCAAACAACAAGCAGATCTCTAGATTATTACCAGTGCCTCACTTCCTGACTGATGGATATCTACCACCAACGCATCCTTGCCCACAGCTCCCTCACTGACATCTGGAGAGGCACGGTGCAGGATCCGAGAGGAGCATTTCTGATTCGACCATGTTAAGTTGAAACCAGATGAACGTCCCAAAAAAGCCAGGTAGCACTACAAAACCAAACAAACGTGCTCATAAAGGAGTTGGCAGGCACAGAGGCAGCACGGGGAACCTCTGATTAATGAAATTACAAATCAAACCGTGCTTGCTGCAAGGCCTTTCTGCTTCACTTGACACTAGCCCTGGGGACATTCTGCTTCTTTGCTGGCGCAAGCTCCTTTGCCAGTAGTTTAACACAGACCACTAGATTTGAGTATAACACAAGAACTGAGATCTCAAAAGGACTGTAACATCACCATGAAATCCTTTCCATGTTAATCTTTAGCCAGAATATTAAAAACTTCCATACAGCTCACTCCAAAGTGTAACACAAACAGCCACAGAAAAAACAGCTGCTGAAAAAATGAGCAAATGAGGGGATGAAAGAGAGGGGAGGGCAGCCAACAAAGCCAAACCACCAGGACCTGCTCCAGCTGCTTACCTGCTGCTCCTAAGCCAACGTCGATGCTGTTTCTCTTGAATTCACAGCGGCTCTGGGTCTCTGGCATAACGAGCTGACGGCTCTGATGCAGGTTGGAGATGATAGTGGAAAGGTCGTTATCACGGCTGCAACAGAGCAGAAAAGCACCAAGTTAAGGAAATCCTATTTGCCATCACATAATTGATTTTTGTGTGTATGAGCGTATGTGTGTGCGCATGCAAGATCCTTTTGTTTGTCTCAACATAGCTGTGTTTCCAGAAAGGGTCTCCCTTCCTACCCACCAGGTTCCTAGGTAACCTCCGCTAGCTTGGGGGAGCAGAGACTGAGTGCAAAGCACTTCCCAAACAGAACTCTCATTTCCCATAAAGGGCTCTGCAGCTGCCAGAGCTCCTCATTTCAGTTTTGCCAGATATAACTTGCGTGGGCCAGAACTTACATCTCAGATGGAAAAACTGAAAGTGTAGGAATTGGCAGATCTATTTCAGAATTAATAGGAAACTTGAACTGAAATAACTGATAGTTTTCTATCAGCTGCCACCCTTTTATTCTTAAAAAAAGTTTTTTCCATTCCATCAATTTTGGAACTACTTTATTTAATTGAGTAATAGTTTTTCTTTTTACAGAGAAACCCACCATAAACCCAGCCATCAGCATTACCCAAGAGCTGAGGGTTCAGATTTATTTACAGAACTAATTTGCAACTCTTCATTCTAACAGATCCTGAAACAATGCTGTTTTCCTTCTGGGACAAGAGAATGCATTAGAGCAGTTCAGCATTATTTTGCCTGTTATCCTTGCATCAGATTGCTGCTAAGTAGGCTAGTTTAGTCATTTTTCTTTTTTTTTTCCTCCTATGGAGAGGGAGAACACAAACACAAAAAGACATTCACTGTAGCAGATACTGCAGTTCAGCTGGCAAATGCTTTTGCTTACAAACAGCTATTCACTTGCAAAATATTTCTGAATAAATGATAAACAAACACTGAAGAGGAAGAACAAGCTAAAACGTATTCATGATACTAAATGGAAATGCTGGAATGTCTCCTCTTAGTTTGTTTGCAATATATGGTAAATCACTCATCCTTCTAGCACAAGGTGCTTGCCCCAAGCTAAACGTGGCTATTTTTCTTCCTCTCCTCTTTCTAATGGAAGATGACAGACAGAAGAATCAGAAACACTTACAAAAATTATACATATTAGAAATATTGCCCTCCCTCCCACATCCACAGCTCCCTCCCAACCTCTACTCACATGACAAGTGCACCCAGTCTGTGCTGCTGTGACACACAGCACATGACCACCAACTCACTGGTGCAGAGGAGAGTGTCCTCACCTGGGACCAGCAGGACAACACGGAGGGTGCATTAACTGCAGAATTACCTAGCAATGATCTTCCTTTAAATAACCCCCTCTGATCCCCCCCTCACCTCCTCCCCACCTGCCGCACCCCCTCCCACAGGCTCTCAGCACCAGCACCAGGAGCGGATCTGCTCAAATGCTCCAGAGCGCCCATCCCCAGTGCAGAAGCAGGGGCTAATCTGTCGTCTAGCTCTCTGCTAATCAGATAAGTTTATGACAGAAAGTCTTTAGACAGAGGTACTTTCAGCGGGCGTCTGGCTCCAGATTTTCACAAGATGCAGCAGACACAAACAGACTCTCATTTCAGCAGCCGCTGTCATGTTCCCCGTTGCTCCCCCCACGCACGCCCCCCACCCCCAATCTCAGCCAGGAGAAGGATGCTCAGATCTCAAAGCCTTTGAGCACCCATTGCATCTTCCTCCGCTAAACCAGTTCAGATTCCTCCTTATGCAAGCAGAAGGCTAATTACTTAAGCAAGCCCACAGGTGAGTGGGAAGCCCATTTCTCCTGTGCCAAGCAGTTTTGGGTCTTATCCTCTTTTAGCTGCCACCTTTAAGATGCATTATGCAAATATTTTGGTGTCTTAAGTCATTTATGGGATTAATGTGAAGTGATTATCAGTTCTTTTTAATCATGCCAATCAATAACTGGATGTCAGGGACAGAGGACAAATGCAGATAAACGCTGCCATCAGCACAATGCTCAGGAAAGGGCGGAGGAGATGAGCCACAAGTGCAGAGGGAGAGAGGCAGGGAGTAGGAAGAGAAAAATGGGATAATTACATCTTTGCATTTGCAGAGTGTCTTGCATCCCAATCGAGTCCAAAGCACCTCCGATACATAAACACATTAAGAGAGCTATGAGAAGGAATTGTTTTATACACCACCAAAATGCAACCACCTCTCTTTATGGAAAAGAGCACAGCAACTCCTCAACATGGCTTGATTCTCCAAAACACAGAGAGTGCAGAACACAGCAATATATCTGCTGTAAATTAAAATCAGAAGAACCATGTAGAAGGAAACGTTATCACATTGGAACAATATTTTTTTCCCCAACAAGAGAATTTTTTAGGAGATTTTCCACGGCCTTACAATTACAGTCATCATGATATGCAAAGGTGCGTTAGCAAGTCCTAACTCCACACATGAGCAGATGCCACAGGGTGATGGAGACACTGCAGGCTTTGAATTTAACTCACTCTCCCCATGCAATTAGGCAGGACCCCAGGAAAACACGGCTTTGCTGGAATACCTTTGCAGAAGGCAAACTGAACACCAAGGTGACAGTGAGAGAAAGATTAAAGATAAGGCAAACAGGCTGAGACAGCTTTTAACACATCAAACTGTCCCCAGGAGTTGTTCCTTTTGCCTCAGTGCATGGGGGGTGTGAAGCAGAGACTGCCTGTTTGTTCTGGGCTTGTTCTACACAGGGAATAATGGGAGGTGGCTTAAAGCTGGGGCTCAGGCTTAGAATGAGAAACAAGAGTGATGGTAACCAGACTTCTCAGGAAAAACTGAGATACCTTTCTGCATTGCTGAAGACCTTAAGCACTTTTAAAACACTGTAGGCTGAGCTGGCCCCAGCAAATCCAGCTCCACACAGCTGCAATCAGGCTCTGGGGATTGAGTGAGCTCTAATAAGGGCCACACTTGTGCAAGGCTCTGCTTAGGCCACAGAGGACCTTCTACCACCATGTTAGATAAACAGAATAAAACACCAGCTTTGGTTCTGCAGCTGACAATGTGCCACCTCCCCTTCACCCCTAACTGCATGAGACAGCAAACAAACACCATTTTTACATGAGACCCCCCTGAACCTCCACAGAGCTAAGTCCAAGGAGCTGCTTTCATTCCAATGCCATTTAATAAAGCTAGAGACAGTTTAACTTTTAACTGAGTCTCAGTTCTTACCCCATGCCTGAAGGGCTCTGCCCAGCTAGCAGCAATGTTCAGAACCCCCCACTTCTGAGCACTGGGGCTGCAGCCCCACAGCCACACTCCCAACCTCATGTCCACTGCTGGCTGGCCCAGCAGGACAAAACACACAGCACTGCCACAGGCTTGGGGAGATCTGCTTGGTCCATACACCAAAAGCTACAAAATATGAGTTCTAAGTCCAGCCTGGCCAAACTCCTCCTCAGCTCAGTCCTGCCCAGGCCTTCCCCCTTCCCTCCAGCCCTGAGGGGACCCACCAGCACCCACAGGATCCAGGCACAGATCCCCTCAGCCACCAGCACCCACAGGAGCCAGGCACAGATCCCTTCAGCCACCAGCACCCACACCAGCCCCACCACACCAGCCAGATCACCTCAGCCCCTCATTTTTCATTTCCCACAAACATCCTAGAAACAATCTAACACATTTCTCCTCAGAAAACAGCAATTTTAGAGAAGCAGGCAGGCACTCACCTCCCCTGGAGCCCCGTGCACCGTGTGCTGCCCTCGCAGCACAGCCCAGCCTGTGGCCAGCACCTGGGGCTGTGTGGGATGGCAGCACCTGTGCTGGGTGAGTGCCCACAGCTGTGCAGGGCAGCCTGTTTCCATTCCCTGAATCCTCAGTCCCATCCCTCATCCTTCACTCCTAGCTGCTGGCTCTGGATTGTTGTGCCCGTGTCCTGTCAGAGGCCCAGCCCAGCCCATCTTGCAGACATGGTGACCTGGACAAGTGGCCTGGACACCAGACCCTGTCCCTCAGCCCAGCTCACAGGGTGTTCTCTGTGTGTTCAACTTGCTCACAGCACAGGACAGTGTTCTCAAAAGTCTCTTGGGGAAGAGGCTGTTTGTTCCTCTGGGTTTACACACCACCTACTCGCTCACGGTAATCCTGTCATGCACAAACAGGCAACAAATTCATGGGCTCAGGGCTCCTGCAGGCAGAGCCAATGCAGGATTAAAGATCCTCCCCTCGGAGGGAATGCAACAGGCAGAAATACACCCAGCTTGCAGGACTTCGGGTCAAGATCCAGAACCTGCACTTTGAGGACACCAACATGGAGTAACACCCAAAACTTGGCTGCTGGGTCTGGTCTGAAGTCCTCATCACCCAGAGCACAACTCCTGCATGACCTCAGTGGGAAGAAGCCTGCACTAAGGGGATTGGAGAAGCTGGTCCATCCCATGCAGAGGATTCCCCCATCTGTGTGCCCAAGTCAATAATTCCACCCAGGTGCTCACTTGCAGCCCCAGCAGGGCACAGTCACACTCTGCTTCTCCTTTGTCTTGTCTCTGAGCCGCTGCTGGGTGCCCGTTAATGCAGGCGCTCCCCCATCCATGCACTGACACATGCACACACAATCAGATTAAAGCTCTGATCCCTTCCAGTAGCATAATATTATATTTTAAAAACCGGATTAGAGAAGGGGGCTTGAGCAAGATACAGATCTCCTGAAAGGTCAAGGAGGAGACAAACAGCCTTCTGTAGAGCTGCAGGTTGCCATGGCAACATGCAGTTTGCATGGGGTTTGGTAATTAATGGTTTGGGGACCCGCACTAATACAGGTATGTTTCCAAGCAGCAGGGGACCATGTTCAGAGGCATGACTGTCTGGACACTTCCATCTCACAGCAGCAAGTCCTGCCCTTCAGTAAGATGAAGGGTGGAAACCCAAGTTCTCACTGTCAGGGATCCCAAAAGGCACATGGCTGGTTGGCCACAGCCAGATTTGCTTCCAAAATGGGAAGTGACCCAGTGTTACTGACAATCTCATAAGACCTTTCTTCTGGTACCTAGCTCAGGATGATTGAAGCTCTGATCACAAGACACGTTTTTCAGGTATTTCTACTATTTTGGTGGGCAAAGTTTTACAAAAGAACTTGCAGCACTACAAGTCTGAACTGCAAATCCAATATATATTTAACCTCGGTCCAGAACACTAAAATTCACCCTGTCCTATATCTGAACAGTGAATCCAAACATATCTGGTAAAGATAAACTCATGTTGTTGGTTTCAATTACATCTGATGTGATGTTGCTCATTCTCTGTTTGAATCCACTGTCCTATTTTTGCAACATCATACTTAGCAGCTGTGGAGAAGAATGAAATGCTGAAAAAAGATGAGACTTTCATGTGGCAAAGAAGGGTGTGATGATTGCTGATAAAGCAGTGAGATCCCACCTCCACCAAGATGTCTCTCCTGCTAAGAAGTAAGGGAAAGGTAGCAGCTACCCAACAGCACCGAAGACTTCCCTCAAGGCCAACTCTGTAGCTTTGAGAACAACTGCAAGTGGCAGGAATGGCCACACATGCTGCAAGCAACAACTGCAAAGCTTTCAAGGCCAAGTCCAAATGAAAGCTGCTCTCTAACAGAACGGCCACCTGGCCTTCAATGGTATTGCTGAAGACACAGTACATTTGCCCTGGTACACCAGCACCAAAAGGAACCTGCAGAGGAGCACAGCAGAGGAGGTATATGCCCAGTTCCATACTAGGTCTGGGAAACAACAAAAGAACTCTTCCTCATCCTAGAACCTACATCCAAACCCAATGAACGTTGGTGCAGGACTCTGGGAGCACAGTCAGGATGACATGGGTAACTGCAGCTCAGATACAGGTCAGAGCTGATAGTCAAAAATCCCCTGTCACATCCCAGTGCTCTGATACAAGAAGCCCCCTCTGCAAAGCAGCAGTGAGAAATACCAGTAACTAATGGCTGCAGAAATTAGCACTGGAAGAAAAAAACCCCACACTGATGTTCTCTACGAAAGCTTTGATTGCTGTACTCTTTATGTTTAATGGAACTAGCTGGTCCTCTGTCTCCCCCAAAGCTGGTTGCTCTGATGAGACTCTGTAATGGCAGGGTAATGTTTCACCAGTGGTCATTCGATAGCTGAGTTGCTCACAGGAAAAGGCACTCAGGGGAGAGAGAGCCACATCAACAACTGATGGAAACATCACCCAGACAGAAAGTGTCTGTTTGGGACAAGATGCCACAGTAATGCACTGACTCATCCGTGGAGTCTGCAGAGAAGCACCTGCAGGACAACAGCTCTGGCACACACTGCACGAGCAGCGTCACCCAGTCTGGCTAATGAGCCATAACCTGTGCTCAAGGAAGGAGAAGTCTATCACAGGGACAGCCACTGAACTGTCACATTTGCTAAGCATGGCCGTCCCTTGGGACGTATAAATGAATTAGGAGCAAGCCCTTTCGGGGAAGCTGTGGTAACCAGACAAGCAGCAACCCTGTGTGACTGACTTCTGGGAACAATCATCTTTTCTGTGAGCATCTGCACCATGAGCCTCTGACTGGCAGTGTTTGAAGCCAGCAGCTATTGCTCCAAGACCCCTTCTGATCCTGCCTTGTCCTCATGCTGACCAGCATTTGGACCCTCACTCCAGTCACCTCAATCTCAAGTGGCCCCAGCAAACCAGTCCCTTACATTTGCTGAAAGTCATCTTCCCAGCCTGGTTCTGGAGCCAACCCTGCCAACATATTCAGCATGGAGTGACTTAGGGAGGGGACCAGACAAAGGGGGCAGACACCTCAGTCTCTTGGCCCCTTGAGATGCTGACAAATGCCCAGGCTGCCCTGCCCCTGTAGGGAGATGTCCCCCCTTGAGATCCTCAGGAGGTGGCAGCTTGCAGAGATTGTTAACCCGAGCCGGATTCAGACCAGGAGCAATGCCTTTTAAATGTGTTTCATTTACAGACATTAGCAACAACTGCATCTTTAACAAGGAGAAGGATGAGGAGACTAATGGATGGAGACAATTAACCAAAATATAAATCAGTGTCAGAGCCTCTGCATCTAGCAGAGGCAGCCAGGCGCCCGCAGGGTCTGGTGATTCTCGCAACACGCTGCTCCAAGTGACTGCAAAGAGTGATTGCAAAGAGGGGGAGGGAGAAGCAAAGGAGAAAATTTGGTCAAAAATCAAATAATTTGTAATAACGGCTGCCTCTCTGTTTGCTACAGCCCTCTCCAAAGTAAGGAGGCAATAGTAACAGTAACCTCACTACAAATGTCATGTCCCATCCTCACAGGGTGAGCTGGGTTGAGCCTCCTGTGCCTCAGAGATGTCCATCCTGCTGGCAGCCAGGGCTTGCTCTGGTGGTGCTCTGAGCTGCAGGACCACACACAGCAACCATTCAGTGCTTGATACCAGGCACAACAAGTGCAGGTTGCTTTGCAGAGGAGGCATTTCACCTGCTGTACAGCACCACCCAGCAGTGCCCAGAAAAGGCTGCTCCAGTGAAATTCAGTCCAAGTTTGAAACTCAAGCCGTCATTTTTCTGCTCCAATTTCCTGCCCAGGCTTTGCTGGCATGCCAGTTAACCACTTTGGTGCTGCTCTTCTCCATACCCACAGGGGCACCGCGTGAGTAGGAGGCATTAGACACCAAGAGGCAACCTGGTAGTTCTGCAATAGGAGTTCCAGATATACCTGAGATAAAAAAGTCATAGTCCCAGTAGATACAAAATTGCATAGATCCAGAAAATGCAAGTAGTGTTAGCTGAGGAAACCGTGAATGGATCTAGCACTGGACCAGACTGGATAGGTCTTCTCCTAATACTTCATCAAATCAAAGGCAAACTATGAAAACCCAGTCAAAAATGTATGGCTGACTTTGAAGGGGTGCAAAGTAGGGGATTGATGCCAGGCTTGGAAGAGAAAAGAGACTCAGAAAAGTAGCATGGGAGGAAATAAAACTGAAAAATATTTCTTTTTAAATATGTTTCACCAGCTCTCCATCCCCTTAACGATCACACAGTAAGTGCAGGGATTATATTAAATTTTACTGATCAATACAGTTGCCATAAAACTGTCCCGACCCTCTGCCCCTCCCTACAATAAAGAAAAAAATCCAATATGCAAGAGGAGGAATGTCAGGGTTTGCAGGGGGAAAGATGCAAGGCCATTGATTAAGGCAGGGAAAGTGGAGATCAGTACAGGTGCATGCCCATGCATCCCCCACACAAACCTTCCTGTGGCACTCTGAGGAACACACACAGGGTTTCTTTTCTAGTCTTCCCTCAATTTCAGCCTGAACGGACACAAGCCCAGCTCAAGAGTAGATATCAGTGGTAGCCCTGGCTCAGGTAACAGATTTCCAGACACTGTTTACTCTGCAGTGACTTCCTTCTACACACCATGTGCACCCCCCCCCCAACCAGGCTGAGTCCCGTGCCTGGCCAGGTCCACACACCACAAGTGAGAGGGAGTTTGCAGCTCCAAGGAGATGACAATATTGCCAGAACCTGCAGAAACCAAAGGGGGTTTTTTTTAACCTGTCGACGCCCTCTCCCCACTCCTCACCATCTCCCCAAAAGCAGAGTTCCTGGTTTAAAGACCATTGTCAGAGTCATTTAGCAACAAGCAGGCAGTGAGTGTGTCGCTCAGGGCTACCCAAACTGGAGCATACGCCCAGGGACAGGACAAGCATGTAAATCAGTCAGTGACTGTGTGAAGGGAATAATGAGCTTTTTATGGAAGCCATTAAAAGGAAAACCCAGATTGGTCTATAAATACTGTTGCATCATTATAGCTCTGAGGAACAACCTTATGTAACAGCACAACTATGTAATGTCAGGACGGGTTTAAAATAACCACTCAAAGGCTCTCGTATTTTTTAGTTAGGATTTTTTTAAGCCCAAACCAAAACTAATAACCAATTTCCAAAGAAACATATGCACTCCAGCCCAGCCCTTGGAAAAAATCCACCTTCCATCTCCCTGCTATGCACATGTAAATATGGGGCTTGATAAAAGGACCCGGAAAGATGGACATGACCTGGGGATCGTTGTGCAAGGGAAATGCCTGACTGCAGCTCCCACATAAAATGCCACCATTATCACTCCTTTTCCCTTAACTTGCAGTGTCCAGCCTCTGTGGGCCATTTAATCACAGATTCATTGATTTTAAGCCCCAGAAGGGACCGTTATATCTACCTGGCCTGACATCCTGCACAGAACCGATCAGAAAATCACCCTGTCGTACTCCCAGTTAATAGAGGCAGTGAAAAAAATGTGTGACCTGTGCCTCTGCCACCTGGGAGGCAAATAGAGACCCTTCACCTCAGAACCCCGAGTGCCCTGGGCATAAAATAATCTGTTTATTCCCAAGAGCTGATGAATCCTCTCAGCTTCTTCCTTACTTGTATGTAAACCTCCCTACCCAAACAAAAAAAGCACATTTCACAAGATGACCACATGCGCAGCACCAAATCACTGCAGGATTAACCATCTTCCAGCCCAGCAGAGCCTAGAGTCATCCTGGGATAAGAAATTCTGCAAAATAACTTTCTCCTCAGCATGTCTTGGTTTGGCCTGGCATGGCCTTTGAGTGCCAGAGGTCCTTGAGCAGACAGGCAAGGTCACTGTCCCTGACACTCCCGGGCAGTAAAACTCGGGTCACTGAGTCAGCAGAAACAGAGAAGGGATGTGGATCAGGGAAAGCTCGCAGCTCAGACTGATCCAGGGCTCTTCCCCTCCTCCCTCGCTCCTGCTTATCACCTTGCACACAGCTCAAAACACCCAGCAGCATCTCCCTAATCACACTGCACACAGCCAATACCTTCCCTCTCAGGTCGACGGTGGACAGAACAGCCAGAGCAGGATAAGACCTAAAGCTGGGCACAGGAGGATTTGGGTCAAGGATTTGAAGGCTCTGATCAGGTGACTAATAAAGAAGTGGA
Organism: Aegotheles bennettii; assembly: GCA_013398125.1. Lineage (NCBI taxonomy): Eukaryota > Metazoa > Chordata > Aves > Caprimulgiformes > Aegothelidae > Aegotheles > Aegotheles bennettii. Next base: position 49,167 of record VZRW01011964.1, on the reverse strand, counting down.
TGGGGCCAGGGGGTGCAAGGGGGAGCAGCAGAGTTTGTTTCACTATTAAACAATAGGCAGCGTGACCCGCTGACAGGCTGTGTCACTTTTCCATCAGAGATGGGCAGATAAGCCCCAGGCAAAGAAGCTGGATGCAAGCGAGCATGTGTATGTGCAGCTCTGAGGAGCAGAGGGGCTGCCTCCCTCCTCCAGACCTCTCCGTGCCCTACTGCTTCTCCCCATCCCACTTCTCACACTCCAGGACCTCCCTGGCATGAGCGGGGCAGCCTCAGCTCTGCTGACCTGCCACTTCAAGAACTGCAACGTTGCAAACTGCTGGGAGGCAAGCTGCCTCCTGATGCACTTCGTGGCTCCTTCTCCTTATTTCCCGAGTTCTAACTTCTCTATTTGCTGCAGAACCCTAGACCCCACACCTGCCTGGCAACTGACAGCTGCAGCCAGCGCTTCCACATGCTGAACCAAGTGCAAACTGGCCCTGTTACCCAGAAATCCAGCATGGGGCTTGCTGAAGCTAATGGAAAGACTTCCACCTACCTCACTGCCACAGCAGTAAGCCGTACCTTATGAGAATTTTACACTCTAGACAGAAAACAGAAGCATGATTTCCAGCTCAGGGCACAGTTGCTTCTCGTTTCTTGGCCTCCTTGGTTATATTTTTTCTGCTCAGTCTTTTGGTTGCCTTTTAAAACTTCATCATTGATAACAAAACCTCTCAGTCACTCTGTCCTCCTCAGACATCAGTCTTGATAGACCTTGACAGACAACAATGTACCAGCACCCCACTCCTGCCTCTTGGGTATCTCCACCTCCTGATGAGATGTCACCCATCCAACACAGGCAAAAAGGGAAGGAAAGGGGGGAGGCAAGGGAAGGGAAAAGAGGAAAGAGGGAGGGGTGAACAAGTTTGACCACTTGGAGGGAGTTGAGAGACCTGAGAATCCCAACCCCAACCATGGGCAATACAGCCCTTATTCTCCCTACAGACTTATCTCAGAAAAAACCAAAATCATCCTGCAATGTCCCAAGCAAAATGCTCATAAAATTTCATTAACGCTCATGACAGTTCATAAAAATGATCAGTAGAGCTGGCAACTCCAAAATTACATGGGAATAAGTATGAAGATGTTTTTATTGTAATTCTGCTTTGTCATTCGGCTCTCTGCAAGCCCATAAATAAAAATAAGATGGAACCACACCACAGTGATGCTGAACTGGAGATGGGGAAGACAGAAAGCACGGAGATGAAGTGCAAACCCTGTCATTACTGGCACCTTATTCTGATAGTCAGTTTTTACATGTGCCCATCTGCTAAGGTGCCACAAAAGCATTTGCCAAGGGGGATGCTCACGCTAGACATTTTCACCCCAGATTCCCCCTCCTGTCTGCAGTAGGAGGCTTTTCTGTAGTGGTCCAGCTTCACTGGCTCATGGGCCACAACCAGTACAAGTGTCTGTTATGTTCTTCCTCTGAACATCCACCAAGCCCCTACTATTGATCACTCACCCACCCCTCTTCCCCAGGCACCAGCTACAGCTCACCCTGGCCACTAATAAAGTTTCATGAAAAGAATAACAAAGGCAACCATGGAAAGGAGAAATGCAGCTGGAGGGTGGGGTGTCACATACTGGTGACACTCCCTTATTGTGAGTCAAGTGCACTACATCAGCACCTAAAACTGTCTCCATTCTGCTCTTCCCCTGCCTCCTCCCTCCACAGACCCTGTGAGTCAGCCCTCAGCACTCCACTCCCTGCTTCACGGACTCTTGCAGCTCACACTGGATCCCTCCCTCATCTGAGAGCCTCTTTGCTTTCTTTCCCATTATTTCCCAGGCTCTTAATGTGTTCCCATGCAAATTTATTATCCCTTCTTTCAGTTCCCCAGTTTGTCATTACCACCAACCTAATCATCCCCACTTACCCTGAATTTCCCCAAGTTCCTAGGTCTCCCTCCCATGCTGGATCTCCAAACTCCTCCCTTAAAAACCACTCCGTTACTTGTCAGACTCCAAGTCACACCCAGCCTCATCCCCTGCTGTTCCTGCTGCGTGAACACGAGTGCAGGGAAGGGCCAAAATTCCTCTGCCTGCAGCACCAGGCAGCCTGGAGGTCCTGATTTTTCTCCTGACAGGTTTTTTGGCACGTCTGATTTGCACCAAAATCAATGGGCTCATCCTGCTGACATGGAGAGCGTTCCCTGAAGTTTTGGACTTGTCTAGATGCTGTGTTCCAACGTTCCTCAGTAACAGACAAATAAAAATGTTTTGCTCAGCCAATAAAAAGAATGTGCTGCTGACATGCAGCTGGTGTGCCTAATGGATATGAGGTCTCTTTAAATATCCCAAATTCTCCTCATTTTCTCAATTCATTAAGCCGCCTGCTTTGAACTGATGAAATATTAAAATACTCAGATGAGCAATTTTAAATGTGTGATAGGGTGTAAGTTTAGACAATGAACAGTGGGAACTGATGATCTACAGGAATCACTCACATATCCAATGTATTAAGGACAAGACGGACTAAAATTCGAATCCTTTCAATTTCCCAGTAGGGTGTGAAGAGGGAGGTCAGAAAACCTCCTATTGCAGAAACATGCCCTTGAAGTTTTGATCCAACATACAATCTAAAAGCAGGAGGATGTGATTCTCTTTGCAATCGCTGGATGCAGCTGAAATGTATCAGGAATGCTCCCCAAAGCTGCAACCAAGCTTACATACATGGCAACAATATACCAAGGTCCTAAGATGCCTTCACATGCTCAGTTTATCCAGAATCCTTTCAGTTACCCTAGAGAAGGTCCACTATACTCCCCACATCCTATGACAGATACACTAAAGAGATGACAACATACTGGAGACAAGAATGAAGAGCATTACTCTTGATTAAACATTCTCTCTTGCCTTGTAGGTATCTGACAGCTTCTCTCACCCACCTTATTTGAAATATAATTGTATTCTTCTAGCTTTAAAATGAAAGGTAAAACTAGTTTATCAGCTCCCTTTACCTTTCTCTTACCTTTGCCATTTCTCTGAATCTCTGCTGTTTTATAAATGGTCTCCTCTCCCTAACCCATCCCTATAGCCAAATGAAGCTTCCTGGGAATGAATACAAGAGCAGAAAGTACTGCCAATGAAATAATGATGAAATAATTATTTTGGATTAAATAATACTTTTCAGCAAACCAATAGGTACTGATTAAACACAAGCAAAGCAAAGGTTGCTCATATTTTTTGCTAAAGAACTGGAGGCTCAGCTCCTTGGCTAAACCTTCTCAAATGCTCTCCACTCTGACACAGAACGTTCTTGTTAATGTTCATCACTATGTGGATTTGGTGTGGATTTACTTTACTTCTCTTCTTCCAGTTAAACAAAAGAACACATCCATTTACTTGTTAGGCAACTATTGTCTAAAATCAAACACTGTTTGACGAACAAACTGAGCTCACCCATCTGGAAAGTCTTTTCCTTCCAACATATTGTCTCCACATAGCCATGCCTTGACTGCCAACAACAGTGGCATTAGCCAAGAGCTCCCTTGTAGTTGCTGGCTTTGCCTTCAGGAAGCACGTCCTGGTTCACAGCTTTAACAGTTACAAAGGTGAGAGCTCTTTGTATATTCCACCAAGACAAGGATTAAAGCATTTCATTAAGCAGTCTATGTCTCAAAGCCCCAGCAGAAATAATTTGGAAAGGCCCAATTTAGCCTCATGTTCAGAAGTGTCCTCCCCATATCATCCATCAACCAGTCATGGTTAACACATTTCATGGTCTTTCACCGGGATCTTTTCAAGCTTTCTGTGGTGTACAGTCAAGAGTCAGCTTCACAGTTGTCCTCCAAAGGCATCATTAGTTATGGAAACAGCTCTGTAGGTCTACATACAGTTGGTATCTCACCAGGCTTCTCTGCCCTGACTTAAATCAGATGGGCAGAACCTGACTCATCCTCTTTAGTTCAGTTCATTATCAGCTTTTTCAACTGGGGCTACTGCTTCAGTCCTGCTGTCTGCTGGTATTGAGGCAGAAATCAGTGACTGACATGGAAGGGTGAAGGCAGATCCCCATTTGGAGGCACTCTTGTTCCTCTGCCACTGTCTGATTTTTCTGCTGCAACTTAAAAGCACTTATCTGGTAAATACCAGCCCTTACAGCAGCAGATGCTAAAGACTGCAGAGGGTTAAGGGGTCACATCTAGCTTCCAGCTGCTAAAAACTTATCATGACCTTTTAGTACCTACTTCAGGTCTCCTAGACTAAAAGGCTTACTAGGAAAAATAAAGAAATAAAGAAACAGACAGCCCAGGAGCCATCCTATATCAATCCTTAAAAGGCAGAGCAGCAGGATGCTCTGGCACTTGATAACATTACCTGCATCACACAGCAATACTTTGTGCTGAGTCAGGATCAGCCTTGACATGTTCAGAACCATCTGCTTTTCAATTCTCCTCTCCTGCTTCCTTTTTCTCTCGCTGTGTTATCTTCCCAAAGGAATGAGCTAAATCAGTGAATTTCCCTTTAGTTTGCTTCTCCTCTCCCATTCCCCATGTATTTTTCATCTGTTCCTTCCACTTGGCCTGATTTGTTGAATGTCCTCTTCCTTCTTGACTAACCTGCTTCATTCCTCCTAAAATACACTTCCTAGAGAAGTGTGCAGCTGTACCACACAGACCAAACACATATACATAAGGAGCCAGTTTAAGCACTGCTCTTTGAACTCAGTTCCAGCTGAGTAAGGGTTTATGCTAGGGTTAAATCAATGTGGAAAGGCCCACTAAGCATGCTACAGTCAGGTTTAAACATACATGTACACATGCACATAAGTTCTTGGCTAAGGTGGTCTAATGGTTAGGAATATGATGGGATAAAGGTTGGCCTTGATGACCCTGGAGGTCTCTTCCAACCATAATGATTCTGTGATTCTAAGATCTCTCTGTCTAAAATCCATATGGATTTTCATTTTCTAATATGGTTCATGCCCATCCAGAAAGGCTGCTCACACACCACTGTCATCTGTGGTTGTTAAAACCTCTGCTCTTTTTTCATGTAGCTTTAACCAAACTGCGTGCTGCCTTCTTTCCTACCAGCCAGGCCATCTTTAACAAGGGCAACACTAAACAACTCTTGATTTCTTTGGAAACAGGGATGGCTTAATTGCACTGACAGTGCCTTGAAATTCTCAGGTGGGCAAAGTGTTTATTCCATCCTGAGCTGCACCACTGCATGCTATTAACATGCATGACCTCTTATCTATTTCTCACTCACCTCCCTGCAGGTCCCTCAAGACAACAAGTGGCAGCAAATAGAAGGCAAATCCCTTTCCTCCCTGGAACTCCTTTTTCTTCCACAGTTTATTTTCATGAGATGCCTCAACCTCAGAAAGGCAAATCCTGCCTGTGGTGCTGAGCAACCACGGCTCATGCTGAAATCTATGGGAGGGGAGAGCAGTTGTCTTGTGGCAGAGACCAGGCTTTAACCTTGTGTTGAATACTTCAATATCTGACAGGCTTCTCTTGAAATAAAAGCAGAAGCGCATCATTTACTGAACAACTTGAGCACAGTTCAGCAAATAATTCCAGGAACAATATGGCCATACAAGGGAATTCTACTTTAAAAATGCAGTTTTAAAGGAAGACTAGATGTAAACAAATACTCAAACCTGGATTAACTTCAAAGCTTAAAAGGGAAGGGAGCAAAGCACCTGGCAAGACAAGGAGAGATCCTAATCTCTACTTTCAGGACAATTCCCCTATCTTGAGCTATTGGTTCTTTCCATATAGAATGATTTGTACCCAATTAAAAGTCTTTTTATCCAGGGCAATGGCAGACAGCAATTCTAAAATGACTAAATCCAAGGAACCCAGGTTTCCTCTGATGACCTGGAAAGGAAGATTGCAGACAAACTTAGGACAAAAAGGCAGGTAAATCAGGATGGCAGCTCTCAGCCCTGGATCTAAAGCTGCGGGCTGTGTGTATTCGTGCAGGTGTGGTGCAGATCTCCCAGCACAGCTTTGGGCTGACCTGTGTAACTCCCATGTGCTGAATTATGCAGGTCACTGCATACAGAGGTCAGCAAAACCTTTCTGTCATGCCGTGATGTATTTGAGATACACCAGATGCTTTACAGAACTGTGTGGCAATTTAGGCCATTTAAATCCACACAACCCCTTTCTGTGCCAACACATAAACACACAAATACCTTCTTCTGCCTCATAGCATAACACCTGCTGTTCTCTTCTCCACGAGCTGGATGGGCACACTTCTTTAGAGTTGGACTAAATGTTTAATCTGCAAAAGCAAAACCTCTGTTCCCAGGAGGAACTACTGATGCTTCTGCCAGGAGAGAGCTAAACTGAAGGGAACAAACAGTTAAGCTGAGGAAGCCAAAGAAGTGTACTTGTTGGCATATAAATCAGACCATTACTTTATTCTGTGCATTGCAAATTCAGATTTTTTGAATATTTTTTTTTAAGATAGGGATTCTAAATTCCAAAGGTGTTTGCACCCTTAGTTGCCATGGTGTTAAAACTGCATAACTGCTGTTCACATGCTCTTAATTAAGGTTTGTGTCAGCACTTCCATTACAAACCTCTGTCTTTTCCGAGTTTATAACTCAGCCATAAAACTTTGCTCTAGGGTGAAATGTATCATGGAAGGGTCTGCCTGGAAGGAATCCATTCTTTTGTATTTTAGAGTCCCAAAAGCTTATAGCAACAAACCAGGGATTTTATTCTAAAGGCTGGCGGACAAAAGACCTCAGCTGTTTTTTTATAGGAGTGCTGGGAGAGATGTGCCTTCCAGACTGGCTTCTAGATGCTTACTGACCAGGGTGGGGTTTTGTACTCTTAACATTGTAAATTTTAGAAATCATGGGGGTTTGTGCTTCAAGGCCAAAGTCTGTGCTTACTTAAACACCCACGAATACCTCTGCCCTTTCTTGTTCCCTAATGGAGCATGAATCAGTCCCAATTTCCCACCCTTCACTCCCCATTGCCTCCACCGAGCCTGATGGGGATGCCAAGACTTAATTCATACTCCAGCTCTCACTTAAATAGAGATGGATTTGTCTCTCCAGGTGTACACGTTAGGCTATAACCTTCACACACCAGTGTTGCCAATAGAACAGTCCAAAGTGTCCTCAGGTTGGGGAGGGAGTGGGTAGGTATGTGTGAATGGGTTACAGAGACTGTTTGTCCTTCATTCCTCTGCCACAGGTTTTTTGGGGAGCCCACAGAACAGTGGCAGAACTTGCTAGCACTGCATTTGAAGGGCACATGGTGGAGATGGACCTAATTTCTAATACTTTCTGATCCTGGCACTGATACTTACATTTGCAAAACACACTGAGACTGCAGATAGAACAGAGAAATGCCCACATCAGCCACAATACTCATAGGTATGTCCCTCTAAAGCTCTTAAACAACACTGAGTAAACACTGCATTTGCTGCACTGAGTCTCACACACATTAAGTCTTGTCACAAAAGTCATCAGATAAAATTATTTGCACTCCTTTGCCCAGACAATGTGATCTCTTACAGAGTATGAATAATTTCTTAAATGTTTGTGAAGTGACTAGCATGCAGTGGGCACTTAAACAACTAGTAGTAGTAGTAGGAGGAGGAGGAGGAGGAGTATTTTCCTACTGTTTTTAAACCTCTAACTGAACAGGAAGTTTACACAAAGTATGAGAAACTACTTTTAGCAAAACAAAAAGTTATTAGTGGACTGCTAATTGCAAGCAGATCCAATGAACCAGATCATGATTTCTACACGGACGGAGTGCATCCAGAATCAGATTCTGGACTGCTCTGCACCCTGTCTCCCTCCTTCTTTCATTGAATTTTTCTTGTTCTAGAAGACAAGCCGTACCTGCCAGGATATTTCACCTCAGATGTGGCAACTGAGTTTAAAAGTGAAATTTCAAAATCCCAGTTTGGCCTTATTGAGTGCAAAGAATCACTTTTGCAGATGAGCTGCAGACACCCATGTCTCTTGTGTCAGGAAATAGATCTGGCCCACCCCAACCTTATGTTCTTCCAAAAAGGGACCAACACACCAAAATCAACAACAGGTTTGCATTCCAAGTCCAATCAATTCTCTCTTCTGACATAAAGTAGACTGTTTCCCCCCCCAAAGACAACTTTCCCCAAAATAAAAACAAAAGAAAGGACATGTGTGGTAAGGGGAGAAAGAGGAACAAAGGAGGAAGAAAAAACCCCACAGCACTGACAGTCAGAAATGTTCATTTACATCTAACAGCATCCATATGCCAGTAACATATCAGAAACTCTTAGCCTACCATACAGAGAGGGTGCCCCAAAATGGTACCTGCAAGAGGTCTCTCGGAAGGAGATGTTTAAATCCCAGTGGGTGTGTATCCTGTCAACAAACAGAGAGAGAGGTCAATGGCACGTGCTGAAACCCCATCTCTTGCCACTTACAAGATCTGCTCCATCGTGACAAACCCACCCATGGTCCTCTCAGACTCCCTCTCCCAAGCTCTCACCCACAACTCCTGCCTTCTGCCGAGCTGTGGGGTGCTGTGAGGAGCCCCACTGCAGGCACGTGGCAGTCCTGAGCCTCCCCAGCAGGACCCACGCTGCTGTGAACACTGTGAGAGCTTCTCTTTGCTGCATGCAGTCTCCCTGACAGGGGTAGGGACTGCAGGATGTTGTCTCAACTAACAGGACACGTTCAGAGGAAGCAGAAAGAGCTCAGCATTGACGTTTTATGAAGAAAACCCAAATATGTCAGCACTGTATTCCCTCCTCCACACCCACCCCAGCTGTAAATAAATTATTAGCAATTTCCCACCTCGGAAATTAATTTCACATATTCTGTCACTCTCCCTGCTGACAAGCAGGAATAGCACGTTTTAGATGAACAACATCATAAATTAAGACAGAGCAGCCAAAGAGGTCGGGTTTTTTCTTGTTGGGGTTTTTTTTCCCACTAGACAGCATCTACACCAACCCAGAGGGCTTCTGTGGTCTGGTGTGTCCCCTTGATACCAGGGAGCACTGATGTCCCCCACATCCAGAGGAGGTCAGGGTGATAGATGAGAACCCCCATTTGAGACTGAACTCCCCAGCAAGCCATATCCTTGCACAAACCCACTCCCATATCTCCCAGCATCTGCCAGTGAACATGCAGCTCCTGGCTGTGTGCATAAATCAGCTCCTGCAGATGTAGGTTCCCAAAAGCATTACACAGAAATGGCTGCAAATATCCCCAGTACCAGAGGCCAAGTGCACTTCTGCACATTTTGTGCATCCCTACAGCACTCCTGCCTCTGTCCTCACTTGAAAAAGCAACGGTGTGCAGCTGAAGGCCCCCTGACTGCAGAAAAAGCCTCATCTAAAACCTGCTGAAGTTGAAGAGCGCCTTTCTTCTGATTTGAATTGGGCCAGAAAACACTCAAGCATGACCAGAGAAGTCAATGGGACTTGACTCAGGTCTGAGTGTCTGTTCAAGTGCTTTCCTGAATGGGTGTCCCTGCCTCAGCCCAGCTCAGAAATCAACTGAAAACAACTCTTAGCACGGAGATAATTTCACACCCAAGACATGATGCTGCTGCAAGTTTTACTGATGTGATGGCAAAGCTTCTGTGCTCTTCCTGCAAGATTTGCTCAGAAAGGGAGTCTGATTGCTCTGAGTAGTTCTTCTAAGGGAATTCTTAGATTTTAGTAGATATTAACTTCCCCCAATCATCTAGTAGACATCCATTTAGTATAACACTACCTGGCAGGTAGAAAGTGTTCTTCATATGGTTCTCTCCAAGCTGGGTGGCAAGGTTCCTTTTAGCCCAATATCTCATGCAAAAGCTCCCACCCACACTGGGAACTGCCATTGCCTCCAGCCCTCCAACTCAGATCCTGGGACTGCACAGCCTGGACCTCAATGGGAAGGTCCACATCCCACCCAAAGCCAAGGAAGCAGGCAGGCAGGTACCTCCCAGCCATGGCACTGCCAAAGGGGGCATGAGGCCGAAGGGTGGAAAGATCTGCTCAGGCAGCAAAGGGCACTGACACCAGAGCTGGAGCTTGCCTGGGCTCCTGGCTCTCACCAGGGTTCAGTCTTTGAATTAAACCCTCAGCCTTACAGAAAATGTAACTTCTCCTGGTTACTGACAGGGGCAGAGAGTGATCCTCAGTGCCAGGCAAAGGCACGGCTCATAATGAGACTTAGAACAGCTAAACTTCAAAGTACAGGAACACACTGCATCAGGGAGTTGTAAGTAGGGGGGAGGGAAAACCTCAGAGCAAAGGAACAGCTCAGAACCACACAGAGGCAGAGACATCTATCTGCCGGGATGGATAATTAAACACCCATATTTAGACAAATGAATAGGTGAGAATGAAATTAAATCCTAATTATCTTTTTCGGAGGGGGAGGGGAGAGGGATAGGGAGCAGAACCAAGCACTCATTCCACATCTCTCTGCCATTCTCACCAATTACATTGCTGAGGCTAACGTACGTCTGGCTTTAACAGGTTATTCATCCAATTGAAATCAAATTACTGAGAATTTGCAAACTATCAGCTCCAGCAGCCCGTCCTTGGGCTGTGTGAAGAGTGGTGAGCAGGAGCCAGTCCCTCACAAATTAATAACAGGAAAAGAGAAGGAAAACATAAAAAGCAAAGGCAGGCAAGCAAAGGTGCTACAAGCTGCTGCTGTCTCTCTCACCCCCTCACCCAGCCAAGGTCTCAGACATGGTGTGATCAGTTAAAAGTGTTCAATAAAAATGATGAGATGGGCCCTGCAGCACCAGGGAGGGACAGGTCCCCTGCACAGCTCTGTCTCACAAACTGCTGCACAGGCTCCTCAGCGAGGAGGGACTGAATGTCAGGGCTCAGCTTGTGCAAAGAATGAAATTGCTCTGATGTATGTGAACCAAAAAATAAATACATTAACAGGAAGGGCTCAGGGTACTCAAGGCATCTCTGGAGCCTGTACTGGAAGGAGAATCCAGCCCAGAAAACAAAGTGACAGAGTGGCAAAATACTGGAGAGCAGCTGGGATAGTTTTTAATTTTTCAGTTGGTTTTATCCTTCCTCGTTGTTTCTCTTTTACCCCAGTGGTCCCTGCAAGCTTTCAACACCAGAGTGGGGACCATGGAAGAGGCCAACAGTGAGTCTGGCAGCCCCCCCATGTCTTGTCACTCCAGGGGCAGTGACAACCTCATTCTGCAGCTGAGCTTCTGCACTGCGGCCATCTCTCACAGCTTCTGCTGCTGCCTTTGCCTTGCTCCACTGTCCCTGTACATGCTGCACCACCAACACACACGCCATGGAAGTGTGGAGGATGCTGGGGAGCACCCAGCTACAAGAACAGGTCATTACTGCCAGCAGGAGCACCCATCCCAGCCCCATCTCTCACCCACAAGAGCCCATTTCTACTCCCATGAGACCAACACTTCCTTGGTCAGGCAATTGTGTAGGCTTCTCCAGGACACCTCATACGTGATGGCTGGAAGTATGGCCTGAAGATTACAGCAAGACTGAGATTTGGGGCACCTGGGTCATTCTCCACCATGCAATTGATGTTGCAAGGTCAGATACCAAGGAGATACAGAGAGCAGCCAAGAGCAGTTGTGGGTCAAGATTTAATTTGCTCTCATTTTCACACTTCACCTTTCCTTCTGGTCTCATAGCTCCTTCCTGGGCAAGAAGGGATTTCTTGCTGTCTATTATATTTTATCATGCAGCATCCCTCAGGAGTAAGTAGCCATTTTTTCTCCCCCCCTCAAATATATGTCCTCATTAAGTCAATGACATGCTTCCTGGCACTCTGGACCAAGTCCAGCCTTCGCTTCCCAGAGGGATCTTTAATATATTTATTGAATATGGTGACTGTTATTAAGTGATGCATGGTTCAGAGAACAGGAGAAAGAAGGGAGGAAAGAGAAGGGAGAAGAGAAAATAAAGGGTTGCAGAGGAAGGAAGAAGGGACTGACAGAAAATAACCAGTCGGAGAAAAGTGTCATAAAGCAGCAAAATATGTCTCCAGCCACAAGAGGGGCCCTGCCTCCCTCCTCCTCCTGAGCCGTGGCAATTAGAGGAAGGGCTGTCCAATCTAATCTGGGAGCTGATGCACGGCTGGAGCCCGGAGCCCTGCTCTGTCATGTTGTCCCTCTTCAGCTGCAGGCTGCCTGGCAGAGCCTTGGCAGCTCAGCCCAGAGCCCAGGCACACTCGGGCTCTGGCAGCAGGTAAAAAGCAGTGTGGTGTGGCAGATCCTGCCACAAAAACAGCTCCACCAGGAGCAGGGATGTCACACAGGTCTCATCCCAGGGTGGGTTGTCTGAGAGCGCTGCAGGAAGAGGCCAAGCAAGAGCAGGAAGGCAGAGGCAGTGTGTACACACCACACATCAGCTGGGAAGGCACTGGGACCTCCTGGTTCTGAATCACAAGCAGGTGCATGTGACAAATGTTATGGGAGGGTGCTTGGGTTTGATCTTCAATCAATTAGGGAGTCAAAGAGCAGCAGCCTTATGGGATATAAGAAATAGCTTTCCACTTAGAGAGGCAGGCAGTGGGCAGGCTGACAGCCCCTGGCCATTAGGCTCAGTGGAGTTCAGTAATTTCACTATTAGAAAATGGATGCTGAGTGAGAAGAATGCTGTGTCTGCGAGGGGGAGGATACTTGGGGACCCTGAGGAGCAGCCTGGACTCTGTCTGGACTCCGTCCATGTTTGTGGATGACCAGGAGCAAGCAGACAGTGTCCCACCAATCCTTGAGTAAGCATCTTCATTTCAATATTGGTTTGAAATAACACTAATGCCATGGCAGGTGCCAGACACCAGGGTCACACTGCTGACAGCCACAGAAGATTTGGGGGTGTGGGGCAGAGTGGCATAAAAAAAGGAGGAAGGATTTAAGGGCAGTGTGAGGTTCTCCAGAAATCTGCTGCTCAGTGCAGACCCCCTGTTTCAGGACAATTTTTGGTTATTTCTCTTCAAAATGGCTTTTATTTCAGAGCAATATTTGGCCAGGAACCCAGCCTGTTGTATGCTCTCATTGTACAGTCTGCTCCTACTTTTGCTCCCAATCCTCTTCTGTTTAATAAAAGAATTTCAAAGGCATTTTCACTATACATGTCCATTCACACCTACCATGCCCATTCCTCAGCCCACTGTGTGTGCATTGGGATCTCCCAGTGAGTGCAAGGAAGTGACTGCTCCCCAAACTGCTGCAGAGCAATGGAATTTGTAGTCTCAATCATCCCCTGCATTGCTTATTTTGAGTCTAGGATAAACCAGAGAGCAGTAACAAAAAAGCAGGCTTTTAGTTTAGCTTGCAGGGGAGAGGCATCTTAAATAGTCTATGAGAAAGGAGAAAGGCTTCATGGAGCCAAAGTTTCAAGCTGAAGTCTGCTCTACACAGTTCCTGTACCAGTTCAGCTATGCCAGTATTAACACGACTGAAATACCTGCCCAGGTGACACAGGGGCATGGGGGTACAGAAATGCCCCATACTGGTATCATTCTCTTCCTCAAATAAGAAAAACTCTTCCCACAGCAGACAGGGATTCTCCCGGGTGCCAGCACAACTTCACCAAACCACAGGAATTAAGGCAATGCAACTGCTGGCTGTACCCAATGTTGTCAAAGAGCAGGATCTTCAGGAACCCAAAATCTGATCAAAAGAAAAAGGATTTTCCTCGGCAATGCTGCCCCAATAATCTTCAGAGCTGGGTGCTTACAGTCTGGGTATCAAGCTACGGTATCAAGCTCAGCAGATGCCTCTGGTTATATGAGACAAGATTTTAAGCCCTCTGTTTTCCAGACAGGAGGCACAACACCAAGGCTACTTAGCACACCCCGCAAAGCAGGCTAAAGAGGACTCAAGGGGTCTCACTACGAGATGAAAACATTCACCTTTAAGCTTGGGTCACCTGGATTTCAAAGCAGATAAGCCAAGCTCACTGCAGTGTGAGGCTCGGTCTCCTTAACTACCTACGTGCAAGGCAGCCAAGTGCCACAGCTCTGCAAGGAGCTGCTTGGGAAGCAAGTTGGCATGCACTGAAATGCACAAACTCCACTGGTAGTCACAGGTCTCTGCTCCTTTCTAGGACTGCAAGAACAGCATGGGGCAGGTTTTCTCTGCCTCAGACCTCCTCTGAAGGCCATCACCATGGGCAACTGGGTAAGATGAGAGAGGAAATCACTGGGGTGAGGGAGTAGCCAAGAAACTAACCTTGACTTCTATTCTAACCCCTAGAGACTTTCCTTTACCAATGTCCAACCAGACCTCAAAGTAGCAGAAAGCATTCCCTTGTGCCAGTCAATATAAAGGAAAATGGGAATAACAGAAAACAGAAAAGGCACCAATGTTCAAAGCAATAATGCAAGTGTCTGTAATGTAAGTGCAGGTGTGCACGAGGGCCATCCAGGGGTACAAGAGGAAAACACAGGTTTGCTCAGGCCCTGACCTTGTTTTCCTACTATCACAGTTTAACCTATTTCTTCCTCTCAGTGGGAGACAATAAAACCTCAGCCCAATCCATCACCAATCAGGGAGGATACAACAGGTGAATTAAAACCAGAAAGCAGATGGGGCACTGTCTCTGCCGGGCCCCAGCTGTCATGTCTGCGAGCTGTCTGGTCTTCATGCTGCTGCTGCTGTCTCTGGAGCCAGCCCCATCACACCTTCCAGTCCCCGGGCTGCTGGTGACACTGGGAACAGAGCCAGAGGCTGCTGCCTCCAGCAAGGCTGTGCACGAGCAGGGTCAAGCCATTTGCCATTCATTGCTCTTGAGCTGGTGGAAGTGGCCAGTGTTGCAGTCCCCTTTGGGACAGTAGGGTCAGGGGACCCATTTGCAAGGGACAAAATGCTTGGAGATGCTGAGGGATTTGAGCAGTGGATGGATGTTCCTTGCCCAGGCACTGAGCACTGAATTACAAGCTCTTTTTCCCATTATTACTGCACCCACCTGAGTGCTGCCTGGCCCCTCTCTGCCTCAGCTGTTGGAGCTCTTCCGAAGCACGCTGCACCAGAGCTCCCAGGGAAATGAAAAGCACAACAACTGTACAAAAGCAGTGAGAGCCTGAGCTACCTGGTAAGAGCCATGCACTCCTCTCAGGAAGCAAGCTTAAATGAGAGACCTTCAGACAAACTGATTGAAAAGCACTGAAGAGCACAGCAATGGTAAGCTGGGGGACCACTGGCTAATAACTTAAGTATTTTTTCTTCATTTCCTAATAAACAAGGCAAAGCAATTACAGTAATTAAAGATTTAAGATAAGAGCACTTTATATCTGGGGGGCCCAGCATATCAATTATAGAGTTATCATGTTGTTCTCCTTCCTAATGAGACAATCTAGCACTATAATTTCGCAGAATTAAAAGCATAATTAAGGGGGGCAGGAGAAAAAGGGCAGTTTACCAAAACTGATTAGGAGGGTTCCCTCTCCTCAGGGGCTCCTGTGCGCATGCACAGTGCAGATGCATTCCCCAAACACCTTTTCATTTCCAAGAGATAACCCTTGAACATGGCTGTTGGACAGCTGCAATGATAAACCCAGACTTTAATTACAGGCGGGTTCTATGAGAAGAGCTGGTAACTCTTTTGTCTCCTTACTTTGAATCTCTCAGCTGCTGAATATACCAGCATCTGCTGGAAGGCAAGGGGGGAAATAGCTTATCTACTTGGGAGCAAGAAACACATAAAACATAAGAAAAGCAATTACATGCCTTCGGCTTCCACTCCTCTGTTTTTATAGGGCTTGTCTTAGAACCTGAGTGATTTTATGCACCAGAGGAGGATGACAATCAAGATGAGTTGCAATGATATGCATGGGAGGCTGAGGCACGGTGCCTTTAGGTATTTATTTTCCTGTAGTTACAGGTCTTCTAAACATCATATTTTTTTCAAAGGGATGACAGAACCCAAAATTTTGCAGCTGAATATTAGGGGCACTGAGAGCACAGATGAGAGCCCAGGTGACAGTGACCAGAATGCAAGTCAAGACAATCCCTTCTCCTCTTCCTGTAACCCTGTGTGATTCCAGGATGAGGTACTGAGAAAGACACGATCAAAATCTGCAAGTACTGAGGTAAGCCCTGAGTGACTCTTTGCCTACTGCAACTCCATTACTCCTACTTGTAGACTATGGAGGCACTCAGGACACAGCTATGCTCTTTGACACTGGTGATCAAGAACATTCAACCACCACCATTTCTGCTACCTCCTTCCCAAACTCTGTTCCCCAACATTACATTATCCAGTTTATATTATATCATAATCTGGGGACAGCGCAAAAGGCAGGAATTTGGACCCATACACCTCTGTGTATTGTCAGTCAGCACATACAAAGCCCACAGGTTACTTCTTGGTCATGCAATTGGTTGGCCTCAGCAGGCACAAAGACACAGAATGCTGGACAGAGGGTGAGAAACAATTTACAGTCTGCAAACACAGACACCTCTAGTGCAAACACAAGGCCCAGGGTGCAAGGGCCCACAGAGCCCAGCTCACCCCAAACAGGAGTCAGTAAGCAGGAAAGAGGACTCAGTGCCTCTTTCTGAGCTATAATGTGACATTTGCACTTTAATTTCAGGCCCTGGAGGTGACTCCATTGGGCAGCATTGGCCCACAAAGGCTGATCATCTGCTGCCCAGTTTTCTCTATCTTTGCTCTTGCAATGCAACTCTCCCTGGCAGGAAAGTACCTTCTTTTCATGATACTGATATGGAGATCCTCCTCCTGCTTTACTTCAGGGTGTTGACCATTGCTCTTATCACTCTCTTCGCTGTCATCACTATGTGAGAAAATTGAGGTCAGCTCTTTCTTCGGGATCCTGGTTGGAGGTAAGGGGATCGTCCTCTTCTCTGCCAGGCGCCCCCGGTTCTGGCACAGGATGGGATTAGTTGGAATGGGAAAGGGCAGGAGAAAAAGAGAAGAAAACAAGAATTTGGTTAGGCAACCCAGAACCAAGCAGCTCCTCTCAGATGTCTGCCCTGCGAAGGCAATGCTGTTAGTCACTGCAGGTTTCAGGCCAGTATGTTGGGTGGGCAAAGGCTACGTTCACTTTACAAAAGACTTTTCAGCAGAGCACGTCTATATCTAGTTCTTCCAGTTCTAATATTCCAGTCATGCACTTCCAGCCTCTCCCCACCTCATCATTCCTAGCTTGTATCTCATCCACGCCAACAGGAAAGGAAGATGGCAGCAGAATTAGGCTGCAGTCTTTCTTTCCAGAGTATTTCCTACCAACTGTTTCACATTAACATAGCAGAACAGGTTAAATTAAACCTTTGCCAGTAGCCCAAGGAAGACATGATCCAGATAATCCAGAACACTTTTGACTGCAAAGGGAAAGGTGCCTGTGCCAGCCAGCAGCAGGTTTGTCTCTCACACCAGTGAACAGTCCACATCAACCTCAATTTGTTCTACTGAGGCCATTTCTCACTGTTCATTTGCATGTTCAGATGAATCCAGTAGGTCCTGCCTCGCACAGACTTTCCCTAGGTGGTCCTGGCACTGCACTCCCCTCAACAATTCACTTCTGACAAGACAGAAATGAACAGGAGGAGAATTCCCAGGAGGCAAAACCTGCTTTTTCACGACATGTGTAGTTGTGTACAGAACCCAGCACAACATGACCCCAGTCCCAACCTCCTACCCTCTGCAAGCAGTAAAAGAATGTGTTATAGATTACTCTGCCCCTGCACCCTTTGTACAAGAAGACACAAGCCTACTGTAGCCTAAGCCAGGGTGTGATGGGTTTTTAGTTCTCCCTGTGATGGAACGTGTTTCTAGCACTTGGGGGGTTTAGCTCCATCTGTGATTGACCAAGACACAGAGCCATAAGATGAGCACCTGCAGTGGAAGATGTTCATTGGAAACCCAGGGAGACCATAATGGCATTGCCCCACAGAATTAAAAATTTTAGTAAAGAAGATCATGAAACTGGGAAGGGAACCACGGCGAGGGGAAGAGAAGCACACAGCTTCATGCACGTTCTTTGTACAGGTATGTAGGTATCAACTCCAGCTTTCCAAATAAACCTGTCAAATGAAAACATTCTGGGAGAGCCAGCCAGGCTCTGCAGGGGAGAGCGGAGCCAGACTAAGCAATAGAAGAGCCCATGTTTTCTTTTTAATTAAACAAATTCAGAACTTTCCACAAATACAACCCAAAAACTTCTTGTTTACCTCTGTCAATAAATTCCAGTTGTGGTCATTAAGGGGAGTTCTAATGGTGGTGATAATTAGCTAAATCCATCTGGAAGGCATCACCCCAAGGAGGCACGTTAGCTTTCCCACTCTGCTGCAGTTCCAAGCCAAGAGCACAGCTGGCTGGGAACAGCAGACACCCACGGGAGAGAAGAGCAGAGGGCCAAACTGGCTGAAAATGGGAATCCACGTGGATAGGAGGAAAAAGACACACAGTGTCTTCTTGAGAGGGATGTGAAGTAGAAAAACTCACCCATGGGCAGATACAAGGTGAATGTAGAGACCCACCTGGGCAAGGTGAACTGCTACGGTGTGAGAGGGCGACTGCACCTCTGTGACACACAGCAAATGCTCTCCTTCCCCCTGCGTGGTTGTTGGGATCCACTCAAACAGGTTTCTCACTGTCTGGTCCCTGAGGTCCATCCAACACAAACTGTGGGTCTTCTGCCCTTAAACACTTTTTGTGTACCAGATGTGTTCTCACGCCTGCCCCCTTTCCTGTCCCAGTGGGTACAGAGCTCACCCTCTGCCTGAGCCATCTCAGGAACTCCAGCTAGGACGGTGCCACAAGGACAGTACAGAGAAGAGGAGGGGAGAAAGGGAAGAGGGGGAAAAAAAGGGAAAAGGGAAAAGGGAAAAGGGAAAAGGGAAAAGGGAAAAGAGAAGGGGAATCAAGGATGCAGGATTTGCACCAGATCTTTGTCATGCTGGAAAGCCAGGACTTGCTATCAACATGAGTTTTATCATGCCAAAGCTTTGTATATTTTTCTGAAGTTGCAATTTATCATAACAATTAAAGGGGTAGGGGGGACGTGCAAATTTCCCCTTCAAAATAATTGCAATTCACTCTCTGCTGTGACTTCACAGGCTAAAGAGAACAGCACTGATCAGATACTAAAAATCATTTTATGGCCATTATGGTACCTTCAAGCAGTTACCAGGTCTCAGTGACTGCCCAGGGACTCATCAGCCCTAACAAGAGTGAGAGTGCGGCAAAAAGGGAGGCACTAAACCCAGAGAAACAGCCCACCAGGCCAGGAACACAGGTTCCCCCTTTCCCCTGCTCCTCAGGACGGTTACTCTGTGCCTTTCTGTAAATTGTATCCTTACACCTAAAGCTGCTGCACATATATATATACATATATATATATACACCCCTATATATATGCTTATATATGCAATATACTAATATGTACAGACACACCTATATGGGTATCACCTAACAGAGCTTCTTCCCTATGCAGATGAATGAATGAACATGGATGGGAAAGAGCCCCTGCATCTGCAGCAAGCCCTGGCCACAGACAACACTGGGCACCTCTGTTCTGAGCCAGGGCCAGCCACAGACATTGCAGCAGGGCCCCAGTGGTCCCAGGGCCCTTGCAGGCACCAGCGTTCCAGCACTACCAACACATTTGTTAAAGTTGTGTTTACTTTGTGTTTTTGCCATTATGTTTGGGGCATTTTATTTATTTGTTTATTTATTAAGTTTCTCCATTCCCAGAAAATTAAAATAGACTGAACCAATCAATTTTGCCTTTTATGTTCATCCACGGTCAGTTTTGAATCAATTGCACTTTCCTAATCTGTTTAGAGGCATTCACCAGTAGATACACATTACTTTTAAATTAAGCACAAAGGTAGCCAGAAGCCTGGCCCAGAACCTGCTACAATCAATTGTCTTTCCATTGACTTGCAAGGGCACTGGTCCAAGCTGCAAATAAAACCCACCCCTCTGCGAGAAGCATCCAAGGAGTCATTCCTATGGCTTTGGCTTTTGCTAAAGTCCTTTGCCAGTTGTACAGGCAGCTTAGAGGACAGGACTGTACCTACAGAGCCAACTGAGACACCTACAGTTACTCAGATTCAGGGTTATCAGCTATCACTTGGCAGGTAGTAAAGTACACACTTAGCAGAGCTGTGTTACGTGCAAGAATACACCCAGAGAGTGCAGTGGCAATGCTATATATGGGGAGGGACATCAGGATTTATAGATATTTGACATAAACCTCTTAATCTGGCATTAAAAAAGTTTGTATTTGTGTGACAGTGTCATTCCAGAGTGAGCTCATGCATTAACGGGATGCTGTTGAACCCTCTAAGAAGGTTTGAATATTTTTAAGAAGAAAAACCAACTCCGCTCCCCCGTTTCTCCATGGAGAGACCATGAATGGGGCAAGGTGTGCTGTGCCAGCTGGCTTGCTTAAACCTTGGCCAGTGGGTCTCAGGGAGCATTCTGGATAGCTGCAGAGCCAGCAGCTGTCAGCACACGTGCAGGACCCCCAGCAAACAGACAAAGCATACACAGTGATAAATATATCTCACAGCTCAGCCCAGCCAAGCCAGGCTGTCTGCCCGCCAGCTCCCTGCCCCAGGGAGGAAGACAGAAGGTGGTGTAAGGAACAGATTCACCCCCGAGAGCAGGGGAAACACAGGATCCCCACCGAGGACCTGTTCCCAACACGCAGCTCTGTGGGTGAAGCACAGCCAGCCCAGAGGCTGCTGCAGACACTGCACTGCTCTCCCCTACCCTGGAGCCAACCCTCCAACAACCTCTGCTGTGCCTGAGGAGCCAGAGCTGTTTGCTCTCAGGACAAACAGTGACTCAGCCCAAAGGAAACCTCCTCAGAGCTTGCACCTCCCTTTTATAACCCAAGGATTTCCCCCACCCCTTGGACAGAGGGGGTGGAGAACAGAATATCACTTACCCTCTCTTTAATTAGTGTAACTAGAAAGTAAAACATTTCTGCAATTTGACGAAGCTTTTACAAGGGTGAGTGTTGAGGGCACTGCAGAACTGCCTCGTATATTAGGGCTCCCTTCCCTTTATACATTGTTAAAGATTAATTTTGTGGGTTATGATACCAGCTAACGAAACACAGCTGGAGTTTGAGTCAATAACCCCCTATTCCCCTGGCACATCCAGCTACCCACCCAGCAGCTCCTGCGTCAGTCCAGCCCTCAGTCACTCACCACTTCACCCTCCTAGGGTCTTTCGACACCATTAATTGCTTTCATTGCCTCTCAAAGTATTGTCTGGGTGGGGGGTTGCTTTGTTTTTCAAAATCACAGACAGGCATATTTCCTTCCCCCAGGAAAAATCAGATGGGTACCAACACACAATTTCAAGTTACCAATTATCCAAATCTAGAGATGCAACTGCAAGTAAAAGAACCCAGCAAGCTGGGAAGAGTGGTAGGTTACCTGAGTGGAGAAGCCTGGAAGCCCGATCGTTCTGTCATGAGATCAAGGGACCATCAGAAAAATGGAAAAGAAAATAGTGGTGATAATTCTTCCCTTCCCAGCGAGCAGGGGGGGGAAATTCCGCTCTGTGTGGCAGAGCAAGGTCAGTAGAGTTACAAAATAAAATATTTCTCCCCCCCACCCATCCAACCCCCTCTCAGCTCTCCCCTGGAGCCGTGTTCTCCCAACCACAAATATCAAAACCACGCTCTTGCGTAAGAGCCCTGGGAGAGCTGGCAGATGGAATGATGGGGGGAGAGTGTAGGATTTGGGGGAGACAGGAAAGGAGGGTTAGGAAAGGTTTCCTACCCTGGGAGCTACTGCAACAAGGTCAAAACAGCTGAACGCCCTGGTGTGACATTCAAAGGCAGCCAGAAAAGGAAAGATTCCTCACAGAGAGAGTCCCTGGTGAGCATTTAATTGATCCCAGCAATGGAAAGGCCTCTGCTAGGAGAGCTGCAAGGCAAAAAGCTTCATGGAAAAAAAAAATGCACATGAAAGCAAAGCTTTTGCCAGTCCACATTAACTGCCAGCCAAACCCTGGACATCTGATCCCATTGGGAATTGACCCAAGAAGATCAGCAGGTGCAGTCCCTATGGACACTGCTCCTTCAGCATCCAAATCAGGAAAAGAAGCACAAAAATGGAAACGCACAAAGTTTGCACACTGATAAAAATATCAAAGCTGTTTGCAAGATGACTCACGTGCCTGTGATTCAACT
This sequence comes from Aegotheles bennettii, assembly GCA_013398125.1. Classification (NCBI taxonomy): domain Eukaryota; kingdom Metazoa; phylum Chordata; class Aves; order Caprimulgiformes; family Aegothelidae; genus Aegotheles; species Aegotheles bennettii. The sequence goes on along the minus strand of VZRW01011964.1, from coordinate 27,033 downwards.
CTCAAAAATAATTTATAGCTGATAAAAAAACCCCAAACAACCCTGCAGAAGCTACAGCACATTCATTCTTTCGGTGTATGCAGATCTGGGAAATACAGGGAGCAGACAGGGAATGCTGGGGGGAGGCAGGAGGGGAAGTTTGTGCACTGCCAGTGCTAGGAGCTGAAGAATGCTAAATCTTTTCCATATGTGAAGGAAATCCTCAAGCCCAGACAGCATTTTCTCTCTCTTTTTATTGATAATAAAGATAGGGAAAAGGAAAGGGGGAGGTTCTGAGTGCCTGGAATATTTTTCTTTTACTTTTTCAAATAATAAACTTAGTCAAATGGCTTTAATTAGGGAAATTACACAGCAACGGAGCTCACACATCTCCCTGTAGGATAACTGACAGAGTTTGCATTTACCTTCAGCTGTGATTAGTGTAAACACCTACGGAAGGGTCAGTTGCCTTCCAAGATAATCCTCCCCACTCCCCAGGGCCTTCATTAGCCATTCCAGGCCAATGTGCTACCAGGCTGACGTTTCGGTAGCAAATCCGGTCTGGGCACAGTTCTGCTGCCCTGTGCTTACCAGCTTCTCCATCAAAACCAAGGGTGCAGACAGGAGAAGTTGTCCAGCCTCTCCTCTTATCTCCTGCTCCAGTGTTCAGTAATGAACAAATGAATAAAACAACAGCCAGCAGCCTCCCACTGCATCTGGTTTTCTGCCTCCCTGTCAGCTCAGCCTAGCCCTGCCCTTTAACCTGACCACTAACAGGTTTATTATTTATTATCTCTTGCCAGTGACACCAGTGATACACTGGAAGTTGCTCCAGCACAGGAGGGATGGCTCAAAGTACAGAGGGAGCAGAAGGGAACAGGCAGCGGTCGCCAGGCAAAAAATGAAGGTGTTACAGACCACGAGGACTCCTCCAGGTTTGGGGACTGTGTCCCAATCTTCATTAGAATATCACAAAAGTGGTTTACAAGTTCTGCCACTGACCAGGGACAAGCTGAGGAGGGGATTTGGCACGGCCAGACAGGTCTAAGAGCTGCAGCCAGGGGCACAACAGATCCTGGGAATCACTGTACCCCAGCAGGTTCCCCAGGGCTACACCTGATGATTCCTAGTTAAGTTTTGAGTTGTCATCAGCCAGTTTATACAGAAGCTATCAATTCCAGGACAGAGAGTCCAGGCCCATCTTTAGGGTATCTTATCTTTTGAGAGGGAGGAAGAAAATTGCTCTTAACCACAATTTCCCTGTGTGATCCTAGGCAAGTCACTTGACCCCATTGTGCTCAGTCTCCCTGTTCTAAAAAGCCACCAGTACCACTTTAGGTCCCTTGTACCTGGTTTCTCTATGCTGTTTGTATCTTCAGCTCTTTGGAGCAGAGAATGATGTGTTGAGTCTGAGGCTGTGCACAGAAACAGGGCTGCAGGTGCCACTGTAACTGGAGGAAACAGGTACGTTTTAAACCAAAAGAAAGTTACACAGAAGGGAAGCTGCAGCCCTGCCCATCAATATCAACAACATTATTTTCTGAAGCCCTAAAGAAACAGATGAGCAAGCTCTGTGAACAGAAGGGAACATTTCCCATTTATTACCTCTGAGTGAGTTATAAAACTTAAAGGATAATTTGTGAATAGAGAAAAAAGCTATCTTTTCTGAAAAAGCCAACTGGAATTTCCAATCTTTGGAAAGGAGGTAACTCTAAGACAGAAAAATCTATCAGTCCTTTGGAGCTACCTGGTTTCAAAAACTCTTTGGAAGGAGGCTGAAAAGTGGCCTAGTCTTTGTTTTCTAAGTCTGTTCCACATCAAGTAACTTCATCCATCTCAGTCTGAGGTTGCAAAGAAGGAAGCAGGGATGTGAGCCCAGGTCCTCAGGCAATCTAAGTCAGTATTAATGGAGTAAAAGTCAACTTACACAAGCTGAGGATACGGTACACTGATGCTATCTCCTAAATAAAAGCAAAACTTACATATTTTTCTTTTTTTTCTTTCCTTTCCTGCTCCTCCTCTCTGGTGAAGAGACAAGGAGCAAAAGGGCATGGCTGCTTTCAGACGTTTTCCCTTCTTTTCACACACCTCACTGCTGTACCTTTCAAGTAACAGAAAGACAAGAGAACAAAATAACTGTCCATCATTCCCCCAGGTATTAATGTTTCACTCCAAAGTTTCATGACATCAGGACCAAGAGAACACAGCCTTCCTGAGCCAGTCTGAAATAATTCATCAAGAGGAATTTGACTGGGGTTTATACTTTTCTTCTGCTCTGGAGACACATGCTTAAAGCATTTCTGAGAGATTCTTGAGATTTCCAAGTGTGGCTCACAGCCTGCCTGGCCAAAAGAAGACAGACCCAGGCTTTGTTAAAGTCCTACAAGAAGGAGGACCAGGCACTGAAGCTTTGCATTGGGTAGAGTGCAGTTTCTGCCTCGAGTTCTGTTTTGAGTTGTTTTTTTCTTTTTTGCTAAGTATTCATTCACTGTCATAAAAAGCAACTTTAACAGAGATCAAACCAAAATGTTGCATAGTTCCTCCCAAAATGCATGTTGGTGCTGTGATAGAAACCAAAATGGGCTTTATCTAAACAGCTCAGTGTGTTTTACAAAGTTCTATAATTATTATCTTCACTTAATGGGACAGACAGACCTGGATGTGTTGAGAATCAGTTCCTCCTTTTCTTTAGTTGTCCACATGGAAGAAGATTTTGCTGCTGCCATAGTCATTGAAAGCTACAGCTGGGTTCCTTCGGAAGAATCGGGTTCAACACCATCCTAAGAGCTGGGCTTCCAAAATACTGAAGTGCCCCATGATGACTGGTGACTTTGAAACCATCAGCTCCCAGGGGCATCAGCACAACTCCCTGACCACAGCCATACTCACCTCCAACACTCCGGTGTTAGTCTGACCCAAGAAAAGCTCCTGTCCATCCCCACACTTGGACCTCTCTTGTCATGGGCAGAATGAGATGGAAACCAACCAGAAGGCAATTTCTCTCAGCTTGAAAAATATGTATTTCCCTTCCAACTGAAGCAACCAAACAGATGAGAGTAGAGAAACAACAGCTGCTTCACACAGCAGGGACAGAGTAACCAGAGTTATGTCCTAGTATCCCCCAGGGAGGCTGGTGCCAAAACTGAGCCTCATCTGCCCCCATGACAGGACCACCCAGCAGCAACATCACCCCCCTGCATGGCCAACATCTCTTCAAGAACCTGCAGTTATCACCTGCACAGAGATCATTCATAGAAAGCTCCGTGCACTGTGGTGGTTCCAGCCTGCTCCAGCACTGAGGAGCAGCTCAGAAAAAGCCAAGCAGGGAGCTGCCACTTACTGAGCCAGCAACAGCCGGGTCTGCCCAAAGAAGTTTCCTCAGAATGACTCAACCCTCCCAACAGCCAAGCAAACTTTGAAAATCCAAAGCAAACAAGAGAACTGCAAATATTAATTAAGGCGTTACTTCCACTTTCACCAGAAAATGCCTGGTGTTTGAGCAGATTCTGTAATCTTAAACTATCAATACCAACACAAAACAAAGGCGCAGGCAGCATGACTGGCAGAGTTTGTCTAGACAGCATTCTGCAGTGCCACTCCAGGCTTTGAAAGGACCCTTTTTTTATAAATCAAAAGCTCTGACACCTGCTGCATGCACAAGAGCAAAGCCACAGCCTCCCTGGAGCCCCTTCCCTGGCACAGAGAGCCAAAGGCAACCCAAGCCCAGCAGCCTGTCCTCTGCTGCAGTGACACTGCCTCCACGCAACACCTTCCATGTGGAAAGCACCCCATGGTTTATAATGTTTTGTTATTTAAGGGCAATTAACACATCTGGGAGGCCGGTGAGCAGCAGCAGATCCATCTCACAGCAGTGCAAGGTGTGATGAAGATATGCAAGTGGATGAACTCAGTCATGCAGAGAGGCTGCTGCAGAGCCAGGAGCAGCCTAGCACACTCCTAGAGCCAAAGGGACAATACACCCACATCCAGTGGGGAAAAGAAGCTCTGTGGAACCTTTTCAGCTATCACAGGAACTGGACTCCAACACTTCAGCAATGCTTCTAGAGCTATGGTTGTCCAGGCACGGAGTCCCCATCACTACAGTTGGGGTAGTTACTGGGTGTTACTGGTCAGAAACAATCAGCTCTGCACAGAGGCTGCAAAAGGCATGTACCACTGGCAGGAGACTCACAGAACCACCTCCAGGTCCTCCTGGGCTGATTCCTTAAACCTACTCCACACACACAGCCTGCACAATGGAAATTACTTGCCCAAGATTTGCTGGGTAGGTGACGAAATGAGGGAGCACCGAGAAGGGCTGCGTGGCTGTCACTCCTCTGCTTCTACTGCTGGATCACACATGGTCCAGCCACACCACGGGGCTCCACTTCTCACTGTGTCAGCCCCTTCAAGAGAGCTCCTTCCTATCACACAGTGTGTGGGGGCACTGTTACCTCTTTCCATCATCCTCTGTGATAGAAAACCAAGATTAAGACCAGTTCCCCTTCTCCTCCTTCCACCAGTGCCTTTCCTCCAGCTGGCTGCACAGCCAAAGGAAGCCTCTTCTGTACTTTCATTCATTTTCTTACGCTTTGTCTCCCTTCCCCACATTCCTCCCACCCCCCAGCCACCACACTCTACCTAGGAAAACCACTGCTTCCATTTCCACCTCGTGATTTGCCTGCCACACCTGGGGGATTTCCCAGCAAATTGTATTACTTTATTTGGTCAATTGGCCTACAAATTGATTTTCCTGTACAAATAATGAACATTTATGGTTATTTTCCCCATAGACTGCTTTATTTTCCATGTAACAAAGACTGATTTCCTGCAGTTTTTGAGACCCGAGCATATGATCTGCAGTTACTGTGACCCCCAGCTGATGGATGGCAAGGACACAGAGCACAACAGGAGGTTCGGGTTGGTTTTTTACCCTCATGCTCTAACAGCACTACAGGCAGAGATGGCAGCTGGACGTAAACACTGGTACCACACCAGGTGATTCTACAGCGTGTTTACTATAGGAATAAATGAGTTTTAAAAGAGATCCAGTCCTGGGACCAAGCAGCCACAATCATAGAAGCATAGAATCATTCTGGTTGGAAGGGACCCCCAGGGTCATCAAGTCCAACCTTTATCCCATCATATTCCTAACCATCAGACCATCAGACCATGGCCTCAAGTGCCTCCTCAACCCGTTTGTTGAACACCCCCAGGGACGGTGACTCCCCCACCTCCCTGGGCAGCCCATTCCAGTGCCAAGGCCATGGCAAAGGCCAAGGCAAAGCTGATGAAGTGATGAAGGGGTCAGTGGGCAGAGCAGTGGGGTGGCAGGAGGCTCTGAGCCACCCCAGCTGCCTTCTGCACCCACCGGCACACCCCGCTGCCCAAAGCATTTAAAAACACAGCCCCTGCTCATCACAACCTCTGTGGACACGCTGCAGGGACTTCCTTTAATCTTAATTCCATTATTGCAGAGGGAAAGGGAGGTGGAATCGGGAGAGAATCAGGGTTCCAGAAACCCAACCAGCCTGGTGTGATTTGTGGGCAAGGGCTGGAAGTGTTGGTCTGCACTCACCTCCCCGGAGATGCAGAGGCAGAGCAACAGCTCCACAACTCATCTCATTCCCACTAATGAGAAAATGACTTTTGAGACAGAGCCTCGAGCAAGTTTTGAAGGTCACTCCCACAGGTGTGGGAAGGAATCGGACCAGATCAGGGTCCAAACCTAAGTTATTCTGCTTAGACCACAATGGATTATTTGTGTGCATGAGGGGTTAACAGCCTCAGGGCTGCGATGTGTGTGTGTGTGTGTTTAATTTAATACATGGCGATGGCTGAGGCTGCTGGGGACAAAGGGCTCTCAGGCTCAGTGCTGCAGAGAAGCCCAGGCAGGGAGGGTTCTCAGGTGAATCCAAGAGTGAGGGTGGACACAGAAGAGAAAGTCAATTATCCAGAATAAGTCCCAACTGCCTGCAATTCCCCATCCCCAGTCCTCTAGGGCTGGGTTTGGCCCATGAATTCTGACTTCAAATCCAATAAAAAATTAACTGGTTTTGAACAACTACTAGACATGGCTCCTTAGAGTTTTAATACGTGCTCTTCAGCTGCAGCACAGAGTGGAATTAATGAGAGGAAAGAGAGTTTGAGAGTATCAGGCATGAAGCTAAAAGCATGCCAAATTCCTGCTTAGCTTCTTTGGCCCAGGGGAATCCCTTCCTTCTTCTTGGCACTGCCAAGGACTGACATGCCCTCAGTCCTTCACAGTGCTGCATGGCTGAGAGCACCAGAAAGAGGTGTACCATGACTGAGGATGATACTCATCCTTCACACAAGCTAGGCAGGGCAAGGATGCATCTCCCACAATTTACTGATACAGTGTGCAGATGTTTCACTCCATGGTGTGCTCTTATGGGCTTCACAGTCTGCTACATGGCAGCCACCAGAACACATCTGAAAGGCCACCTCAACAGGGAAGTCACTGCTAGAAGATCAAGTCGCCCTCATGCCCCACTCCTACTCAGAAACCAGTTTACATCTGCTGATTAACTGTGCCATGAGAGAGGGAACCTAATCCAGAGCTAGTACAGTGACTACGCAGCACCTACAGCCATGAGTTCCACTTACACCATGTGTACTAACAAAACGAAGGGATAAACCAAAACTACTCACAGAAGTATGCAACTAGTTGGCTCAGCACATTAGGAGCAACATGAGAAGGCACCACATGATTTACAATACATCTCTCTATATAAATATAACACTGGGAAATAATGACCAGCAAATCCAGTGGCTTTCCAGTGAGTATTGAATGGGAGTAGGGAGCGTTTGGGGGTTGTATGTTACTAGGGAGTGTTGGGAGTTGTATGTTTTGAAGATAAACACAAAGAGAATATAAACAAAAAACAAAACCCAGGACAGTAAATAATTCAACAAAAGAACAAAAACAAAAAGCTTCAAGGAAAAAAAAATAAAGAAATACCAAAGGGAAGAGTTTTCTAAGCAGGTAAAAAACCCTTCATCTCTCGTGGGACTGAAAACCAGAACCAAAATTAATTGGAACAAAATTGGGGGGGAGGGAGGGCATGTTTTTAAAAGTATCTCCCTTCCTAGGCATTTAATCATTTCCCTGAGGTGGGAAGCAAAGGCTGCCACTCAGCTGCTGACAGAGGCAGCATGGTCTTAGGTGGCTTCCAGCAACACCTCAACCACGACAGAGACTTCAAGACAGCCTCATGAAGAAACAAACCAGCTCACACACCCAACACTTATTCTGAAGCATGTCAAGTAGTTTCTTTTTCCCAAAGCAGCCAAACCATCAAACAGCCCAATGTACATAAAGCCGTGTTAATTTAACTTGCCCATAACTATTTCTAAGCCTTGTAGGTTTTCTTCAACTTTTTAAACAAAGAACTTGCTCCAGGAAAGGGTCTATACTTGGAAGCTTGTTGATGGCAACTTTTGCAGCTGACATTCACTGCTTTAAAACACAGCACGTCTGCAAAAATCTAAAATAAACCCCACGGGGTTGTTAGTGCAGACACTTGTGCTCTCTCTTGCGTGAGTATTGCATCCCAGGCTGTGGCTCCTTCCCACCATGGGAATGATGCTGAGCTGTGTTTGGGAAGTACCTGGATGGGATATTCTGGTACCTGCACTCAGCCTTCTGAAGGAGGGGAAATTTGGGACTCAATAGGTGGCACTCTTCCTTCTTGAATAAACGTACTTGGGTTTACTTTGCCATGAGAGGTGCTGGAGAGCAAATTTTAGGTCCTGACTTGTTATTTACTTGGTGATTTTCTAGGCCTGTTAAAATAAAAATCCCAGCCAAATGCAAGCTTTACTAATTACACTCTGCCAATCCTAATTCCCCTCCTGCAGTTCCAAGAAGACACAGACTTCTCTGCGGTCGCATGATCCTCTTGTGCACTGCTAAGCAGCTCTGTTTTACCCAGCACGCAGCTGCATTTGAGAAGTCCATGACAGTGAGAGTGAAATCCCACCCTAGGCATGTTCCCATTGCATCTTCCTCCTGCAGAAATCACCAGTCCCAGTTAACAGCATTGGTCTTTCCTGCAGACATCCGGGGATATGGTTTCAAAGCATTGCAAGAAATGGTGCAAACACCTCCTTGTCAGGGCACCAGGCTGCTCTGGAGGGAACCTGCTGGAGGACTCCCTGTCTGCAGTTCAAGGGTAAATCTAGCCACAGGAGTTTCTCCTCTCATTAGCCAAATTCAGAAAAAAAGAGATGTTTTGTGCCCCAGAGCGACAGAGAACTTGTTTTCTAAACCTCTTAAGGGGCCCTCCATAGGGAATTAGTCATGGAGGTGAGTAATACCTAGGACTTGACAAAGCCTGGGAAGAGTGAGTAGTCACTTGACAGGTTAACAGGAGCATGGAGCAGCTGCTATATTTAGGTGCCATTAGTATGTACATCTTCACACATTTCTACTGGCACACCTGTGTTCCCATAGGTCCAGTTAAAAGCCAGTACCCTCCCCACATTTCCCAGGAAGGGGGTATGAAACACGGGGATTCTCTTCTCCCCATCTAATCCCACCAAGTTTAAATGCTGAAAGTAAACCTGACTTTTGTTCTCCATGCTCACCTGCTCTAGAGACAGACAGGGTCAATTCTTTCCTAGTGTGAAGAACAAGACAAAGATACAGACCATATCTTGCTCCAGGTCTTCCTGTGTGGATCTTCCACCCTTTTTTTGCAAAAAACCTGGAAAGTTTGGCCACTGGCTTTCCATTGCTTCTGATTTGCTGAATCTTAAACATTTTCAGTGAAGGACTGGACCCTTGCAAACTGAACTTTAATTTCTTGGTAACGTGCTTGTTTTTGCTGATTATTTCCCAGAGACTCTTGGAGTCTGTGCACCAGCTAGGATCAACAGACCAAGTGATGGAAGCCAGTGGTCAAGGCTGTGACAGTGACTTTTGGAAGCTGAGCAGCAGCTGGGGCAGTGCCTAACCTCCAGATCAGAAACACACCTCTGCTACTGCTCCTGTGCTCCCACCACCTTAACACAGCAGGAAGGACACATCGAGGCCAGGGACCTTGAATGTCACTATGTGCCAGCTCCAGCTGATACCTGCAGTGGTGCTGAAGATGTCCCACAATGGCATGACACTGCACAATGACATTTGCTGGCCCTCCCTACCAAAGAAGGCAGAGACACATCAAACATTAATTCATGCTCCCCTCCTCTCTCCCTCAGCACCCCTCTCCCACCAATTCCAACAGCCAACTGCAAACCTTCTCCTCTGCAGCCACAGTCCCTGCGCTTTCAGCTGTGTAAAAAGAGAAGCAAACCCAGCAGCAGCCACCCCCTGCCTTGCCTGGGGGCCTTTCAGTTCCCCCCAGCAGCCCCCGGATCCAGGCAGCTGGGGATGAGTCACCTGCCTGGCTGGGCTCCCCCAGGGCAGCGTGTGGGGGTGGAAGGGTTGGGGCTCACTGCAGGAATTTCCACACAACCCTTTCCTGACCGCACCCCACTACAAGCAGCAACTGAAGAAGAATCATAGAATGGGTTGGGTTGGAAAGGACCTTAAAGGTCACCTAGTGCAGATGAAGAAGCAGCCAGTGAACAGCAACACTCACCAAGGAAGGGTGAGAAACAAGGGGGACAGAGATAAAGGGAAGAGAAAACAAGTGAGGACACAGGACCCAGTTGCAGTCCATCTGCTGTGCTGGGAAGGTACTGGTATGGGGATCCCTAATGCAAACAGCTCAAAAACAGCCTTGCCTCTTCGTAAAGAGGGGAACGCAGCACCCCCTTAACCTCACATTTCCCTGCAATCCTCCCTTCTTGCTAATTCTATTGCCATTCCAACAGTGGGTATTTCATACACTGAAACAATTTCTTCTGCAGCGTGTTTGCAACTGGCTTGTTATTTCCTTCTGGATTTTTGTCAGCATTTCTGGTACCACAGAGAGATACACGTGTATTTTTAAAACTAATTGCTCAGTACAGCCACGTCACCTCGTGCAACAGAAAGGGGCTATGCTTGACCTTTCCTCACCACGAAGGGAGCTCACACTGCACTCAGGCAGCAGCTCTCTGCAGCCCATTAAGAGGTAATTCATCAGTAACAAGGGAAAGGGAATTATCTCAAATACATTTCAGTCTGCTTTGGTCAAGAGTGCTTCATCCAAGTTGGGTAAATGCTCTCACTGTGCTTTTTGGCTTCCACCTATAAGAACTTGACTTTTTTCCATATGCAACTTAGCAAAGGGCTGCAAATTCCTATGGGGTACACGGGTCAGATGTGCCAAAAAATAACAGCCAATATAGTGTTGTTTCTATAATTCCACTGATAACCATGGTTGGGGGAAAGGGGGACGGGCTGGGCAGAGAGGGCAGGAGAAACCAGGACCCAACACGGAGTCTGTATAAAGCTATCCCTGCCTTGCAAGTCCCCAGCAGATCCTCAGTCTGTTCTGTAACAGCTCTTTGCTGGCAGTAAGGCTGAAACTGAGGAAAGCTGAGACATGCTAATGCACATTCCCTTCCAAACCTTGTGGGTATCCCCGGGGGAGTTAACACAGCATTAACTCCCACATCCTCCCCTTTATGGCTTTTAGTACTCAGGGAGAAGGAAAGGTCTCTTTAGGGCTCCCTGTAAGAAGTGCCACTACAGCAGCTCACAAAGATGGAGAACTCCACAGGCAAAGGTTTTGAGGCCATGAGCTGCTGAACCTCCACCCTGTTTCCTCCAGGTCTAGATGTTTCACCTCGGCTGCCTGACCCCTCACCTTTTCCCCTCCTTCTTCTTCCCAGGCAAACTTTGGTACAACTGTCTGCACCCTGTTTGTTAACTCAGAAGGCTTCACTTAGAGGCACCATATGGTTTCAGCTGAAGCTCTTGAGGGCTTTCTCTCACCCAATTTTCCATCTGGAGTGACCAGCACACAGGGTGGATATAAGCCATTTATTTGCCCAAAGACACAGAGACAGTTAGGGCTGGGTCTCCTTCTCCATGCAACTGAGGTCCTCTGCTCCTGCTGTGTCAGAGAGCTTCACCACCCACAGCTCCTTCCTCCATCCACCAGTGACATTTTTAGTAGCATCTTGTGACACTCACAAATCACCACCCCACAAAGGGTCTAATCCCGTGGCCCTGGCAACCCTATCAGTGTGTAAAGCCAAATCCTACTGAAATCTCGAGAATCAGTGCCAAAACATGGCTGAGAGTGAGAACAAGATGCCCGGAGCACCTCGTCCCTCAGATGTTCTGCACTGGTGTCTGCATCTGTCCCTTTGGTGCCCAGGCACCAACCTGTTTTGCAGAATCTCCAGGACTGTAATTGAGCGATGCTGTTTGTATTGTGCCTGTGACAGCAAGGCTGCAATCTGTGTTGAGGATTCTCAAAGCTCTCCTCCCAGATCCTCAAAGCTCCCCTCCATTATTGGAAGGCTCAGCTCCCTGTCCTCCCTGTGTTTTATCCTGGAATTAGATTGAACAGGTTTATGGAGCTAGAAGAGACCTGGTTAGGAAAAGAAGGGAGCACTAAGTCCAAGAGAGAGGGATCATCTAGATGGGCCAGAAAGGCAGTTTGAATTTCTGACTGTATTTTTAATTAATTGCATGGCACTTACAAGCCAACGACAGGTGTTCTATAAATCTAAAATAATTAAATAAAACAAGCATAAGCTAAATTACAGTTTTGTGTGTGCCAGGCATATTTAAATATTTAAATCATGAGTGTGATATTAATAAAATATATCAAAGTTCACAGTGATATAAAACAGATTTATTGTGCTATATATATAGTATAGCTGGGCCTTACACCATCACAGAGGTGGCAAAAGCAATAAAAAACTAATCTGTTGGTAGGCAAGCAGCCATATTCATGTTTGATGGGTTCACACAGACAGCTGCAAGAAGCTGAAAAGCCAGCTTTATTTCCTCATTTTCAAAGATCTGTAATGAACAACTATTGCTGGCTTTCTGCATGTGACATCTCCAGCTCCTTCTCCCCACGCCTGCCACAACTGGTGTGCACCACGCTGCACGTGTGTGCTTTGCATTCTGATGGCAAACTCATCCAGGGCAGCCATCACCCCAGCCCACTGCCCACCCACTCACCTACAAACCATCTCAGCCTTCAGCCAGCCCCAAGCTGCTCTGATTCACACCACAGGACAAAAATGCTCTCAACTGCCATGAAAGAGTTGTATAAAAGAAAGCACCTTCCTTCGCCACCTTCTCCTTCCCAGCGAGCTCTGCACCCAGTGCCACTCAGTAAACCCCATGGATGTGATTTCATTCCAAGTTGTTCCAATGACTCAAATTCCACACTCCGGGAGAGATGAGGGCATCAGTGCAAGAAGGGGAAGCCACTTACACCTACCTCAGTATCTACAGCCAAACCCCATCTGGTGCCACTGTCAGGGTAACCACCAAGTAGGCATCTGCTAGCCTGGATGTTATGGGGGTTGAGCTTGATTCAGGTCCTTCTGATTCTGTCAAATCCCACCAGAGGATTTGGTCAATCTCTTTGTGGTGAATCTTAGCTGACAGGTAAAGAGTGAGTGAGCTGTGGAGACTAAGCATGCCTTCTGCTCCCCAGGAATAATGCCTTCTGGTCAGGGAAGCAGAGGAGGTGGTTGTGGAGCTGGCCCAAGAGAGGTCTAAGGATAAACAGGGCGTCTACTGAAAGGGAAGGGGAACTGTGACACGGGCTGAACACCATTTCCAGCTCTCTTCCTGGGTGATTACAAGGGGTCATCTCCTCTCCTCATGCCCCACTGCTCCCTCATCTCTTCCATTTTTAAACCAGAGTTGTTCATATTGAGGGGAAATAACACCACCCCTACTCCTGGCTCCCTTTCTGGCAGTGACAAAGCAGCCCTCCTTCAAAAGCACACCCTACCCAACATCGTACTGCAAGAGCAGCCAGAAAAGCCCCAAGAAACACACACACAAATGGCAATGTGTTCCAGAGCACTCGGTGGAGCAGGCTGAGGGATGTCACACATCCTTTGCAGCCCTAATTACCAGGATTCTCTGATCAAGGCAGAATTATTTGCTGATCAAGGATATTATTGATTCCCATGCGCTGGCCTACCGGGATCAGTCTGAATGACACTGCAGACCCCGACAGATTAAATACTGCCAGAACATGTGAGGGAAGCTCTGAGGAAAGATTCTCTTCCTGTTACTGCCTCAGCATATGTCAAGTTTCACAGCTCGCGGGATATCAAGATGTTCCATGCCAGCCAAGGCTAACAGCACAGCACCTCAGTGCCAGCCAACGCCGGGGATGTTTCTCTGTACAGATGAATGCAAGTCTGGTGAAGAGAGAGGTGGACAACAGGGTATTCCCTAATGGTTATTCTAGTGAAGTTGAGAGGGACAGATGTGTCACACCCTCATCTGTCCTCCTGCACATGTAACTTTGCACTGACACCTTTGGAGGATCATTTAAAGCAAACTTCAAGGGAGGGTAGATCTGACTGTTGAAGGAGTTGCAAGCTTGGACAGAACACGCCGTGATCACTTCTTTAGATAATTCCAATACCACCCTGCTTCACTAGCTGGTGGGCAGGCAGAAGACTTGACTGAAAAATCAGGAGAAAACAAAAGCAGCCAGACAAGGAGCTAAAATAGCATCTAGGTGGGAGAGAAAGGCTTGGCTTTCATGAGAAAGCCACAGAGGTCATTTTTTTGAAGCCAAACGCATCTATTCATTACCCAAACCCGCAAGATGTAAGCACTCAGCCTGGCAAGCAGCACACACCACACGGAGAGGGTGAAGAGAAAGCATCATTCTCTTCACAGAGGCCTAATGCTCCACCAGCTGATCCACACGCCAGGTTTCCGATCACACCAACAGCAAACAACAGGAGGCAGAAAGGCAGAAATCCCACTGGAGACATAAAGCAAATACTAAGGAGTAACAGACTTTAAGACAGTTGGACATTTCATCAGCATAATATGTGGTGAAGGGCTTTTGTAGTGGTGAAGACCTCTCCCTCCCCACCCATTACAGAGATCCTAATCTTAAATAATTGCACGTGTAATTTTAATAATCCCTTCATTCACTGGAGAACTCCAGACTGGTTTGTAAACACTGGCTTATTAAGGACAGGAGGTAATAATGGTTCCAGTGCATTGCTAGATGGGAACGGTAGAACTGTCTGAAACACTGAAAAAGTAAGAATGTTCAATAAATATTTCATTTCTGCACTGGGAGCAAAAGCTTGCTCTGACATGGTATGAAAATGAAATATTTTTCATTCCAGCAGTGAACTAGGAGGTTTCCAATCAGAAACTTCCAAAGTTGCATAGTTTTAAATCAGCAGACTTAGATAACCTGCTCTCAGAGAGTTTCAGAACAGTTAAGCCAAAGAAGTTCTTTAGACACTTTAACAGCTTTTTAATGAGCTCAGAACAAGAAGGAAATACAAGGTAAATGGGAAAACACAGCACTGTGCCTGTACCTTAAAAAGCATAAGCAGGATAATCCGAGTAATTTTATAACCCCCAGGAGAAATAATGAAATAGAGGAAAGCGGACAAGTAAAATAAATTAAAGGAGGGTGATATAATTTATGCAAATTAAAGCTCGTTAATGGGTAAGAGTTAAACTAATATATCTTCTTTTTTTGCTGAGATGATAGTGCTAGTGTAATATGCTTCGATCTCTGCAAGTTATTTGATCTTACACCACACAACTTTTTGAATGAGAAATTAGAGCATTACAAGTCAACATGGCACAAATTAAATTGATTAAAAGGTGATTAAAGACCTCAGAATATAAGCATGCAACCAATTCTCCCTAATATTTTTATCGATGACCTGGAAGAAAACAAAGAGTCATGGCTGATGGTTAACTCAGATAATGTGTGAGTTAATGGCAAGAAATTACATCCCAGGGTCATGGACACACAGTAGTGTGGCTAGTGGGTGAAGCTTGGAAAATTATCCCAGGAAAAAGTGACTCTGGAATAGGGCAAGGCTCAGAGTGGGAATCAGGTGAAGAGTTTTATCATGGGCAATGCCCTAGCCATATCATGAAGATACATCAGCTCCATCCAGAGAACAAGCCTTCAGAAAAAGCATCATGCACTGAGATGACATTAAAGATTTCCACCAAATTAAGGAAAACTTCTCTGGAGTACAACTTAAAATGTTCAAGCAACTTAAAGCTGGAGTGCAACCCTCACCACAAAGAATTCTGCACTGTTTATGTTTCCAATTGATTTTCCTTGCCAGCGCCAAGAGACCTCCCCAGGTGGAGGCTGGTCTCCAAACATGGAAAATCACTGAAGCAACTGATACCTACACTTTACTATGTACGGAACTCATGTGTGGTCTTTACTATACTACTACTAAAGTGAGGAAGCCAGGTTCTTCCCTGGCTCACATCCTGGATCCCCCCAAAGCTGGGATGGTGCTCATGTGGGGCAGATCTTGGACAACAAGAGTGGGATTCTCCCAGTTGAAGCTTCCACCTGCAACAAACATGAATACCTGGGTCACCTCCTTTCACACAGCATCTTCTACTCTTCTAGTACTCACACACAAATGTTTTTTAGACTCCGCTGTCCTTCCCTTTCTCTTATTTTGCTGCATGTAAAAAACACAGGCAGAAAAAAAAAACATTTTCACTCTTCTTTTTAGAGCTTGGTGTGATAAGCAGTCCAGGGTATTAGAAGTCCCACCACAACAACAAAATTACTCTCAAGATGTGTTTTCCAGCATCACACTGCTGAAGGAAAAGCACAGGAACTTGTAGAGCATATAATTTCAAATAGTCTTTATCCATACCTGTTTTTAGGTTCTACAGTGGTTTAAAGACAATAGCAGAGACATCAATGGAAGAACTAAATCCTCCTAAAGCAAGGATGATTTTCGCCCTCTGCACACACCAGGGGAGAGAAATGCTCACCAGCCTCATAGAATTACTCTTACTGAACTCATTTCTGAGAAATCCATCACTGCAAGGTCAGACTTCAAAAAACCAGATCCACATTGCTGCTACACACAAGTCCGGATCCACAGATTTCCAGCCCTCAATTACCAGCTCATGAATTTCAAGCCAAAAATGTTTTAAGGAATCACCTTGTTAATTTGGGGATTAAAAAAAAAACAGGCCAAACGTGTTATATTTTTACTCAGAATTAAAGACATCTTTACAAGAAGTATGCAGGCTGCCCTTCTCACTTGGGATAGGGCACAATATTGTCCACTCTGCCTGCAAAAATCTCAGCAGCAGTGCTTGGAGCTGCACCTGAAGGACAGCACCATCACCAAAAGAACAATTAATCCATCAGCCCTCTGGTCTGAAAGAGCCAATTAAGGTTGATAAGAAACAACACTGCTTGAGGGCCAGAACACACCAAATTCTCCACGCTCTGCTGGGTGTTCTCTGATGCACACTATGTTTTGATGCAAGCCATGCCAGTCTGAAGATGAAAAAGAAGTCAAGAGAGTTAAACTGATGGAAATCTAGGAGTGACTGGGATCAAAGTCCAACCCCACATTCACACTGCCGTGCTCTCCATAACCCACATTTACTTTGGATCAGAATATGATGTTATCAGTCCCACTGTAGCTAAGCAGGAACACGCCAGGCATGGATGAGGTCCCAACAGTTTTAGGCACTGAACACACAAGGAACAAAAAACTACCCAGCCATTCACAACATACAACTGCTTTTCTTTCTGGTTTTTTTTTTTAACTGAGTCTGAAACACTGTAATACTTTCAGATTAATGGTGTACAATTTTTAAGTGATACCACTATTGTAAACTCTAGTTCATTGAACCATCACTGAAGAATCTTGTAGTGCCTTCCTTTGTAAGTGTGCTTTACAGTTAAGTGGGTGAATCACAAGGGGGAAATAAAAGAGGAATTGATATCATAGTCCCCTCTAGGGGAAAAGAAAAAAAAAAAAAAGAAAAAGAAAATATGTTTGCATGGTTCACCCCATGTCACAGAAAAAGAGATCTCAAGAATCACAGCTGTGACGAATGGTGGGAGAAGTTATTGATCTAAAAGAATTCATTTTTACTATAAGGGCTGGTGCTTTTACTTATTTAATAAAGGTCTGGCGTCAAATCACTGTGAATTTCAGGATTATCTAATTCTATCTAATCTCATTCAATCACTGATGCTCCAGACTGTGGCAGAAAGGAATGCTTGCCCTTTCCTGTCTTCAGTGGCTATCTCTGGTTACCCTAGCAACCCAGCAAAAGCAGCTTCACCAGAGCTGAGTACCACCTCTCACATCCATCTCCAGATAAAAGGAAAGGATGGGGTTACAAGGGAGTTTTGCAATTTGATGGGTAGAGATAGGCAGAACAGCAGCTACCACTGGAGTGGAATCTACTCGTAACTCTGAATTAGCAAGGCCCCAGAGACTCGGTGATAAATACAAGCTCCTAGGGGTAAGAAACTCATAGACAGCAAAGTAGTCTGGTAAAGTGGTTTGCTTGCTTTCAAAAGAAAAAGTTTTATACTAAAAAGCTGTGGTGATTAAGAGGCCTGAGTTAACTGAAGCTGTTTAAAATCCCAGAGCTGCTTTTTAGATTATTGGAAACAATCATACCTCCCAGCACTGAACTGGGAACCAACTACGAGCACACACACAACTTTGTTGCAGTGTCATCATTAGAAATATTTTAGAAGATGCATTTTCTACATGAAAAGGCTGTTGAGTGCCTCTTCCATCACCAAAAGCTCTCAAGTTCTACTGCTTCTTAATTCTTTGGAAACCATTCCAAGAAGTTCTACCTTCCTAACTGATGAGTACAATGCAGGAGACAACAGGTACTGCCCTGCATCGTACAGCTCACAACAGAGGTGCTGTTAAACTTAGAAATATTGCTTAAACCTTGTATGCAGTCATTTTTTTTTTCCATTTTACAATGTGAAAAGCAAAAGGCCACATCAAGGCTCGGGTTTTTTCTGTGAGTGTGCATCAGTGCAGAACTTGCTCGCAGACAACTGCCTCCAGCTCACACCAAGGTGTAAACACAGCAACTCCAGCCAAACACAGGGGACATCTCTACTAGCAAAAGCTGCCCGTAGAGTGAAGAATTGCTGGACTGATTGCAGCTATCTTGACATCTTAAAATGAGGGATTTGATGTGCAGGAATCTTTTTGTACAGGTAATGAAAGAACCAGGCAGATCTGGGCTCGACGGCATTCCCAGACTCAGTGGCTTTGTACGCATGCGCAAAATAAAGTGAAATCAGTAAAAGCTAAAAGTTCCACATCAACTAGAGGTAAAATAAACAAGCAAGAACCTT
The DNA here is from genome assembly GCA_013398125.1 of Aegotheles bennettii. Taxonomy (NCBI): domain Eukaryota; kingdom Metazoa; phylum Chordata; class Aves; order Caprimulgiformes; family Aegothelidae; genus Aegotheles; species Aegotheles bennettii. The sequence goes on along the minus strand of VZRW01011964.1, from coordinate 8,785 downwards.
TCTTTCCATGCTTGGGAATTCCCTCCATCCATCCCTCGTCGTCCCCAGACACGTTACAAGAAAACCTCATATCCGATTATATTTATGACCCAGGGGAACGTGTAATTTCCTCTCTGTTCTCACTCCTTTTGCTAAAATAACAGAGCCAAAAATAAAAGAAAGGAAATGCACTGCTCCAGCAGTGGAGGTGCTACGTACGGAACATTTACCTTCACACAAGAGCAGTGTGAGACCAATGCAGAGGTGCTACAGACGTCCTCAGCTGTATTTACACAACTGCAACACTAAGTAACTCTTCAGGAGATGTCTTTCTTTGCCCTCAACTGGAAAACACAACTTTGGGCACAGAGCCCTGTACTGAGTTCTTCACTGACATCCACCCAAAGTGAGAGAGGTGAGCATCTCCTAAAAGAGAAAAGCCCTGAAATGGTGGGGATGGTGATTCTCCAGCTGCTGGCTAAGTGAAGATGATGCATTCCATTATGGAGAAGGAAGAAGGGAGAGAAGAGGGCATAGATGCCAAACAAGAATCTGCTGTGGAGCAAGATGTTTTCCAGACAGAGGAGAAACAGAATAAGACAATGCAAAAGGGAAAAAACCACAACATAAACAAACAAACAAACAAGATAGAAAAGGGGGGAAAAACTATAGACAAACCAGAGTGATTTTGCAAGCACAGCATTCTGACCAAGCATCACTTCATTAAAACAGGGTGATCTCTTCTCCAAAGCCTAGGGCTGATAGGAAACTGCTGCTCTGCTCTCCCTGTCTCCTGACCGAACCAGAACAAGTACCCTGCAAAGTTCACCATCTCTGCAGACCTGAACTAGCTGATAGTTTTACACCTCGGGAAAAGAAAAATGAACATCATTTCTGAGGGAGTTAATTCTCATCCTTTAGTCACTTCTGCCATTTAGATCCCATGTTCACTAAAGACATTTGCCACCAGGCTCCAAATTAGCACTGATCCCTTTGAATAAGGCCAGCAAGTTTGGACATGGACCACTGCAAATTAAAACCAGGTGTCTGTGCCCTGAAGCAGCAGAGACAGCCCTAAGCAGTGTAACGACATCTCTAAGTAATTTTGACAGCAAAATTAGTTATCCTATGTCACCTTTACACTGCCCTTGACACAACACTAACAAGATGATGTTGCTTTCCCTGTTTTTATATACTTATTTATCTACCTTTCTCCCCATGCTCAACTTTCTTCTCCTCAGAGCAGCAGATTTTCCAGATCTGATGGAGCACAGTACAATTCATGAGGGCTGTAAACCCATCCCGCATCTGCTTAGTGTGTAAAACCTGCTCCCAAAGGCTCTGAGGGCTCGGGAACTGCCTCTTCCCATGCCTGAGGCCACCAGAGAATGCAAGGACACCAGACCTGACACGGAAAAGAAAAAATTCCAGGGGATGGACACCACGGAAAAGCCTGTGGGACAAGGAAAGCCCCTCTGCAGTCTTCATGGAACCCCAGCAGGAGGAAATTTGCTCACTCCAAGCAGAATCCCTCCTACACACCAACCTCAGCATAAATATTTGTTGAGCCTCTTTCAGGGCGGGTCAGCGTGGATGTTACTCAAGAACACCAAAGTGAACTCACAGATGGATCCTCCTGTGTCCTTCCATCACACAAGATCTACCTCTTGCATTCAGTTTCTCACCATCGCTCACTGCAACAGCAGAAACCTTCACTACAGCTCTGGCACTAGAGCAAACCTTAAAACCCACTGTAAGATAAAACTATTTTCCTATGCCATAGCTGCTTATGCATCTCTGCTGTTCACTCACAAGACTGCAATCCAATTAATATTTTCCTTTCCAGCAGGTATTTAATAATCCACAGAATTAAACCCTCCAGTATTGTGCTGGCGCTCTCAGATCCATTGATCTGGGTTTGTTCTGCCTCTGCATTAAATAACCAGTCACATTATTGGTGCAACACACATCTTCCAGATCTATGGCAGCAGACACCACCAGGCAGTTGCGGTGTGCCCTGCTCAGGAGCTGCATTCAAGGACCATTAGGAATAATTCCCAATGCAGAATACATTCAGGAGCACCTCTCCTATCCATCCATCCCCCTTTCAAGCTGCCAGTTTTCCCCTGCCAAGTGTTGTATGACCCAAGGGCAGTTGATTTTAGGGACCTCGCTGCCCTCAGATTAGAAAGCCCTGCAAGCTGAGGCTATGGACAAACCCAGCACCTCTCCCCAGTGCTGGATGGGATGCATGAGTCTCCTGTCCCATTTAATAGCACAACACACCTTATCTCCACTTTCTCTGCGAAGGTGATGTCTGACAGGCTCTGAATAAACTTTTGTTAAGCATTCAAGTTTAATTTACCAGTTTGCAGTGCAACACACACACTCTAAAAATCACCCCAGTGAATTCCATTAAAAACCAAACCAAACCAACCCCACAAACAAACAAAAAACCTCAAGCAACACAAAAAACTCCAGCAAATGCTAACCTAAACGAAAATGTGCTGGATTAAAAGCAACAATCCAAATCAGCATGAAACCACAAATAAAAATCAACAGACTGTGCCAAAGACCTTGAGGGGATAAAACGGTTTATAAGTCTGCTTTACAGAGGGGCTTTTTCCACATTCATAAGGCAGCCCCCAGAGACACAAAGGCAAAGTTATGAAAACAGTCCCCTTCACATAAACCCTGAGGTTCCCCAGCTCCAATCCTTAAGTCCACAGCAGCTCAGAATGGACCCTAAATCTAATCTGTTCAGTTAAAAGTAAAATTTCAGACTTAATCCTGCCTCTACGGGCAGCCAAATAAATTTTCCAGCAGGCAAAGTCCTCTTCTCATAGGAAAGTTCTCTTGGAAGACTCGTGTCTGGTGTGGGAGACTCCCTTTGGGGCCAGGCTCGAATCTGGATCATGCAGCACGGGGAACTCCTCGGTGGCCTGGGGATCTCCCCATGCAGCTGGGTGGCCAGAAGGGCATCCCCAGGGAAGGGCAGTGCCTGCAGCTGCAGCCAGAACCCACAGGTCACACCAAGCCACACTCCAGGGGAGATGCAGAGCTGTCTCCCAGCCCTGCACCCCCCGCAACAGCGAGATGGGAGAGTGCTCAGAAATCTCAGGGCTCATAACAGGGACTTTGTTGATTACTGGCACTCAGTTTAATGTAAGCAGAGAGTTACTTTTTCCATCCTTGACAAAGTCTTGGACTAACGCCTTAACCTCCAGGGCATCAGAAGAAAACAACAACAACGATGACAAGGAAAAGCAGAAAGCAGCAAATAAGAAGAATCAGATATAAAACAAATGCAGAGCAAAAGCACAGCCCCAATAAGCAAATGAATTGCCATTGTCACTGCCCAAGCTGTGTGGTTACCATGTGCCTTGACATGCAGGAGGGAGGTGAGGTAAGAAATAGTAATTCTATTGTGCTTTTTTTTGTTTGAATACAGCCATACCGTGGCAGCTTTTTAAAAGCTTCCCTTTTCTTCTTTACCTGTGACCCAAACCTCAAACTCCAACGTGGGCTTTCAGACACCCCAGCCAAGAGAAGATGGAACAAGAGGATGAGGAGCAGCCAACATCCAGCCCTAAGACACTTCCCAAGGCAGCACAGCCAGTGTGAAAAACACAGTGAGGGTCACACTGTCTGGTAAGGGCAAGAACCAACGTGTGTGTGTCTGTTGTCAGGGATCCCTCTCCTGTTAAGCGAGGCTGGACTGTGCAAACCTGGTATTTTGTTTTGGCAATAAAGATTTTAGTGCTGTTCTCAGGACCCCCTCCTGCCGGGCACAGCACCCACCACCAGTGAGCACAGAGACCAGCTCGGGCTGTGGGGTGGAGAGTGGGGATGGAGGGAATGGGAGAGTGGGGATGGAGGGGATGGGAGAGTGGGGATGGAGGGGATGGGAGAGTGGGGATGGAGCACAGAGGGAAGTTCAATGGGCACAGGGGGAATCCTGCAGCGAATGGGTTTCACCAGAATCCATCCAAGGCTCCAAACAAGATGATGAACTGTGTCTGCCCAG
>VZRW01011963.1:0-10993 GCA_013398125.1 Aegotheles bennettii | reverse complement strand
CACCGGAGCAACCAGAGCTGGCTTGGGGTAATTGGGGTGGGGGGAGCCGCTCGCAGCTGCAGCTCCCATCGCTACTGCACCAGGGCCAGCAGGGGGCGCTGCTGCCCGCCCCGTGGTGGCAGCGGGAGGGGCCGCTGGGGCACTCGGAGCACAGCGCTCCCGCGCAGGCTTTGAACAATGGATCAGCCCTTAGCAACGAAGTCCCCCATGATCATAGTCAGGCAAAGCAATAATAAAGTCAAATACCAGCCATTCCCAGGGCCTCCGAACTCTGGTGGAGTGAACTCACCAGAGAGACGAGCGGATGAATTTTTCACACTAAAGGGATTCATAAAGTAGCACCCAAAGTGCTCAAATCAATCCCTACCCCAACTCATCACAGAAGATGTCACAGATGAGAGACAGAGGTAGTAGCCCACTTTAACAAAAAACATTGCACAGCGCTTGAGAAGGAGAACACATAACGCTACGTCATGCAGGGATGGCATGATGGCTATTATTTTAATTTCCAACCTTCTGATATTTTCAAATGAAAAGGAAAATTTTAGTTCTTTGCCCATCTTTGGGTGTCTATTATTCTGTCTCAGTTTAAGAGGCCAGGGCGAGCCACAACCCAGGGAACAGAATTTGCTCTTTGCCCTCCACCCCCTGGTGGGAATATAGAAGGGGAATAAAGACTAGAGGCTTAAAGATTGAAAGCTAAAACTGTAACAGATATAATGAAGTGGGGAAGGGGGAGTAACAAGTGGGAAAAGAACAGAATATCCTATATATATTTATATACATATATACAACCTGATTCCGATGATTGCAGATGTAAGTTCCTGAAAGTCCCTCATAGCAAAGCCGAAGCAGGAAAAAGAGTCCAAAGCTCTTCCCAGCACCCAATGGACTCGGATTCTGTAGAGCACGTGGGGAGCTGGTGACAAAAGCAGGGCTCTTTCTCTCTCTGGGATGTCTCCACGTGGCAACGAGAAGGAGAGCAGGAAGAATGGGAGGATCTTCCGTTTTTCCTGGCTTTTATAGAGTTTGGCAGGAGTTGGGAGGGATTACCTATTCCTCAGCTTTCCCCACCCAGACCCCTTTTCACAAGGGGTCCTAAACTCCACCCCCCTCTTTGGGCCCTTGCAGCAATACCATAAAATTTGACTGTGTCCCCTCAAACCATAAAAGACAACCAGAAATAGTTTATGATGTGTTTTGAAGTAAAACCTCTTCTGTATATGTGGGCTAATTAATCATCCATTATATTTACAAACACAGTAATTCTGATTGATGTAGAGAAAATTTACATACAATAGTCTTAAAATATCAGGACAAAAAGTGTCTTATGTGGTCACATGGAGCACATCTCTTCCCCAGAGTATACTAAATATTTCTTTGTTTACATCATGCAACACTTACTGACATTGAAAGGACTGCACATTATGAAGCTGATGGTAGAGTATTGCCACAAGGTGACTTTCATATTAATTCCTAACATGGCAGATTTGAAGTATATGTCAGAGACAGCCTTGCTGTATTTCATTTTTCATTTGCCTTCATCTCTCTTTAAAAATAAGAGCAGAACAAACTTTAGGGTTTTGTATATAGTGTACGTACTTCAACCAAATGAGCTTTTAATCCTATCACAAAGGAGTCAAAATGTATATAATCTGTTAATTGAAAATTTGGTGCTAAGAACATGGACAACTTCCTTTTAATTGCTAAGGATATGTCACTTTCAAACAGACCAAATCCTTTAAACCTAGGCAGATCCGATATGTCAGAGCTTAGCACCTGATGATTTTACTTCTGATGGAGCTACACACAGTATCAGTAGCAGGATGTGGCTGTATCTCAAATCACCAAGCACAATTATTGTATAGTGTGTATCTGTTTCATTAATTCCTGTGAATCAATTGACACAAGAGAAACCACTTTTTGTGCAAGACTTCTGGTGAGCAGATTCAGACTGATAACAGCAGAAACTCAAGTAACTTTGAAATACAGGACGTTTTTCATAAGAGTGAAAATATCTTCATGTAATAAATACAGAATTTTCCAGTTCACCAACTATACTGCAGGAATGAACAAGGACCTACAGAATGTGCATTCAATGACCTACTGTGCATTGATATAGTGCGTGTGCATGGACATGTGTGCACCCCAGAACACAGGTACAGAGCAGGCAAGGGAAAACTGCCAGCATCTGACACATATTTCACTATTGCTCTAAATCAGATCTCCAGGGGTGATGTTTGNAGAAAAAAGAGAAAGAGAAAGAGAAAGAGAAAGAGAAAGAGAAAGAGAAAGAGAAAGAGAAAGAGAAAGAGAAAGAGAAAGAGAAAGAGAAAGAGAAAGAGAAAGAGAAAGAGAAAGAGAAAGTAACGAACGTATTATATAATATAATACAATATGATATGATATAATATGATATAATGTAATAACTGAGGTAATTCCGAGTACTTCAAGTCCTGCTTGTCACATTGGCACATATAATTGAAGCTGCAGCTCACGGTCAGCTAGAGAAAGGATGAGATCTTGAGTCAGAGACACAAGGTAGCCTAATGTTTCACTATTCAATAAAATATTCTATGATCTTTTAAACTTTACAGTAGATGGAATACTGGGAGTTTGTGGGCCATGCTACAGCTATATTAGCAAAGGGTTGCAGATTACATTCTCAGTGTGCATCTGCTGTCAGTGTGCCCTTCTCTGCACCACTGATGAAATTCAAAATTCTACCACAAAGGTGCCAAAATGCTTGCCATTAAGTGATGTTACTAAAGTTTGTCCAGATTTACCTGCTCATAAGTGACAAGAAAATCTCACCCATGATCTGAAAATTATAAATGAAACATTGACAGCTTTAATTGCAGAGAAATTGCTAGTAGCACCATTTTCTGCCACCGTCCAAAATTTTGATTCATTCCCTGCATTCTGGATTTGTCATTGCTACACTTTTCAACCTATTGTCTCTTTTATGTTCCCATGCAATAAACTACCCTTGCCGCATGAGCTCCTCACAAATGCCAATATAGTAATAATAGTAATCTTTGCTCTCAACTGAAAAGAACTAAAATGCACTAAAATGCACTTTTGTGAATGTTTCTTGCAATTTGATTTTCGTAGACCCTGAAATGTGCTCTTATAGCTGATGGTATTTGCTAGTTATCCCTCTGGGTTGAATTACAGTTTTTTGTCATAAACTAATAGCTATGCATTATCAGGGATGTTTTTCACATATCGGAGACTGTCCTGACTTTGGGAGATATACCTCTAGCCACTTTCATTTAAAAAGAGTAGTGTCCAAACCTTGGAATACTGGCAGCTACATTGGCAAGTTCACAGACTTTGTGAGCCGTGCCAAGTCAGTGAAGATATTGATTAATTTTTGCAACTTTGTTTATTATTATTCCTAGAGTCATGTCCTCTACTTCCACTTTTGTCTTTCTCCATTGCTCCGAAGCAATTGCTTATTTTAGACCCTCAGCAACCAAATCCTGGGACAGATCAACATTATGTTTATCCTACCACTACAGATTATTTTTTAGGATTCTGCTGAGCAGCTTTGGCTGTAAAAATACATTTTGAGTACTGCTACTGTTAAATAAAACAGTAAGAGGAACTTTAAAAAAAAAATTATTCTCCTCTCCCTAAGGAACTGTATGGCATAGGAAAACTTCTGCATTTGACCAGGGGCATGTGAATAAACTACCAAATTTGTACAAAAGCTGAAGCACAAAGTTAGGGAAAAAACCTAAGAAAACAACATTTAAATAGACTCTATTTTTTTTCAAGAGAACAAATGAAAAGAAAAAGGAGAAATATATTTTCTGTTGAAACAGATGTTCCATTTATCTGGAAATAAAAAGCTTTCCTTTAGGGACAGGTTTGGGAAAGCCTATGGAAATGGAAGTCCAGGTTTTCAGGACAGGCACAAAGGGTTTTCCATTGATTTGGCACTTGCTCTGGATCATTTCTTAGCTTTGCAATGAATACCTTAACCACCAGGATGTCTCAGTCTGTCTTGATAATTCTAAAATCCTGGGGTACAGACATATTCACTGGGCACTACCAAAGCTACAAGAATCACTCCCAGCATCACACCATGCTGCCAGTCTCACCAGTGTGCCTTGGCAGCCTCACCTGAATGATATCTTCATCCTCCTTCCTCCCTCCTCTGCCACTCAGGGTTGTTCAGTGAGGAAAAACCCTCACATCTGTGGCTAGAAGAGGCTGGAGATAATTAGAGGGACTGCAGGGGAAGGGCTGTATTCAACAACAAAATGAGCAAGGGAGAAATGCTGATGTAAATGCAGAGGTCCTGGGCCTTTGAATTTGGTATCCAGAGAAATACCATTTCCATCCTGTCCAGACAGCCTGGTTAGCTCTGTTAGAAAGAAGACAGAACTTTCCCTCCATATGCTCCACGCTACTCAATGACACATGGAAAAAAATCCATCGAGATAGGATTTACTGGAGGAAGAGGGACATCAATATTAAAGTTTTAAAATCAATGTCCCCTATTTTCCAGATAAGTCTGTGGTTTTAGCACTTGTCCACTCATGCATACTGTTCAAAACCACCACTCTTCAGAAGAATCGGGGACCACCAGGGCAGCCTTTCTTGCTGGCATAGTGCAGGCAGCTGCACCCATCAGAGGTGGGTTTCTGTTTGCAGAAGGGAAATCCTCCATCTAGCTCTGTTTAATGAGGCTGCACTGGTTTTAGTTTTCTTTCATTCTTCATCTTATTATCTCAGGAAGTATTTTCAGCTGAATTTTTAATAGTCTTGAACATATGCTATTCAGAAGGAAAATCTTTTACTTGTTTTTCAAGCAACATGGTAACTTAATGTGATGATAACTTTCTGAAATAATGGTGATTGCTGAACTGTGATTCATGTTGTTGCATTTTTCTGCTGAGATTTTGATATACTGACATTCGTGAAAGCAAAATTCCTCAACTTCACAAGATCTTCAACTGCAGAATGAGTGTTTTGAGCCACAACAGTTTTATGTATCTGAGTCTTTTGGACTGTGTTGCAGTCCAAACATAGGTCTTTGAAAGGAACAAGATGACATACAAGTCTACTACAGAATTAGCGAAAGATAGAACAAAGAATAACATTTCTCTAGAGTAAGACACTCAGTTTTAGAAAAGCAACATCATTGAGAATTAAATCATCATAGTAACATTTTGTGCAAACATTGAGAATATGTTTTAAATTATTTTAATCATGTAAGAATATTTTCACTTTGTGCAGCTTGGTTTCTCTGTGTACAATTTCTAGGAAGAGGAATTGGCCACAGTCTTGTCATAGGCATAACCAGAATCCTGCAGGTGTTTGCATATTGTTATCTGACTTGGAGTAAATAGGTCCCTCAGAAACAAAGCAACAAAAGAGAAGTATTTTTAAGAAACTAAAAGAAAAAAAAAAAGAATCCTCCTGCTAAATGGGTTTCAAAGACAACAAATAAAAATTGTTAAAGAGGAAAAGACTCAGTGAATAGTTAGGTAAGATGTGGTCTTCTAGAGCCAGCAATTGCTTCAGAAATTTCAGAAAAACAGTTAAGTTGTTGCTTTGCTCTGTCCCTGGCAGGGATTTTGCAGTAATGGAGTTTTTAGTGTTGCTCTCCATGGATTTGGCCAAAGTGTCCTGCTTTCCCTGTCTATAACTAATGCTGTATGCCAAAACTTGACAATCTAAGTGAAGTTCAAAGTAGATTTAGGGTTTTCCCTCAAAAAGGCTAAAATCTTAAAGAAAAGCACTGAGATTTAAATCCACATCTAAGTCAAAAGATGCAGAAGCACTATATGCAGAAGTTACACCATGATTCAGTTTCAGGAGTGATTTAAGCAGGCATTGGAAAACTTAGGATCAAGAACAAAGATTCTTTTGTCACAAATCCATAACATAGGCTCTGAGAGAGATGCTAGAGCAATAGTTGAGTTGAGTGACATTTGTGATAGCAATGTTGCAAAGCTGTTGAACTGCTTATGAAATATTTGTATTCCTCTTATTAATTTATTGGTTTGTTTTTAAGTGAACAACCTGTTTCTGTACTCACTAAACATATGGTCCACAATTATGTTAATTGCATCTTGCAGAATTTTTTCACTCATTTATACAGCTGTAACTAAGAAAAAACTTAGCACACCTTTTTCACTAGTATTACGGGCTCCATACCAGATTGTCTGTATATCTAAAACTCTCACTAAGGTTAATACAAGGTGGGAAGGTCAAAGAATATGGGATAGATCCTTCATTAGGAAAATGTAACAAAGTCTTAGCTCAAGAGTTTCATAAACCACTAGTGCCCAAGGGAAACAAGCTGTCATTATTTGAAATTGTAACACATCTTGTTGTACTTGAAAAATTTAATAAAAAGAGAATTATTAAACAACACTAAAAATTACATATACTCTGTTCACATGCAAGCTATTTAATAAAGCAGATTTCAAGCTTGTATTCTGATATTTCATATCAACACAACCACCACTTAATTTTACTCTTATTAAATATAAGCCAGAGACAAGTACTCCTCATTTTTTCCTCCATGCAGGTTTCTTTATACCACCTTATTCCCACTCCCCAAAGGAAAAGGAAAGGTGAATGAGAAGCAACATCCAGGAGCAAGATGGGCCAGAGCATGTGGTGGAGTTGGGGTAGAGCCAGGGTTATAGGTGCATATATATAACCTTAGTTATTGGCAAGTGAATGTAGTCACCTTCTGCCTTCCTCAAAATCTCTCAGATAGGAGTGCTCCAGAGAATTTGTGCTTTCTGCCTGCATCAGTAACTGTTACAGTGAAGACAGACCCTGAACACCAGCAGTCCTCAGGTGGTCTGTTGCCACCTGTCAATACACAAACCACCACCTGAACAGGACACTATAGTTGCTTCTTCGAGGCTGGAAGCCAAACTAAGCAGATGTGTAAGTAGACAGGACATAAGCCAGCTTCTTATGGTTTGGAATGGGAGTTTGCCATATTTGGCATGAAGGGCATGGGGCTGTGGGACTGGCACCGTGGCAGGACAGGACACCTGTTGGTATGCACAGAGGCTTCATCAAACCACTGTCCCTTGCTCTTCACAAATCCCAGCGCACTAAGCTGGACAGAGATTCTGCAGTGCTAAACACTCATGTCAGAGCGGTGAGTGTTCAAGGTTTCAGCTTCCAGGAGCATTTAATTTCTCACATTTTATTTTTGAAATGTCATTGCTTTTGGGGAGGAGAATCTTTTTTTTAAAGTTTGTCTTGTCCTACCAGGTAAAGCAGGCAATGGCTGACCAAGTCCCATGATCAGAGGTAAGCTGGCTGATACATTCAGTTTAAAACATATAAATGAAAACAAAACCCCCCCTGCCCCTAATTCCAACAGTTCAAGAATTTTAAAAGTAGTGTTGCGACTCCAGTGAAGAGAGCAGCCAAACTCTGCATCTGGCCCACACACGTTGCTGAAGTCTAGACTGATTGGCCCAGACATCAGCACAGCCACATGTTTTCAAACTAAATTAGATATTTTGATCAAAGAACTGGAGACACTTAAGCAATGCCATGATTTCTTAATTATACATCTTATTATTTGTTTGGAGTAAGATTTAATACAGTGGCACTCAATAATTTTGTGCTAAGGGAAATGGATTCTCATTGAGTCTCCTGCCTTGAGGTGAAAGGAGCCAGAGATGCTGAAATAACAGTAATAACAACAATAATACTAGAAAAAGCTTTCTAGCCAGTACTCAGTTGAAGTAAAATTTGAGGATAAAAGTGAGTGACAGCTGAGCTTAAAGGGATGCCTTTATGTCATTTTTAAGTCAATCACTTAAACAATGAACAAGATCCCCCTTCAAACCATTAAAGAAGGGAAAATTGCCTCCCTATTGTTCAGTGAAGGCAAACAGGGTAGCAAAGCAGCCCCAATAATGTGTTAAATTTAGTTGTTGTGCTATAGCAATGTAGTTTCATCACAAAAATTTTAAAAGTATAAAAATTACTAGGCTACAAAACTAACAGCGTTAATTAAGAAACCGTGTATTCCATGTCATCACATCATCTACTTCAGTCTGCCTCTGCAGGAAAGGCAGAGACTGTTTTTCAGCCAGACAGGCCAAATCTGCTCATGGATCCTTTTTCCTCACTACTCAGAAACAGCTTCGGAAAGACATACCCTGTTGGTGGCATTAAAAAATGTCTCATCCCCTTCAGAGCAGGGACATGCACACTTTCACACAAGCTCCCATCAGACTCTTCTGTAAATGAAGCAATACTGAAGCCTTTATACCCAATACACTCCCACTACAATAACTGCAATTTGTACTTGTTTATGGTGCACAAGGACTATAGGCTGGGACCAGGATAATACCCATTATGTTTAAGACAAGCCGTTATAACCCTGTTCATGGTCTTTGGACTGAAGAGCTTAGAGACTCAGACAGGCAGAAGAGAAGCAGAAGCAAATAACAGCAACTTGCCTTTAAAGCAGGATATGTAAAAGTGTTCTAATTAATTTTTGTGAATAAGAACATAAAGCTGGGTTAGAAAAGAACATGGACTCCTTGGGACCTCTCTTGGAGCCTGCCATTTATTGTCTAAATGTCAAGAGACATCATGACAAAGGTAGACACAGAGCAGATACGGAGGAGGAAATTCATATAGGTTAGCACCGAAGTAGTAGCATGGAAACAGTTCAAATAAATCAATTGGGTTCCCGTAGAGATTATAGGAAACAAATTGCAGGATGATGGTAAACTAATAAGCAAAACTAACAAGCAAAAGCAACAGCTGGTGAAGCAACATGTCAGGTTCAGACAAGACATGGCCTGATCTTTCTTCATATAATGAATATCACAGCATATTTTTCATCATTGTAAGTACCATGAGCAGGAAACATGTGACCGTGGTAGACAGGCATATCCATGCACATGTTACTCCTGCCACATATCTATCTTGAGTTGACTCTTAGACAGCAAGTGAAAATTTAGAAGTGTAATGCATCAAAGAAGTGAAGTTATAAAATTTTTTCTATATTGGCATAGCTCCATGTAACACACTGGCTGCTGTCAATGAGCAAGGACTGGTCTGGTCTCAGTCTGACAAAGGGTCCTGCTCTGAAACCAATAAGACTATTGCTCAGGCTCTGACCCAGGGGTGACTCCTAGTTTGCTTGTTTTGTGCTCTTGGGAATTGCTAAAGGTCAGTAACTGCAATTCATTTATCATAGAATCATCAAGGTTGGAAGAGACCTGGAAGATCATCCAGTCCAACCGCCTACCTACATCACCACTAAACCACATCACCCAGCGCCACATCCAGACGCATCTTGAACACCTCCAGGGATGATGACCCCATCATCTTCCTGGGCAACTTATTCCAATACTTAATCACCCTTACAGTGAAGACATTTTTCCTAATGTCTAATCCGAATCTCCCCTGCTGCAATTTAAGGCTGTTTCCTCTCCTAAGAACACGTGTCTCTAAGCAATTGAGATGGTGCTCAGAGGTGCAGCAGTCTCGCCTGTCTCACACTCTTACCCACAGCCCTGCCAGGGTCCCTGGGTCTCCTCTACCAGCTCTCTCCTTCTTCACAGCTTGTGGGGGATACTAATGTTTTTCCCACTGCCCTGATGAGTCCATTCTGTAAAGCCACCTTCCTTTCAGAGGCTGTGAAGCTCTCACTGCTCTGATATATGCCACTGCTAATGCATCTCTATGCTGCTGCAAACTTGTTTCTGCCCACATCTGGAAAACCCTGTTGCACCACATGGAGTGCCTCACAGAGGGAGACAGATTCAGGGCACAGCAGGATTTCTGGAGAGCCTCTGCTTCACACCTCCTGGCCTATAGGATAACGCCTCTGTCTTTCTGAACTTGTATTCCCTGAAAAGTCCCACTGTAACTTCTGAACCTTGGACAGTATCTATGTCCAGTTAGCAGTTACGTATCAGTCGCATTGCAAATAGTGCAGGAAGAAACAGTATGTAAAACCGCAGATAAGCAATGTATAGTGGTTGGCCAGGATTTTTGGTTTCCCTATCAAGGAAGCAGAAGCTTGTCAGCTTGCATATAATTGCCTTTGTTGTGTATGTCACATTGGACTTAATAATTTTACATTCTGTTTTGTTCCATTCTTATTTCCTCCTGTGTTTTTCATCCATTGTTGTGAAGGAAATAGATAATTTTTATTTCTATACTTTTTAATCATACAACCATACTAGTTGTTTTGTTTTTTGTAATGAAACAGCATTTTTTAAAAAGAGATGTATGTGGGGCTGTCCCCTGAGTGTACCAGCACCTGGTGAACTAGTCACACCCAAAAGGCAATAGGAAGCAAATATCCTCCTTCTTTATGGATCATGAGCAACTGGACACTTTCATTTCTCTGGAGCTCTGACAAGATAAGACCAACCATAAGCCCCAGAACTGGACAAACTGCTTTTTAGTGTTTCATGAAATTACCCATCATCTTGGCATACATAGCAGATGACTTTCAATGGAGAAGAGGTTTGTACATTTGCCTTATACGGGTTAATTTTTAAATTCATTCCAAGGTCAAATCTGTATAGCCACATCAGAAATACACAGCTTAAAAACGAAGTGCTTGTGATAGGAAACACCTTTGTGACGGGCAGATGGAGTTGATCACAGAACAATAGTTTAATGAGGTGATACCACATGATCATCATATACTTCACCATCACGTCAAGTATTTGTCCCAAATATTTTGCCACAGTTGTGTTTATACAATAGTTCCGTCATGATCAGTGACAGTTTTGGATCCAGTATAAATGGTAAGATTAAAGGTTGTTATTTATCAGTGAATTAGCAACCAATGTCATCCAACCCAGATATATCTCAGGCCCTTTCTTCCCTGTACATTTGGATACCTCAAGCTCCTTGAAACAACCAAGACATGCTGCATGCACTTTTGACTTTTTCTGCAAGCAGAAGGTTTGGGATGCACCAGGACTTTGGGATGCACCTAGACCTGTTATTCACAAACAGG
>VZRW01011962.1:173007-230647 GCA_013398125.1 Aegotheles bennettii | reverse complement strand
CTGCTCGCTGCTCCGTGAGCTCTTTTGTACGATCCAAAACTCAAAACAACTCATGGCATCAGCATTCTACTGACTTCATGAATTTTAGTGTTTACTAAAGCTTTGTAGAAGCAAAATTTGCTGTAAAAAGCTAAAACCTGATGTTAAGCATTTCCAGTGCCTTCCTCATCACAGAAATTGGCCCCAAAATACTGAAATGCCCTCAGCATGGCATTGTCTTTTTGTATCCTGAACTCAAACTTAAAATCAAGATCAACTGAAAATGAGGAAACACTGCTGTTGCTAAAATAATCGATTTTTTAATAATAGCAAAAGATGGTGAACATATGGCTATATTTCCAAATAAAATCCAGTGGCAGATTTTGGGCTGTGGTTTTAAGGGTGTTGGTGCTGCAGAAAATATGACCAAATATATTTTTTTTCTCTGCATGGGGCTTTTGACTGGGAATTAAAGTTTCCAAAAACTCCCTCAAAGGGATTACTCCTAAGTGAAGCAAAATTTTCGTTTCAAAACTTTAAACATATTTGAGGAAAATTAATGACAATTCAGAAGCAAAGACTTGGTATTACCTTATCAATATAAACTTATCACTGTAACAATAAATAAAAGTCTAAAAACCCCAGAGAAATTAAATTTAAAAAATTAATTAAAAGGACATAGATAAAATTCTTCAATGTTTGATTCTTATCCATTATCACGAGGTAGCCCTTTAGACATTTTAACACATCCTTGAAGAACAGTCCCTAGGAAATCAGAAGCATAGCTCTGGAAAGACTCACAAACATTACACTAAATTGATGAGATTAAAGGCAACAACAAATCTGGGACTTCGACAATTTTCCTTTTGATTTAAAAATCTGTATAATGCACTTGAGTCACTCTTGCTAAGATTTCTTTTATTTTTGCTGAAATCACAGTCTAAAAATTTACTGTTTAAAAATATTTCCATTGTGACTGAAGATTTTACTTTGGTATTCAGTAGGACCAACGAGTAAGGCTTAAGTAAAACTACAATTATTGTGTCAGCTGTAGCAAATGATAGTAAAATCTGACTCCTGTGTCACAACATAGTGCTGCTGCTACATCAGCAGTTACCTCTAAGCAATACTGGTCCAAGCGCATCCTGATGTATTGGCTCCTAAACTAAAAGCAACCTAACAATGCTACAATCTAAATAACAATCTAAACATTTTGAATGAGGAAATATGATAACTAATAAAATATGAACACTACTTGTACCTTACTTACTAGAGGTCCATGTTAGGAACTAATTCTGTAAATCTTAGGATGCTTCAAAACTTCCTTATGGGACTGTGATCCCTGTACAGCCTTCAGGTTCAAAGCATCAATCAAAGTGCTAAAAATGTAAAATTTATTCCAGTCCAGTTGTGAAATTCTGTTCACAAGCCTGTGATAAAGCTAATGACGCATTTGATGGAAGGACAACAGACACAACGGGTACAAAGCCTAATCTCATTGGTTTCTGGGAGAAAATTTATTTTTCCACTATGTCAAACATAACATGAAAACCGACTACAGAAAATGAAAGTTCTTATTAAGTTTTAGGTAAGCATTTGGGATATTTTATTTGCTTTTAGGTGATAAAATACTATATCTGGCAATAAACAAGTTATATTCAAATATCATCATGTGTCATCTGTACCACATTATCTATGGACGTATATTTAAACGTAGGCAATTACTGATATATCGGTAATATGTCATCAGATAAGTTTGTAAAATGGAAAACAATCTATAAGTATTAGGTTTGGGGTTTTGAGGGGATTTTTTTTGTTTGGTTTGGTTTGTTTTCGTAAGGCAGCTAAGTTCTGCCATCAGGAAAGGGCTGTCAAACCTATAGAAAGTACCAAGTCTTTTAGGACTTAGATTCCTCTGGGTTTTTCACTTCCTGGTTATTAGAGCATACAGCAAGAAAGAGCACAGTATCACATGCTGATGCTGAGCTGGGAAAGCCAGATCCTCTGTAGGATTCAGAAGTAGCTTTACTCCTTTTCTGCAGTACACTAGGAAGATAAGCATAGCCAGTATTAATGGGTTTCAATCTCTTTGTCAGCACAAACAAACTTTAGTTTCCTAAAAGACAACAACCTGCCTGCAAGTAGTGAAGAGGAAACCTGGTGAAAAAGGAAATGCCTTCATTTCACCATCTCGCTTACAGTTACAACAGATTTGTTTAGATGCCACTTGTCAGATGCAGTACCTGGACATCAAATTACTTGAAATTTGTACCACTCACAGGCCTTAATAGTCAATCACTTTAGGTGATTGGGTGCAATGACTTTCATTTTGGCCAAGTTTATTTCACAGTCAATATTGTCCATGTTAAATCATTTAGCTGCCTCTATGCAGTTAAACTGGAAAAAAAGCAACATCAAGAAACGTCAAGTATGAAAATCAACTAATTTCTAAGACATGAGAAAAAACTTGGAAACTGAGCTGTTGAAAGGAAGCGACAGACAGGTTAATGTAATACTGCATTTCTTTAGGAGGTTGCTAATGAACCAAACTTATTTTGAAAAAGATAGTGTTTCTCACCAAAGGGAGTTGTTTGCTGTGAACATCTTTATCCTGAACATCTGATATTTTCAACTTAAGGTGACTAGCAAATTCCAGTGTGCATTTGATTAGCTAATCTTATGTCCACCCATATTTTACAGTGTTCTCTTACACTGGGAGCAGAGAGTGAGAACGGTTTAATCATTCTTCATCCTGATCTGATCACTTTGGGAGTGGAAGGATTGAAGTTCTCAGGATAGCATACTCCTGTTTGGGAGCAATTCCACAAATGATGCTTTCCTTGCACACATTTGAAAGCAGCGTGCCTAACACATGTTATGCATCTAATTGCAGTAGCCAGGAATCTTTCCATTTTTTTACCAAATAACTCATGTAAATTCACCAGCAGTTAACAGAAAGATTAGCCTGTAGCTGTGGAGATATTATTGTAATAATTTACTTATCTGTAATAATTTATTAATCTTCACATTAGTAAGAACATAAAGCTTTGCCTCAGTGTTCACTGTGGTTTGATATTGACGCATCTCTTCCCTATTCTTGATTGTATTTCTTGCTTATAATCATCGTTGTTATATTTATGTAATCAGACCTTTCAGTTAATACCTCCTCAGTTCCTATTATTTTGAAATGCAGTAGGTTTGCAGGCTTATTGAATCGTAACTTCCTTTCAAGACTGTGTTAGGGGATCATAGTGAAAATCTTCTACTGTTCTACAGTTCTTTAGCAAGTGTTTTTCTTGATTTGTGTCAGCCTGCAGATCTTTCATTTCGTTACTCGTGCAGGATGGAGTATACCTCTGGCAAGACTCAAATCTACTTGGCAGTATCAGCCTTGAAAACAGAATCATAACCTTATAACTTGGTGGTTATGATCTCACAGCATTTTTGTGTAATTTTTCCATCCATAACTTTGACCGTGGAAAATGGAAATTGGATCCATTTTATCTTTTTTTCACAAAGACTATAAGATTGTTGGATCAGGCTCAGGTCATCCTGTAATGGATGTTTATAAACTCTATTAGAGTTTAGCTATTAAAGTAAGTTAGAAAAGAAAAAAAATTACTGCCTAACTGTAGATTCACACTTTTTATATATCCTTGCATAGCTCATAGGAATATGAACTCATATTTAGACACCTGCAATGAATTACATATTGTCAATTTGCAAAAAATCTAATCAGGTTTTCAGAAACTTCAGGTTTGCCTAGGTTTCCATAAATATAATAACTCTTAACTGTCTAACTAGAAATGATGAACGAAGAAAATAATCTACGAAGTACATTTATTTTTTATGATGCTGATTTTAGCATACTTTGAAATATATAAGAATTATAGGTGAAGTGTATTGTTTTGACTTTGTTCTTATTTTACTGCATTCAAGTATTACTGCAGAAATTCTGAATTATGTCCAATGGAAGATAAAATCGAAATCTCCAATCCAATACTCCTTTGTCAACCTACCCTTCACTATGCTGTTCACTAAAGATGAGCTATGAACTGAAAAAATCACCATGTCCCAGCTGCAACATACAGATGATTGTTTAAAAGAAGAAAAAAGACTGGATATATGTGCTAGACAACGTGGAGTACAGTCAGTCCTGATTACAAGCCAGCTGTGTGAGCCTGAGCTCTTATTAGCAAGGTTTTAACTTCCTGGGTTTAGGCTAAAAGTCAGCACGTATTTTCTTTTTCTTTTCCTTTAAGAAAAAAGATGTGGCTTCATGTAAAGAAAAAAAATGTCCTTATCAGGGTCAATTTTACTCCTCTCCTCATCAAATGCAAACTCTTTAACTGGCTCAACCATAATTCTTGTTATGGTTGAGTTTGCAAGTTACACATTCCAGATGTGAAGCAACAGGAAAATTGCAATGTGGGAGTTGGCTTTGGGATCTGCATGTGTGTCTGTAGCATTCTTTTCCCACTAGGAACTTTTCCCACATTTATAATAATGAAATTCTGAATAATGAAAAAAAAAAAAGTTCCTAAACACAAGGGCCAACATTTAAATTATAAACAAGAATAAAGGATGTCTTCTTATGATTCATCCATTAACTTTGGACACTGGTAACTACAGGTCACACCATCTATTTCAGAACTCTGAGGAAAAAGCTGGCTGATGACTTCTTTTATTAGAAATATTTTGAATCTTTGGAACTGCAGCCAGCAGGAACTTAGGATGCAATGGAGTTCAAAGTTTGTGTGGGTGTATGTTGTAGTGAAGTAAAGTATGGTGATCCAGGCTGCTTTAACTTGCCAGATACAATTTCCTTTCTCAATATTGTTTCTATGGTCTTGCTTAAAAAAAAAAAGGAAAAATTTATTTTTATTTGCCAAATTTGCTATAGCTGGAATCAATCAAGCAGTACTACCAAAATTTTAAGTTCTATGTAAGAGAAAAATAGGGACACTGGCTCAGTGTTGTCTTACCCTCTGCAAATCACAGGAACTGTACATGTACACAGATAGCATGAATGTATATATATTGTGTGGATACATACACATACATAACCCAAGGTCAAGCCCAAGATTCTCTGATGTGATCAGCCTCTAAATCCACACCTTGGCAAATAAATACATCCTGTTCCTGCAAAGTACTGTGCTCCTGGGGCTTCTCTAGAAAAGTACTTGGTGTGGCTGGAAACACCCTGGAAATAGGGCTGGGCTCACACTGTTCTCCCCAAAGTCACAGATAACTCACTGCATGTGGAATGAAGCCTGAATCTCTCATTTTTTGTTTTTGTTTTTTTTTTCCCTCTCTTGCTGTAGCCCTTTCCCTAACCAGGCAACAGAAAAACATTTTACACCTGGGTTCAAGTGTGAAGAAACTCTGGAAATACAAGTTCCTCCATACACCAGGAAAAGCCCTCTGAGCCCAGAGGAGGCCAACGCTGTTGTTCCCAGGAGACCTTCCTTGTCCTCACAGCCTGCTTCTCCAGCATCTTTCCTGAGTGACGGGATTTCTGGTCAAGTCCTTCAGCCCTTCCGTGAGGACACATGCAACTCCAGAGACTCTCAGGAAAATGAAAGGAGCTGGACCTTTTTAGCTTTCTGGCTCAGCAGACTGTGCAGTACAGACCTCTGTCAAAACAAAAAGTGTTTCTAGGGCTGGCAAAAATAGCCCTGGGTATCTGGTGTGGAAGAGTAAATCCAGTCTGGATTAGCAATTAAGCACTTGGTTGTTTTGCTGAAAGTAAAAACATGACAAACTGAAATTTCACACTACTCTGAAGAGACGACACTTTCTTTGTGTACAATGTGAACAGATGCAGTTCTGGGGATGGCACAAGCCAGCTCTGCTGACTGACAAGGAAACACGGTGTCAGCTTTCCTCTCAAATCTGAATCACTCAGTTTATTGCAAAATTCTCTATAGTCTGATCCCTAATTATATCTTCTAGGGCATCACAGCATTCTGACAGTCTCCAAAATCCACCAGTCAGCACCAAACAACATTCATTATTTCGTGATTTCAGCAGCAGAGATTAAAGTGATTTAAAAGCAAGCAGAGGCTTGAAACAGAAGCCCTTTCAACGCTTATGTGGCTATACTTGAGACACTGTCTTCCTAGGGAGGATATTCCTCAATCTCTGGTTTTGGGATACTCAGAAATAACAAATACCTGGTTGTAAAGGAAAGGTTTTTATTACGTTTTATATAAATAATATTTTATGACATATTGTGTTTTGAAGAGTTATCAAATACAAAATTGAAAGATAAGTGCAAAAGAATCCGTATGTACTTCTAGGAAATCTGAATTTATTACAGATAGAAAAAGCTCTGCTTTCTTTTTCAACTTTAAATCAGAAACAAAATAGATAAAGTAAAATATTCATTTCCTTTCTGAGTGTCTTTATATTATGATTTCTTTCAAGCAGCTAGTAGATACACTGCTAACAAAAAGCAGATATATTTATTCTATCCTGCTGGGCCACTAGAAGTACATATAAGTTTATGAGGAGGCTTTTCTCATATGTTATAGGAAGGAACATAGTAACAGTACATACTAGAAATCTAAAGTTAAACACTTACTGTGCTGAAATGATTGGGCTTTTTTTAACCACAGTCTGCTGAAAAAAGATTTCTGATGAAATAAAGCAAGATTAATTTCACAGTTCTTCAGTTCTTCACTGATATATTTCAAATGTGAAACAATTTTGGCTACTTACACATCTTCTGAGTCCTATTCAAGGTTACTTTCTGCATTCTATTAAGCTTAATTTTACATCAAGGATTTTAAATACAAACATCAAGCAAACAAACTAAGTGCTTCTGCAACTTTGAGAGGTAAAGCAGGAAATAATTTTAGTAAATGAAACAGTGATAATGTATGAGGGTGCCAATTCTTGTTGATGTTTTCTGGGCCTAGGTAGAAGCTATTCCTTCCACTCTTAAAATCTTAAATAGGATGAAATGGCAAGTCAGTTCTCCTACAGAATTAAAAGGATTTGTTTGTTATCTAAGACAAACTATCATTCCAGAGTATTGTGGTCTGTTATTTTATTTTGGATTCACATAGACTCCTAAAAAAGTATTGGAACAGTCTAGTTCAGAGTGGTTTTAAGCTAAAAGTTATTTTAAACCAGGCCAGTGATTTGACTGTAAAACATTTTACCTGGCTGATGTATTAAAAATCATCTTATCCAAAAGTTTCATATGAACTTACAACAGTCTAACATCACCAAAACTGCTGACTCTGCAGCAGCACTCTAAGGATAAGAGAAAATGGCAACACACTATCAGAGTTGCCATTTATCAATAGAGCTTTTATTCTGAACTCCTCTCTCTTCTCCTCTGGTCAGATGCTGAGGAATTAAAGCCTCAATGGCATGTTTTTGATGGAGTAACAGGACAGTCACTGAAGATTTTCCTGATGGAAAACAAACACAAAAAAAACCCACCCAATCCACTCCCTACTTCTTCACTCAAAAGCCAAATAATAAAAACAAATGAAATCATGTGGAAAATGCTTAGCAATCAGTGAAACTGTACCTTGGAAGAAACATGAAGCAGGAGAACAACCACAAAGGCATTTGGGTATCTGGGAAAACTCCCACCTCTCTTAGAGCTCCTGCCAGACGCTACTTTCACCTCCTCTTCCCACCAATCCTGTGGATTGGCATCTTCTTCTCTTCAATTATCAGCTTTGGTTCAGCTATAGACTTGTCCCTCTCAAAAGCCTGAGACAGATTTCCTTCTGACGTTGTCTCCTCTAAAGCCCTGGAAGGAGGTGGCAATGTTTCACCTCTGCCAGCACTACCTGGGGTTAGTGCTTGCCTGTTGCAGCAATGGAAAGCTGAGAGCTCTCTCTGCAGACCTGGTGAATTCCCCTGGTAGTGTGTTCATCAAAATAATGGAAATATGGGGATTTACAGAGGGACATGCAAATCTGCCATATCCAGCCCCATAGCGACTTCCCTTGTGCCACCCTGGCTGTGCTGGAGTCACCCGAAGTGGACAGGCCTTAAAATCCTGCTTCAGTTTTCATCTGCATACATGGAAAGGAAATGTTTTCTGTGGGAAGGGGAACGGAGCTCCAGGGAGAAGCCAGACCACACGGAGAAGCCCATCTGGTAGTGTGCTCTAAGCAACATGTCCCTCTTCAGTTGCTCTTCCCCTCTCTCGTCCTGTACACCCACATATGCTCCTGCTCACTCTAGCACTCACGACAACACTCAGCAGGGTAATTCAGCTCACTGGGTTAGTTTTTGTTTGGGATTGTAAAGCAAGAGAAGTGGGACTGTCATCCTTGGCTCTGTCATTTGTTCAGTTTTCTTTTTAACCCCTGCTTTTCCCAGCATGGATAGCATTTAGACCCAGTTATCAAAATACAGTCCTAACAACAGTGAGCTCAGAAACACCTAAGTCAGGCATGAAGTTCAGAGAGTTCCTCATCACGTGCATATGGAACAATATGGGTGTCCAGAAGGGCAGGCACTGCTGGGAACTTAAGACAACCGAAAGTCAACTTCAAACAAGCAGTTTTCAAACCCTGCCTATCTCATGCTTTAGCATTTCCCTGAAGTTCCAAGATCTGTGCCTTAGATGGGAAAGAGGATCCCTCACCTGAAAGGCTGCTTCTTGGAGTACTGAAGTCATCCTGTTGGATACAGACAACCAACCTGATCTTCTCCGGTGTGATAGCAAGATGTGTTGCAGTACAAACCAGTAACAGCTGTGTAGGTGCAGGGATCCCTGGACTGCAAATCCTATCCAGTCCTGGGTAGAACTGTGAATCCAGACTTCCACCAAAATGCATCTCAAGATTTTAATTGCTTGTCACTGTAGAAGATCTAATAACTTCAGCATTTTACATACTTAAAGACACAAAAAACCTACTAGAACCACTTCTCGAAACTCATCACAGAAGTGCAGCCTAAGGTCTTGTACAAAGGAAGATAGATTGCCCAAGAAATAATTTTACTTGAAATCATGAAAAAAAGCTTTAGAGATGTGTATGTATATTCCCATTAAAAGTACCCTGCCCTCTGGCATGCTTTTAATTTTTTTTAATTCCTTGAACATATATTTGTTTATGCACGTGTCTGTTCCTTGGTGACTACTCTCAGCTCATTTATCATCTGTACAAAGTGTCAGACTGTTAAAAGTCAACCTAGACACCTAAAGAATCTGCATGTGGATACACACTTCTCCCTTAGAATACTACTACGGGATTACTCATAGCCTTGTGAAGAAATAAGCTATGAGTAATTATAAGTGTTCCTACAAATTATTCAATGGAAGAGGGGACAAAAGAAATACATGGATGCGGTATTTTTGTTGTTGGAGAAGGGGTGAGTGGGAAGCGTAGATTAACTCTGAGCACTTGTTTGCTGCTTCCCACCACGGACAGTAAATACACAAGAGGAAAGGCTTCTTCCTTTCCTACAAAAAAGTGTGTTTTGGAAAAGAGTTGTGCAAGAATTAAAGGTGACGGTAATGTGCTACTGATACATGACACCAAAACATGTAACACAAAAACAATGCCTGGGCTTTCCACAGTAAAAAAAAAATCTTGACATTCTTCGTCATTGCAAAGTCATATTGGTCATTTTTGAGTAGTGTTCATTAATTACTGCTTACTGAAAAAAACAGCTTCAATCTAACTGGATTATATATATATATGTCCTCTCTTGACAGCAGCTTTTTACACATTAATTAAAATAAGGATCGGTACAACAGAGACAAAGTCATCCATGAAATGGTACTTTAAAATATTTCTCAGTTCCTTAATAGCACACTATTTGTTAATAAAGACAGAGTATAACATGAAATTGGGTTTGTCTGTTAAAATTCTTTTAACAAAACACTGAACTGAAAGATGTATTTAAATATATATAATTTTCTTTGTACGCTGATGTTTGCAAAAGGTACTGTGAAAAGAAAATAGCTCCTTGGGAGGAAATATTTAATATCCTTTGTGAGGTAATGAGATATTGTAGTTGTAAGGGTCATAAAAAACCACTGCATACAAATCACTGTACAGCTCAAAAAGGAATTTTGTTCACTAATGGGTGAGAATTCAGTTCCAGTTCTCTGTCTCTTTTTCACAGGCATGCACACAGAAGAAACCAGTACACACAATTTGAAATTATTTTCAACAAACATGGTTTGAGCCATTTTTCAAATACTGAGAAACAAACAGTATGTCAGCTTTGGCCAGTAAAGAAGGAAAAGGAAATCTCTCATTTTACAGTGTAATCTGAACAAC
The DNA here is from genome assembly GCA_013398125.1 of Aegotheles bennettii. Taxonomy (NCBI): domain Eukaryota; kingdom Metazoa; phylum Chordata; class Aves; order Caprimulgiformes; family Aegothelidae; genus Aegotheles; species Aegotheles bennettii. Next base: position 220,403 of record VZRW01011962.1, on the reverse strand, counting down.
TAACTGAGATGTTTTAGAGAAGAAATTTCACATTGGAATTGCAACCTTTAAAAAAAAAATCCAAGATGAGCTGTTGAAAACTCATTAAAATCAATGCAACTCAATAAACTGTCATGTGCTTCTACTTTTAAACACAGTTAAAACTGTAAAATGCAGCACAAAATCACTTTTTATTGCTGTCTAAACTTGTTCTGGATCAGAAAGTGCAATGCTTACTACAAAAATAATGAAAGCAGCTAATAAACCTTACAGAAAACAGTAGAGTCAAGCACATGCAAGCAATATGCTGAATAGCTGTTGATTTTCTGTCTGGTGAGTGACTTCAGATCTTGTCACCAGCACAGTCAATGGGGGACAAAATCCTATGGAATTTGCTGCATGATGCTGGCCAAGCAAAACAACCATTGGATCCTAGGACACTGGACATGTCACGTGCTGTCATCACAGATCACACTGCTGTTCTCACTCCCATGCCAGCAGAAAAGCCTGGTTTTTATATTAAATACAGACTCTCTCAAATCAGTTTTAATAAAAAATAACTTGTGTGCAACAGTATTTAAATCTCCAGCAATTACTCTTGATTAATTCAAGATGGTTTCTTTCTTCATTCAACTCTTTATACTGACTACCTAAGGGCTAGATAGATAGCATATCAGAAATCATTTTATTCTGCATTTGTTACGGTTCCTCTTTCTAAACTCATCTCTTTCATCATAAATGAAGTACTGAGCATCTCCAAGAAAGTTGTTGCCAAAGCGAGACTTGTCATATCTGGTATTTTCTGAACACTTACTGAATTAATGTGGCCTTGAAAGTTGATGATGGCCCATGCCCATTTTTTGCAGACTTAAAGAATCAATGATTAAAGAATCATTGCAGACTTAAAGAATCAATTACAGAATCACACGCACAGTATATGCATTCATGTCTGCTATCTACAGCCTACAACATAAACTGAAGGCTTGTACACTGAGTCACTTCTTGACTACTACTATTACCACTACTAGTAATAATAAAGACAAAGCAAAGAAAAATCAGAACTTCACATAAAAAAATCAGTCTAGTAATTTCAGGCCCCAATGTCAAAGCATCTCAACTATTATTGTCAAAAGCACCTTTGGCTTTTTTTAAGGTACTATGACTTGGCTATCATCTGAGTAGTTTAATCATGAAGATTTCTTACAAGGAATGCAGTTTGTTTATTTTGCGCAATTTGCAATTCCTTAGCAAGGCCAAGGACACTGGGGAAGTGAGAATGTTGAGTAAATGGAGTTTGCTGTTCAATGCCTTGCTTTGTTCCCCTTTGCCAGAAGGAAGTAATTTTTTTGTTGTTGCAATTACTAGGAATTGGAGTACAACTCTTCCTAACCTGGCCTTGAGAACTGAACAGGTACAGTTCAGTATAATAAAACATGGGGACCCTCTACCCTTGCTGCATATTAAATACAGAAATATGATGTGATACATGGAACAGTTGTTACCAGCACACAATTTATTGATTACTCTCCCCATAATACAAAAGGTATGTAGCTGGCTAAAATAAAGATCCCCTACTATGGCACCAACACACACATAGGACCTTGATTTTCTCGTATTCACTATAAGCTATTGTCTGCTCAGAGTCCATTGCGATCATGCATTTGGCATATTTAAAATCTAATTACAATTGTGAAATACCTGCCAAAAATACAAAATAGCTTCAAACACATTAAAGGCTCACATCCTTAAAAGGGAAACATTTAGTTGTCCCAGTAATAACATGCTCCTAGCAAAATATTTGGGGTTTAATTTAAAAGTTCCATAATTAAGTTCAAGCCTTGGTGAACACTAGTTATCAAGAATACAGACCTTGATCATTTTGCTTCTTACTGACCTACATAAGTTAATACACTGGGAAGAGTGGAATGTTTTTTCATTTGGTAAAGACTGGAAAGCACAGGAGTGTCAGGGCAGCTACAATGAGAATTATTGGGCCACGTTCTTTTCAGATCTACACCTTTGTGAAATTTGCTATAAAACAGGTGGCTCAGGCCACAATAATAAAATACCAGCAATGACTAGCATAAATAATTCAATCTTCACTTGTGAAAAAAAGTTCTTTTCCTGAAATGCTATCTTTCATTTTAAAAATCATATTTCTCCAGTCTGATAAGCTGTAAAAGATTATGTTAAAGAATATGACTGGCTAAATCTTTAACGCAAATCATCTTTTTGTCAGATCAACTCTTTTCAAATTTTTCCTATTTTCTTAGTTTTTTTCTTCCATTCTGAATTTATTAGGACTATTTTTCCATTTTATTCCTGGTATGTAATTAAAATGCACTGCAATGTAAAACTTGCATTTAGTATGAATGATAAATCAGTCACAGGGAGGACAACATAGTCTGATTTTGTTTAGGTATAATGTGTTGTCTAAAAATTTCCAACATACAGTAAGAATTTCCTGAACTATTGAACAAAAGAGTGCAGATTATAACATAAGGAGATAAAGCCCAGGCAGATTTACTGTGGGGGAACATCAAGTTCACCCATTATCAGCTGTTAGGGTTGTCCTCATTCATTCCCAGCTCATGTCACGAGCCTCACCCACACGGGTGGTACCTTTCTGTGCCAACTAGATCAGGCTGGGTCTTCCACTGCACAGAACTGCCTCGAGCACACAGCTATACAGCATGCATCATTTATCATATTTTCTTGGAGAACACTCGTGTACAGGTATTAATTACACTTCAGCTGCCCATTATGCTCTATTTTCCATTCTTTTTCTCCTGGTCTTGATATAAACACACAAAATTAGCTCCTGCTGACAATTCTGGTTTCTGTAAGGGAATCCTGAGCAGCCTTTTTATAGGATTTTAATTTCTTTTTGATTAAGCCTGTGTGAATTTAAACTCTTAATCAAAGCTCTTGCCAACATTTTACGTAAATTGCGAAGCCAATCAAGACTTGCTCGTTTGTTTTCATTATGTTTCACCTCATGTAAATTTTCCACTTGGGGGAATGATGGTATGCTGAAATGTTAAAACAGCAAATAAAGAAAGGAAAACTTTCCCTAGAAATACTACAGCACATAAACTCTACCATCATACATTCTGCTTCTGTCCCAGCTCCAAGCAGAAAAACCTAAGAATCTCCTGATTCAATTCAAATGGCCTTAAAGCTGACCCTGCATACTTGTCTAAATACTTTCAATTCTCCGCCCTTCCCTTTCTTCTTGCACAAGAAATACGGATTCCAGCGTAACACAATTAATTTCCAACTATTTATGCACAACTGCACTGAGGGATAAAATAAAGGCTCAGGTACAGCACAGAATTAGGGATTACATCATCTCTAATACCTGCTGCCACGCTAAACCCAGTTAGCTCAAATGACCGAAGCCTTGTGATTTTTGGACTTGAAGAGTGTCTACTCCATTTGCAGGGTCACCAGTACACAGCTGGCAAACACCAAGGCCTGCAGCTTCAGTACTGATGGAGTAAGAGAGGCTATGTATATTCTGCATACATATATCATGTTTGAACAGGTGCAAGTATTAACCACAAAGAAAGTTTCTCAGTTTCATTCTGGACTGTGAGACTGGCATATCATCAGTACGCTCCAAGGAAGCTTCTTCAGTCAGCTTTGAGAAGATTCTGTACTGCAAAGCAGCTAACTCAAATGATTAGCAGATGATAACAAATGAAAGGGTCTCCTGTAGGTTGACAGATAATACATTATATAAAGTTCTGTTCATCACAGCATGGCAAATAAGTGGAAAGTCAAAGTGAATCAAACATATTCATATTCTAGCCATTTTATCTTTTTATGTTTTCTATTTAAACATCCTTAATTATCACTACAATGCTAAGAGAGAAATGAGACCGTTTTCTAAGCCAAGATTTCAATGGTATTTAATTCTTTTTTTCCTTTTTTTTTCGTAAAGAATTGTTAAGGGTTTAAGATTTTATGCAGAAGGCTGTGAGGAATCTAAAATTAAAACTGTTATTAGAAGCAGTTGAAAGCAGGCAGTGAACTGAAGCTGTGCCTTGCAATCTTGGCTATTGTTGTATTATTGCAGAGTCCCATAGGCAGCCCTCACATGTACAGTACAGAGACTTCACATCCTGGCTCTTTTGATTCTTTTGTCTGCCCTCCAACCTGCGCGGCCAGGAACTTTCACTTGAGAAAGATTTATGAAGCCTCCCTTAACAAGGTCAGCCCTGTTATAACACCAGAGGGTTTCTTCTTAAAAATAATAACATCTATCCGCAGCTCTGCAGGACGGTCTCTCTTGGCACTTGCTTTCCCTGTTTGTCTTAACAACCAGCGCACACAAAGCCCTTGGCTCTAGCGAGGGCAGTCAGCAATTCCCCTAGGCACGGTAGTCCTTTCTCCTGCTATCTGCCAGACCTGTGTCAGCCGAGATAACCCACACCTCCAAGAACCATTCCAGGTTTCTAACGTCTTAACTCTTGTAGCCAGTGGGGTTATACCTCTACATATTTGAAAAAGTTTGCAAATCTGCAAAATTTTTAAAAGTTTGCAAGACGAACTAATAAAAGCATTACAGAGGCTCTGATTACACTGAATTAGAGGGCAAGACCCTTTATTTTTATGTGCCAGTCACCAATAGTATTTGAGTATGTAGAGCAGTAACCCTGATTGAAAAAATCCTGTCATTTCTAAATAATTAAGATTCTTTGCTACCATGTTAAAGTTACTTCCAAGGCCCTTATGACCTTTACAGTGCAAGTGCTTTGGCTATTTATTGCATATATCTTTTTGAAGATGGAGAAAAATTACTTTTTTTTTCACTGAAGTTATCAAATATTAAAAATAAGTAGGGAAAATTATTTTTACAGTCATTTTCCCCAAAGCAGTTCATGCTTAGAAGCTTGGACAAATCCTCAGATAATCTCTCCTACTCTGTATATTTCTTAAAAACATAAAAAGTTGAACTTGTTCCCATTCCTCCCCTCCTGCTTAAGAAAATGCTTTTAAATTTATTTTATTTATTAAGATTACATAAAGTGTTTCTTTCACAGTAAGCATTCCTAACAAGCTTAGTCCCCTGTGCTGAGAGGAGAAAGACTCTTTTCATGGATACTCAGCCAAAGGTTCCTGAGAGTTAATACTCCCACTCTTCTTCTTTGAGTGTCAAGGGATTTTTAACATCCGCAAAACAGACAGGAACTTGGTTTTATGCCTTAGGAAAAGAACGGATATTTTTTTGCCACATAATAATCTGCTGTGCAATTACCAATAAAAAAGTAATATTCTCTGCTATAAACTGAACAATGTGCAAGAAGCATTTATTGGTAATGTACAGCAAAAGGCATAAGGAATTTAAATCAAGTTTTAAAGTGAATATAGAAATCAACAACATAAAGAAACCACAGGCACTGTACAGTGCAAATTATTTAAATGATAAATAGAAGCTTGTCATATGACAGGGTATTGAGACATCGCACACTAAATTGTTCACTTTTCTAAAATACTGGTGCCTAGTAGATTGCATTCACTGTATCAAGCACCAGAGGATCTAGATAGGTATAACATGTTCACATAAAAGAACATTAGTTTAATCAGCTCTGTGTGGGAGCATTTCCCTTCACAAATCCGGCTAGAGGACAGGACCTTTATCAAACTAAAGACTATTGCTTCCAAAGTCTAATAAGCCAGATAGAAGGAAAATAGATTTCGTTCCTGCCACATCCGTTTACAGTGTGTAGAAGTGGGAGTTAACCTATCTTAAATTAGATTTTGCTGGGTGTTGGTTTTTTTTTTTTTGGCCAGTAGGAGGGTAGATCAATGAAAAAAATCCTTCACATGATAGACAATTTTAAGAGTAAGGAAACAAGCTGAATGAACATTGACCCACCACACAAGCTGCTCAAAGAGAGCATTAATAGCACTTAAACATTTCATAATAAATTCATCCTAAACACTGAACAACTGGAAGTCTTTCATTCAAAAACATACATACATGTTGCTATTGACTCAGAACATGGCAGTAGTAAAATAACACTCATGCTGCACAAAACCATATTTTTCTCTCTTTTGAGCCATTCCACACATATAAAAATGTTTTTATAACACTATAAATTTTTGAATCATGCTTACATTTACAAAGAGAATATTAGCAATTATGTATCCACCATCATCAATTAAAGTCATTCCAAAAAATGTAATTATCATTCTGAGCAACACAAATTTTGAAAGTTGCTTTAAGGTGTGTTCTCCTAATCCACAACTAAACTCTTCTATAGACAGTGAAACACAGCCGGCACAATGTGCTCTCAGAGGGTGCATACATTCTATGTGTCCTTGGTGGACAGAATAATTCCTGCTTAAAGCAATGTGAGATAAAAGCCACCAAGAAGACTTTCCCAGGTGACTACCAGTTGGGTAGAATTACCCAAGCTAACTTGCAAATAGTTCTTTTCCATCCTTCAAACCAAGGCAGCAAAATACAACACAAGCTAATCCTGCTTTGTCAGAATAGTCTTCAAGCTTGCAATGAGTCCTCTTTTTCCATGGCTATCAGAAATAAATCAGCCAGATTAGAGACCTCTCCCAGGAGCAGCAGTTGATTCCACAAGAGCAATTACTACAGAACACAGCTATTCTAGAAAAGATAATGTTCTTCAGTTTCAGGGGAAAAGTATTCCTTAGGTTGTTCCCTTCAGATATGAGGAAGTATTACAATGTTCTCCCTTAAATCAAAGCTTTTTTAAAAAGTGTCATAAATTGGTGCTCAGGTCAAAAACAGATCTATATATTTTCCTTTAGTTCTCATACTGACTCAGGATCACAGCATGATATCAATTCAGTTAATCAGAGAATTATATTGATCATGTTTTGGCTTATCTCAGTGAACTGATTTGTCTCACCTTACAGGTTATCACACCAAAAAGTAGAGCCTAGTGATTCAGAAGTCCTTGACTGTCCAAGATATGACCTGAAAATGTGACTGACAATTCACTTTGGGCTAGCAAGTGGAAAGCTCTGGTTCTAGACATCATCCAACATAATTTTTTTAAATGCTTCATATTTTATAACTAAAATACAATTTAAAAATCTATTGAACATAGCACTAAAAATTATGATGAGAATATTACCTACTAGCATCCTACTAGCATTATTTATGGTTATATTTTTATATGTACAACTCAACAGTTGTATAATTTAGCAACAGTCAAAGTCAATAGACACAGAGAAAATCATAGGGATGCTCTCAAGCTTTCAGAAATTGTGTCATTCAAAGGTTGCATGACTCAATTTTAAAGATGTATTTATAAGAAGCAATACATTTTAATACCGTAGCGGCCTCACCCCTCATAGTGTCTAAAGTTTTTCATCTGTGTCAAGTAAACATTTTAAAATAGAAAATACTCCATATATTTAAAATGTTATGAACATATAAAAATAGCCATCCATTAAATGTTCGCAGGTTCAAAAACATTTCTTCCTGCAAAGATGACTTTTCCATACTTCCTCCACTACTGCTGTATGTAAAGTACATTACAAGTCACAGCACAGTAAGGGAAAGGCCATCTCTTCTACACCAGCAGGGAAGTGCTAGACCCTCAGCACATCCCCAGGAACATTTCCGCTGACCTTTTCCACATGTAAAGAAGGCTTCAATCCAAACAACCCCTAATTTCTCAGGCAACTGCAGCAACTGTCCTCATTCTTTACCTTGCAACGGTTCATGGACTCTTGTCCAAAGAAGTAAGGCAAACTAGAATCTTCTTAAGAAACTCTGCCCTTTCTTTGCCATGCCCATTTCTTTCTCCACCACAAAGCCAGCTATGTTTGTAATTTTTCCTTGGGTTATCAAATCTTCCAAAGGGATAAGAACTCTGAACAGTGGAAATGTTTTTCACTTTATCCACAGAGCTAGTGTAGAGATACTCTGCTACGGTTCTAATGCACCAGGTTCTCAAATAGACATGAATTGCAATCCCTGTCAATACACACAGAGCTAGAATAGAAATGTGTAAATCTCAGCTTTGTAGAGTCACCTCTCAAAACATTGCTATTTCCATAGACTTACGTAGCTTGGTAATTAATTTTGATACCTAGAATTTTAAAATCTAGGGTTTGGTACTTGTGACTATTGCTATACAGCAATTACTTATTATTTTAAATTAATATATGATTAAATATTATATAAATATAAACAAAATATGAATTCTACACATCAGTGCCATCACCATATCCAAGACACTGCAAAATAACCATTTGCTCTAGTAATTACTCCCTGCACTATGCTGTGGCATTGTTTCCAGCAACCAAATGATGAGTGATTTCTGAGATACTCTTCTTATTTATGCTTCTTATGTTACCTATATTCACTAAAAAAGTATTAAATGAATTCCCTAGTCCTTCATTTCTTCAGCTTCTTAAAGATGAAAAATAACCTTATTTTATGTACCCTGTATGGAACTTATACCAGTGCAAATCATGCTCATACAAAACTTTACCACACCGCTTCAGTCAACTAGAAAATTAAAGTTTCTGATTCACTTATTAAATTAAAACAATGAAAAACCTCTCATCTGCAAAAAAACCCCTTATAGTCCTAAGAGCAATTCATCTTATTTAATTAAAAATATGTCTTCAATTGCCAGGACTGTTTCATTTCATTGGAAATCTGAAATTGTAAGAAAACTTTGGATCTTTAACATATTTCCAGAATATAAATGAGGAATGGACTACTTTAAGAAGTCAGCTGTGCATTTTTACCAAAATGTTTGTGATGCTCTGAAACAAATTAACTTTAAATCATAACAGTAATAGAGGTTTACAGTATTTTTTCTCAAATTTTAAAAGAAAATATATTAACAAGTAAAATAGGAGCATTTTTAAAACTTTGTTGTAGGTTTGTATTTAGTACTTTCAGCAATAGAAAGTATTTTGAATTTACCTAGAGGAATAAATTGATATAAAGGAATAAATTTAAATACTTTGTTCTACTTAATGTATTAGTAAAAATTTAACCACTTAAACATAGATACCTTTTATTTGTAATAGGGCATAACAAACGTGTTTTGCTTTATTTTGCTAGTCATGCATTTAGGTTACAACACTGCAGCAAGGGGTGTGAATCTGAGGAAAGACAGGCTTTTGAGAACTCCACAGCCACAATACCTTTTTTTTTTTTTTAATCTGGATTATAATTTCATGACTTTTCACCTCGTACACAGTGCGTCACCCTGTTCAATCCTCAATAGTTTAGTAGCATTATACCTCACATGCACACCAAATCAAACATGCCCAGGTCAGCTGTAGTACTATCAACAAAATCTGCTTTGAAAACATAACCCTCAGTTACTATTGTTATGAAATTTTACTATCCATGTCATACCACCAGATTTATTTGGCACTTGCAGTCATGACTTGTTCTTCCGGAAGGAATTCCTCTATAATTGAGCATTAGTTATTGTACCATTAAACTGCAGTGTTTCCGTAAATTTTCAACAGATAACAGCACTTTCTAGCAAGTGTTTTTTTAGATACAAGTTTATTACCTAGTTACAGGGAGAAAAAAAAAGAAAAATTGGCTAGAAAAGGTTTTCCTTTTCTAGGTAAAAAAAAAAATGAGGTTAACAGAAAACATCCTGCTATTGCTCCCAAAGGAATATTCCCCAAATGGGAGAAGGCCATTTCTGAGTGTAAATATTTTAAAACCTGATGTAATAATAAACAGTTATCCTTCATACTTTTTCTAACATGATCTTTGGTATATTTATACTATAAGCATTGATCTTTTATAAGTATTTTTATCTGTTTATTTCATTTGTGAATGCTGATTGTAGGTTCAACATTATCAACAATGGCAACAGTCCAGCATCCTGGTAGAAATATGCAGTGGGCACAGATTGCTCCAGTTTCAGGGCTTACTCATATTTCAGATGAGGAGTGGGCCGGTGCAGTTGAACTATTATTTTTCCATGAAAACACCAAGAGACCGGGATGAATAGGCTCCTTTCATTATTCTCTGAAGGAAGAGGAAGACTAAAACGTTCATGGCAAATTGTGTCTTCACATAAATGTCAGGACAAAGTAAGGCTCCCTGCAAAAACATTTTCTTTACCGTCTTGACTATTCTTTCCCAAAAAAATACCACAGAATTGTGCTCATGATGTCAGACATACTTGAGTGAGTACGAAGGATTAATGTTTTGTAACTCTGCTGATCTATTCACAGCTATGGGAAGCCAAAAAGACAGCTTTCAGTTAGCTTTCCCTAAAGCAAGATACTGAACTGTTGCACCTCAGCCCTTGAGTTCAAGATGCTATTTGAACAGAAAGACTTGCACTTAGGCATCTAATATAAGCAATACTGCTTATTGAAATCTTATTTCCATAAAAATACGTGTCAAAAACAGAACAAATATCTCAAGATCATTAAGAGGGTGTAGGATTTGCTGTGATTTTACGCTGTACACTAACTCAGTCAATGTGATAAAATTAGCCACAGAACGAACAATTTTAGTTTGCATTGAGAATAATATTCTTGAATTGGCAGATTAGAGTATTCTAAATAGGTACTTTACATTAAACTGTAATCAGTATAACATCATGCTCTCTTTTACAAAACGACATGTTTAATGGTCATCATATTGTAAATGTAGCATATCGACCTAGTAGATTACAGAGAATTAATGGCATTATTCACAGCTATGGACAAAAAAGAAATTTAGAAGAAAAAATTTAATTTTTACTTCAAAAGGCATCCCAGTGTCAAAGTAGCTAACAACTATAACCTGTTTCAAAGATTAACATAGTTGTTAGCCATTTTATTTTAAAATCCTTAAAAGTATTGCAAACACGATTTTTAAAATAAATAATAAATAAAATAATAAAAAGTTACACTAATTACTTGTCTGAAGAATAACCCCAGGCTTACAATTCAAGCTGTTGTGATGAGTGTATGGAAATTAACAGTGTACAGTAGGACTACATTGTGGCTCATTTGACCGTGCTGATATTTAGCATTCAAAGCCACTGTTACACAGCATTCACCTGAGTTAGACATGGGGACTGCAATACTTTGGTGTCAATTAGAATTCCAAAGTTTTCTATAGAGCAAATCACATATATAGTGAATTTCCTTCCTGAACTAAATATCATTCCCTGCATTTGGATATTAATTGTCAACACTTACTAGCTACTCCCGTTTCTCCTGATATAGTTTGATTCTGACTTTACCTCTGTTTTGCTACTTCAGAATCACAAGGCAAACACTTTCAGCAATGATACTGGTTTTCTAAATAATTTCTACTAAAGTTTAGAGGGGTCTTGTGATGCTTTGAAAGTTAGAGATAACTCTGTATTTCATTACTGAGTCAGTGTCTGCCACGTTGAACTTTCTTGTATGTGTCTGACATTACATAGAATATGCACTTTGGGCTTTTTTTGTAAAATAAACTGTTTTACTCAGTCATTTTCAATTTGATTTTACTTAGGATATGCTGCAATGAAATTAGTCCTGACAAGCTAATAAAGAGTGGGCCAATGTTCGGATGTAACACCATTAAGGAAATCTATCTTGCAAGAAGGAAATTTAACAGCTGCTTCTAGAGGAAGCATCTTTATCACTGAGTCAGAGAGGAACCAAATGCTTAGCATGATTTTAAAGGCAGCTCCTCTGTCACAGGCATCATCATTCAGTTGATGTGTAAAAAGCCATTTATAAATATTAGCAATCATCTGGCATTTTTCAAAAGAACAGGAAAGTTAATCCTGTTTCCTGACTGAGTTCTGCCTTGCATAATTACATTCTGACTACCTAAGTTCCCCTGCAATTTCAGTTAATTACAGTATTATTCTTACTTCCTGTCCTAAAGTTATTTGTGTAGTAACCATATCCTACTAGAGTGGAAGATGAAGTAAACTCTGTGAATTATTCTGATCGATGTGTAAACTGTTGCTGTATCACCTCACATAAAAGACACTACATATTGGGTATTATTCCCAACTAAAAAAGATGTGTGAAGGTTTTCAGCAATTATATTAACACTCAGTAGTGCACATCTCAAGGGATGCTTGTATTACTGGACTAACAGAAATAAATCTATATGTAACTAAAAATATTAATACAGCCTTTTAATGAACATAAGCAAATGAAAAATCTTAGCTATCTGCAAGGAGATAAAAATATACAAAAAATATACATAATATGCACAAAAATGTAGTCATCTAGCACTTTCCATTGCCTTTTCCTTCATAACAGAGTAGAGGACCATTTTACACAATTCATCCACTAAAAACTACTCTTGATAGATCTACACATTGAAAAATCACTATATTTGCTTGACAATCACAAGCTTTTGAAGTGACTAGAGTATTCTCAGCAGACTAGAGAGGGCTGCCCAAACTTTATGGCAAAATTTTGTTTTAGCTGTATACAACAATACAGGATTTTTAGTGCCTGATACAAAAAGAGGACTCCTATCCTTCCAGTTGCAGGCAGTGACACTGGAAGAAACAGATACATCCAGTCTAATAACACATGATGATTCCTATGACTCGAATCCCAAGCACAAATACAGGCTGGGTGAAGAATGTATTGAGAACAGCCCTGAGGAGAAGGACTTGAGCATGTTGGTCGATGAGAAGTTCAACATGAGCTGGCAGTGTGCACTTGTAGCTTGAAAAGCCAACTGTATCCTGGGCTGTGTCAAAAGAAGGGTGACCAGCAGGTCGAGGGGGGTGATTCTCCCCCTCTACTCCATTCAGACCTTGCCAGGACTACTATGTCCTGTTCTGGAGTCTTCAACATAAGAAGGACATAGAGCTCTTGGAACAAGTCCAGAGGAGGGCCACAAGATGATCAGGGGGCTGGAACACCTCTTCTATGAAGGCAGGCTGAGAGAGCTGGGGCTGTTCAGCCTGAAGAGAACACACTGGAGAGACCTTGTAGCAGCCTTCCAGTACCTGAAGGAGCCTACAGGAAAGCTTACAAGGGCACGTAATGACAGGACAAGGGGAAATGGGTTCAAACTAAAGAAAAGTAGATTTAGACTGGATATTAGGAAGAAGTTCTTTACTGTGAGGGTGGCGAGACATTGGAACAGGTTACCCAGAGAGGTTGCGGATGCTCCCTCCCTGGAAGTGTTCAAGGCCAGATTGGATGGGGCTTTGAGCAATCTGGTCTAGTGGAAGGTGTCTCTAGTTGAAACTAGATGATCTTTAAGGTCCCTTCCAACCCAAACCATTCTATGATTCTATATGCAAAGACTCGTGACAACAAGTATTGTACCCAGTGATACTTCCACACTTTCTTTGCACCTTTTAAAATCTTCCCTTGTCCCAAGCACTTCCAAGCAATGTTTTGAGGATTTCACTGAAACAAGCTATTTCTACATGCTTGCAGTGGTTTATCTTTGGGTCCTGCTCCAGAGCCTATTTGTTCTCATACACGAGTGGGAAAAAAACAAAGTCATTGAAGAAATTTGGGGATGGACAGCCTGTGTCTTTGAGATGAGGATTTCTGGAAGCTCTTTATATTTTCTAAGGAGGAAGAGACTGGACTTTTGTAATTATATGGTTATTATGTCTTCTAATGTTTACACACTGGCAGAATGGGAACACAAAAACAAGCCTACCTAAGCAGAATAAACAAAAAACCTTTCAAGGCTGTTTCCACTTAAAATTACAGACCATGCTATTTAAGGGAATTTGCAGTGCTGGAATGTGCTGCGACACTGCCTGCCCAGGAGGATAACCCCGTTTAAATGTTGGGTTTGTGTTTTTTAAAAAAAAAAATAAAAAATCACTCTTGACATGCTTGTTTTGGAGCTCCTAAAGGAGTGGGGAGTTCACACAAATGAGTTCATCACCTCCCATGCACTGGGGCAGGTTCCAGCCCTCGCCCGCCTCTCCAGGGCCCTGCAGGCCATGGGAGATCTTTAGTCCAAGGGAGAAGAAAAAGATCTGGCCAGTAACAACATGTACGTGCTGGAAGGGGCCTCCTCTGCCTCACTGCTTGTCTGGTGGCAAGACCCTCTTATCCCTCATCAGCAGAAGAAAATCCCTTCCACATTAAGTACAATTATAGGTGAAAATTGGCTGCCAATTTTTGAAAATCTGTCCCTTTAAGTTTTAAGGGAGCTGGTTTCCTTTTCAATTTTAAATATATCTCACCCATATGGGAATAATACACAATCAAATCCAATATTTTTCCTACTGCCTAGCAGCTAAGTTATTTACTTGACTTTAACAAGACTTTTCTTTCCTCTTCCCAAGTTTGAGAGCAAGCACAAGCTGAGATGAGCTGTGCTGCTGTATGAGCAGGCAGCCGCTTCCAACAATTTATTTGAAAAGAAACAGATCTGTATGTTAGGTAGGAAAGGGAGAGACTTGGCGCAGGTGGGGGAAAGAGGGGAAAAAGTCAAGGTTTAAAATTTTTGTTGTCATAAATAAGCAGTTTGAAACATGGGAACAGAAAATAGGAAACTTTCAAAGACTTGACACACCTATTTCCTACTGCTGGAAAATTAAGACAGTTCCATAAGTTGCATCTCCCCTACATTAAAAACAATGCACAAAGGGTGTTAATTTAGCCATGCAGACATAATGGCCATTAAAAAAATCCCACTTGTACGCTGTGCAAATTTGCATGTGCAACCTGCATCTGTTCTTAGAGACACTAGATTCAAGACAAAACAGTTTTACTTTGAACTCCTTTTCCCAACAAAAAAAATGTAAAAATAAAAATTTAGCATGTTTACTATTTACAACTTCCTTCTCAGAAGACACAGGTAGAGCATTCATGCCTTCCAAAATGTAACCTTACACATCTGGCCAGCAAACATCTGGATATTTATCTTCACTCATCATTTCCTTCGGTAAGTCCAAAAACTGTCAGTTATTTCAGCTGAGATTCAGCCCAAGGGAGTACAAAAAAAAAGTTACATCCTTCTTTTGTCCAGGTTTTATAAACTGCTTTTTACCTTTTTCCCTGGGATATCAGTAAGTATAAAAATAAGCAGTCTGGATTCCTTTGACTGAGGTTTTTATTCTGTGAATATGTTCTTCTGTAGCCACAGGGAGCACACATATGCAGTTGTATTTATTACATAGTCTTATCTGCAATGCATGCAAAATACCCTACATCTTTAAACAGACATCTTTTGTTTTAAGTGTTACATATATTCAGGAGATGTATGTAGGAGGAGAAGCTTCAATTCACTTAAAAAATAGTAAAATAAAATTTTAAAAAAATAAATAAACACCTTCACTTGCAGAATTGTTTTAATGGAAGCACTGTCTTTGAACTGGAGGCTTTGAACAGCCTGAGGAGCTCACTCCTGAGTTTGTCATTTGCTTTGCCACTGTTCTAAGTCTCTTCATCTGCCTGTACCATCTTTTCCCTATTCTACAGAGGGGCATAGTGAAAATTCTCTCCTTTGCAAAACACTTTGCAATTTAACTATGAAAAAAACCACTCTAAGAGACTCAAATGTTATTACTAAAGATACATATCTAGAAAAGGAAAATGTCAATCATGTCTGAATCTATCTAACTGTGAGTTTAGTTTTTCTTATTATCCAGTAATTCAAAGTTAGTGCTGACTTTAAATTTTCCAAATCACCACTCTGGTATCCAATCTGAAATTACTTAGCAAAATGTTTTGGACAAGAAATAAAGAATTCAAACTACACAATGAGTTCTTTTGACATCTGTTGTTTACCTGAGGTTGCACTCCTCCTTTGTTATTTCTTTGAACCAGCTTTGTGCTTTCCAAATTAACTCTGCTTCGTGAAGTTGAAGCGTTCTTAGGAGATCAACTTAAAAATCATATCCATATTTAAAGACAAAAGAGCAAAAATTAATGCTATGTCTTCTTAAAATTCTATCAAGTTATATGAATTTATTTTATATGTGTACTGTGAGCACTTTGCACACTGCTATTTGTCCCATAGGAATGCTGCAAAGCATTCATGACTTACGATTCATTTTACCCATATGGTACAAGAGCTGCTAATGCTATAACAAGCGTTTCTCCATAATACTTTAGATTTATTTTTCAACTTTAAATCAACAAATAAAAGATATACTTAAGTACCAAATCAATGTTCATAATAATAATAAAAAAAAATTCGTGTTAGAATGAGTGGATAAGAAAGATGAGGAAATGACCAAAGACACAAATAGTGGGAAAGACTTGAGAGTTGGCTTTGACAAGTTTGCTCATTCCTGCCTCATGTCACTTCTAGGCAACAAACAACTCAGGAACAGTTGGGTATTTTTATTATTATTTTCTTCCTTCTTTTATGTAGAAGGTTATTTTCAGATGAAAGTATATTATATTAAATGACAGTTTTGGGTGAAAAACTACTTTTTTGATTTTTTTATTTCTGTAATATACTATAGATTACCTTAGGGAAAGAAAGGTAAGATTTTATTTTTATGGCTACAAACTTTTTAGAATCTCAACATCCATATTTGTTAATAGTGACTATAATTTAAAAGAAAATAAATGAAAACATAAAAATACATAAAATATGTGATGCACATAGAAAGCATATACGTTCCTTATACCACTGTGCTGTAAAATAAAAAACAAACTTACTTTTTTCTGTCTCAATTTAATAGGCCAGTTTCCAGTTGACGGAAAGCATGAACATGACATCATTGCTTTCCGAAATGATTCCTTGTGAAAATATGTTGCATGCCATAGTGTTATTACAATCTGAGAGTCTGCACTTCCCTTTTTATACTTAGTAATAGCTTTGCCACTGTTGAACTTACAACTATAATACAGCAGGGTATTCTTAGAATGACAGTGATATTACTGATACACATTCATTAGACAGAAAGGAATTCTTCTAGATTTATTAAAGTTAAAATAACAACAGAAAGTCTCATCCGCACTTCACAGGCTCATGTGCCCAGGTTATTCTGCACTGTCTGAAGCAATGATCCCTCCGTCTTACTGATAGTCCGTGTAATGTCTGCCACTTACTTGTCCTCAACAGAGAGGCTGAGCATGACTGTGTTTTTTCCAGAAGAGAAGTTTGTAAGGGTTTCTGGAAAGTTAAAACTTAGGTAGAATCAAAAGTCCTTCCAGACTCTACAAAACCTTGCAAAACCCCCATGCATACACACCAATCTGATTTGATTATTCACATATTTTGTTTAACATCAACAGAAAGAAATTTTCAGAATACTTCAGTTCCCCTTTAGCTGTCAAATGAATACCATAATAACAGCTGAGTGATTCTTATTTGGGATAACTGTCTTCCATTCAAATTTATAGCTGAGAACCTTGTAGATATCTTCTTGCAGCAGGATGTTTACCTCTTATTTAGAGCATGTCTTCATTTTTAAGATTAAAAAAGTAATTTTACTTTTGAGATATTTAACCTTGCTGAATTTATTCAGGTTTAGTAATTTCTGATTCCTGACAAAATCTAATTGAGAAGTACTGTAGGTTATTTAAATATACTGGGGGTAGGCCAGTGGTGCCAAAAAAAGGATTTACTGGTAATTTTGGCTATTAAAAAGAGGGGAAAAAAGCCAAAAATCTGGTTAGTCATTTTTATTATGTTACATCTTCCACCAGCATGCTATCAATTTAGATAGAGCATGATGTGGAAGAGATTGCCATTCCTGCACTCAGAAAGCATTTTTGGCAGTTTAAATACTTAAATTAAGGCAATAAAGATGCATTGAAGGAAACATACATGCAAAGAACATTGTCCAGATACAATAAGGTTTTGTCTGCTTCAAACACACTAAATGTTAATTGCCAATCTTGAAATGTATAATAAAGTATTTTAAATGGTAATGGCCTCACTAGATTTTTAGCAAGCAAGGAAAACCATTACAGTCATCCTGCTTCTAGAAATCTGAGTAATATCCTGAAAGGAACAACTTGCCATTTGGGGGTTGGGGTGGAATGCACTTTTAGTCTGCTTTAAAAAGTCATTTTAAATTTCTTACTCATAGCACAAAAAACAATACCCTTTTCAAATTTGCAAATAATCCTGCACATATTCTTTGTAAGGAGTGCACATCAGTCACTAAAACAGAGTACAATTAGCAATAGACAATCTTTTCTTTCAGCTAATTCTGAAATGATCAATTGTACACACTTGGAAATATTTCAGACAGTCACACAAGCTGATACCAAATATAATTAAAAAAACTTCTATGTATACATGTATAAAATATACATGTATTGATGGAAACACACTGGAAAACTGTATTTAAATTACAGCAAAATTTGCATAAAGAGCAAGTGTCCTTGAAAGAAATGGAAATAATGATATTTCTGATATGTCCTTGGTCTTAGTACTCCAGAAATGGGTGTTTTTAGCAATGTCCTGCTGAGGAACAGAAGTATGAGGCCAAGCCCTTCAGACTGGCCTATCTCCCCAGGAGGAGAATAGGGTCCATATCCATGCTCTGCATCCCCCAGCCACAGAACTGCACACATGACCCAACGGCCACCTTACCTTTCCCTGCAGCTAGACTGTGAAGGTGCTCCAAAGCTAAATTCTGCAGTTTGAAAAGCGTTTGAAAAGAAATTTCAAAAGAGCTATTTGAGATTGCAAAGTACTATCTTCATAGTGCCTATTAGCAAAAGTGCTGCTCCAGTGCAGGGATGGAGAGAGAGAGCATTTTGTACATTCCTTTCTCCATACTAAAACTATACAGACTGACAAACAGAGCAATAATGACCATGCAATTTTTACTAGCACAGCAGGAGAAAAGCAACTTCTTTTTGTAACAGAAAAAGTACAAGCACCTCAATGGGCCATCTGTTTTAACAATGCCTTTTATTTCTCCAGGCCTCTGCTTCCACTTTAAAACTTAGTGACAAGAAATAGTTACCACTGCTGCTGTTTGATGAATTATATGATGTGTGCTTTTACTCTAAATCTAATTCCTTACAATCCCATTTTCATATCACAAATTAAAAACTGTTTTTACATTTGGTACCTTTTACTGCTGATCTGCTGATTTCAATAGATTGGCAAAACGTGGAAGGGACTTCAAAATGAACCTTGCCTCTCTTCAAACATCTTTCCAGCCCAGGACAAAGCCCTCTAGCAAGTTTGTGCGAAGCTGCTATATCAGAAACCAGGAGCTAGCAACTTTAAAGTCACTGCAACTGGTTTAGGAAAGAAATGTGTTTAAAATGATCATGGATCAAGTGATTTGTGTGCAACTTGTTCAGGAAATAGATATTAGTGAGCATTGTTATGTTTCCCTCTAATTTAATAAGAAGCCTTTAGCTGAAGTAAGTAATACAGCTTAAAATTAGGCCAAGGGAAAGAAGAATATATAATCTCAGGTGGGTTTTCACTTACTCTAAATATAAGTTGCTATCATAAGATACACATTCACAGTTTAAGAGAGAAACAAAAAAGGAAGAGAAGAGAGAAGCAGCTGGACTACTTTCCTTGAACGAGCAGTTGAACTTTCAAACATACAACTTGCGTGGTCACCTGATTATAACATCTATAACATTTAGGAGGTCAAACAGTGTATAATAGAACTATTTCAAATGTTTATTCAGGTAAAACGCCATAAAAATAAAATCTTTGAACGACTACAGAAGAACTAGTTTCTTCTCTCCCACACTCACTAACTGCAAAAAGGTTCACTTCAAAACTTGTATAATTCACATCTTACTTTATATTCTATAACACCTTAAGAAGTACAAGCGTCACGCACCATTTCATTGGTTTTCAGCAGCACACTTGGAAAAGTATGTGAAATGAACTGTTTCTCTGCACAGTAAGTTAGATGCTTTCATACTCATGTCTCCACTCAGACTAAAAAGGGATTAATTTTTTTCCCTGCTTAAAATGTACACGCACAGACTAGAGGGCAGCACTAGCCAAGGATACAAATGTACAAAGACAGCTGTCTTTTTTTGAATGGTCAACCCATTTTAACTTATAGCAGAGCTTTTTCTCTCACTTCATCCCATAAGATACTGTTTTAAGTTGTTAATGCACAAAGACACTTTTATCAGATTAGTTTAATAGTCAGGAGTATGACTGTAATCACAACAGCCACGTGATTATGTGTCAGTTTCTTCATTACAACCTTTAATTTAATCTACACACTGTGCACATTTCCCAGGGATCTCAGAAGACAGTAATTTCACAAATGACTTTTGGAATTCATTTCAAGCTTCAGAAAGTTCAGGCTTTACCACCTTAAAGAACAATTTTGGTGAAAAAGAACAAAGATTTTCCCCATGGTGAATATTTAAGGATATTTTACATTTCCTAACGTAAAAAAACCTAAAAACGTGTTACAAACTTGCTTTTGTGCAAGCAGATCTGAGCAGAGCTGTTTCCCCAGTCTGTGCATGCAGGAAAAACCCAGGCACTGCAGGTAGGAAAACAAGATTCTACCCTCCAGACACCCACAGGTACCTTTAGCTAATGCATACCTATATACAGAGACTCAAGAAGGCCAATGTATTGTGTAAATCCTCCAAACAGAATTTGAGTGTTAACCTTGTGCGAGCCCCTTTCCCAGCCATAAGAGAAGATGACTAAAAGTAAAATGGAGGAATATGGTTTCTTTTTCATTTTGTACCAGGGAGTTTGCCAGATCTCTTGATGCTGGGAACCTGAGAAAAGATAAACAGGGCTGAGAGGAGATGGAATTACCACCTGAATTGTTTGTAGGAAACATTGTATCATAATAGTGTCAGCTCACTCTTTCATGAATACATATTACATTACATTTAAGACTAAAAGGTACATTGTCTCTGGCACTAAAAAAACCCAAACTATTTTTATAGTCATATC
This sequence comes from Aegotheles bennettii, assembly GCA_013398125.1. Classification (NCBI taxonomy): domain Eukaryota; kingdom Metazoa; phylum Chordata; class Aves; order Caprimulgiformes; family Aegothelidae; genus Aegotheles; species Aegotheles bennettii. The sequence continues at coordinate 199,627 of VZRW01011962.1, read as the reverse complement.
ACTAATTCATAACAACCACAGAGATCCATCTCTCCCAGAACCCTGTGGCAAAGAAAAGCAATTACCAGATATTTACAGAAACACTACAAGAATCATGCATAATGACTTTTCTCCTAATACCCTTCCATCACCCCAAAATAAGCAGTTTATGTTTCCTTGGATTAGATGTTGAACCCATGGAGTTTAAATCCTCATTTGCAGCAATGAGCCATGTCCTACTCTCTACTACATCATATTCTTACTGCAGAGCACATCTTACAGCAGTTCTAAAGTGCCAGAAATCCACGGCTGATGACTTTGTCTGCCATACAACCTGTTGGTGGATTTGTTATTGACATCATTCTCAACAACTTCTGACATGTCACATATTTAGAAAATCTAATCACCTATAAACCTCCTCTGGATGTTCTGAAATTAAAATTAAGCAAAAACTCTACGCTGGATTTCCTCTTTTTCCCATCTTCTAAACTCCTCAGGTTATAGAGATATTTCAGAAAGTCACTATTCTCACAGCTTCTAAAGTAAAACATCAAGGGGCTTGCAGTATGTGCATGTGCCACTAAATTTAACAGACTAACTGAGCCAACCTCACCTCATATCGGGATGTTATTCCTGCCAGTACACAAGGAATCACAGTCTTTCAAACAACAGGAACTTATTATGAACAATAACAACCTGAAAACAATACAGGAAGGCTCCTATAATTTTATGGGACCCCAGTTCACCCCACGTCAGGAAGCCTCATTGCAGCTGAGGTAGTTTTCAGGTGAACCTTTCCAATTAAAATGGAACCTTTCCATTTAAATATCAGGAGGAATGGTAACATTTTTGTTTGCTAAGACTGACTGTGGTCTTCTACAAATTCAGTGTCCACTCAGAAAAATTATATGACACATGGTAAAGGAGCACCTCTTATTTCTATAAAGTAAGAGAAAGGTAAAAGAAATTGTTACAAAAAGCATATAGGAATAAAAAATTATGTAGTTTATTTACAGTGGAGTTGGACGGCAGAGAATGAATCATAATCACATGAACTCTATTTATTTTCAATTCATGTTATGCTGTCTGCAGGTATTAGACTAGAATCAATCAGAAGACAGAACAGAAAACATGACAAACAGCTATTGCTTTTGCTATTTTAGTGAGGCAAGCAGAGTCAGCATTTTAATATCCTGCTCCCTCGAGTCTGTTTAAAAAATAAGAAAAAAATGACAGAATGGCAAAAAAATGTTTCTCTTTAAAATTCACAAGAAGAGAATATTTTTCTCTTAATTAGTGTGTATCAATTCCCTTTGCAATCAACACAAGCTGTGACAAGAAAAAGAGCAGAGCTTCATTCAGTCACTTGACAGTTCCCAAAGTTTTCTGTCTTTCACTGGGGTGGAATTAATATTGTTTTATGCTGGATAATCAATATGGTACTGAATTTACTGTTGGGTAAACAGTGACATTTTTCCACATGCAAGAACAAACCTAAAAAACCACCACCACCCAACCCTCTCTCCCTGCCCCCCAAACTGAGCCTTCAGCATGTAAAAGAACATTGTAATTTACTGTATTTCTAGAGGAATACAGATCTTCCTGAAAACAAAACCTCGTGTCTCTGACCAAATTCCCAGTAATGAAAGTCAGGTATTTTATTATAATGAATTTCCTATAAATCTGAAATCCTTTAAATCCAAAATTATTTCAATATACTATCAGTTCTCAATACAAAATCTACTTAACAAGTCCATTCTAATATACTGACTTCAGACAAGTACATTATAAAATGCACATGAAAGAAGCACTTCAAAGGCAGGAATAGGCCACATAAATAAAGACAGCACAATCATATGATTCCAATACACCCTCCAAAAAAGAGCAATAAATGTAGATAGTGAAGAGACTGGGAGCCCTGCTGTCTTTTCCTTTAACAAGCTTGCAAGCTCAAACTCATGTCCTCATTCAACAGTGACCACAGCATTGCACTAGTGTCCAAAGTGATAACGTATTAGGATTACTATTGCAGACTACATATATAATTAGCAGAAAGAACAGGACTAGAATTTACTGTTGGCCATGAATCTTGAGACACAACTTGCCCCAGTTTACACACTCTGGTTCCTTATACAAGAATTAATTACCTGCCTGTGCACTACTAACCCAGAAAACCCTCTCTGCTCTCTCTGAAGTCTGCAGTTTTCTCATAGATTCTGTGCTAGAAAGTCTGACTTATGCTTTCTATGTCCTTAACCACTGGACAGAACCACATTTCCTGCACTATGGCTAAGTTGACCCCATGACTACTGAACGGGGTTAAATTGTTTAAGAAACCAAACACAAACCTGTTTTTTAACATGGATTTTTGCACAGGGATCTTATGCTCATAGTCTCAGTGGCAGGAGGGCTTTTTTTCAGAACTGAGCAGGTGGTAAACCGTAGCACAGCGTAGAAAAGAGCAGAAGCTTCTGAAGTCAGTTCTGCAGCTGAAGAAATAATTCTATGAAACTGTAACAAAAGATGCTTAGTGGGAGAAGAGGCAGAAGAAATGTAAGTCATGGTAAGAGAAACTCCCTTTTGCAAAAAATTCTACAAAACAGAAGATGAAAAGTTCACAAAGCTTCCAGTTTTTGGAAATCTTAGAAAGAAAACCTCCTCAGCACCCTCAGTTGAGACATTCTGCCACAGACCTGAGGCACAGCCTTCTGGGACACAAAGATGAAGTGAGTTTTCAGGTTTTCTTCTTTGTCCTCTGACTCTTCAGAAGCTGGCCTTGGCCAAAAGGTCAGCCCTGTGGGGTGGGAGAATCTGAGAAGCTCGGAGTCTATTGCTCCAGAATACACCTGGGGTGGTAGAAGGCTTATTTCTCATCCTCCAAAAATAAACTCAGAATTATTAAGAGACACACCATTAACTCAAAATTTTATGTAGCAGCTGGGGAATCTGCCAAGGATATACTTATCAGTTGAGGTCTATTTTATGACCTCTGCATATAACTCAAACCATCAGCTCATATTGGCTCAGACTTTCGCTGACAGGGACCATGTCACGTATCCCACAGGGCGGCTGGAAGCCGCCCATGGACAATGGGGGCAAGTGGCCGACACGGGCCCTGGCAGAACAATGCAGCTGCTGTAGAGATTGACCCCGCTGAAGGAAACTCACTTCTCCCAGGTTGTCTGAGGGGAGGGACACTGAAGCAATGGAAATTCCCCAGCAGTAAAGGAGAACAAAAGAAGAGGTGTTGGAAGCTGCCGTTAGAGAGACAGGCTCTCTAAACCTGCTGGCTGCCAGACTTGGACAGCTTCTTCCAGGCCTGAAAAAGGAGAAGAGGGTCCCCCGGCTGACAGAAAATCTCTGTCCTGACTCTGCAGGACGCAACCCCCCGGGATGTGTAGATTAAAAACTACTCCCTTTCCACAGAGCACCAGAGTTTTACTGTTTCCCGTTGTCCCCCACTGGGGCATGGGGTTGAGAGTGCAGCTTCTGCCAAGGGCCCTGCTCAGCCCAGGGGTGTGCTGGGGCTCAGCAGAGTCCCCCGCCACCAAGTTGGCCCTAAAAAGCCCCACTGCCCCGCAGCCAGGACCTGGGCTCTGCACAAGCCCATCTCTCTTGTTTTCGCATGGATCTGGAAGTCTCCAGATTTCCTCCCCTGATTAAAAGGTGTGGCTGCTGAAGAAATTAGTTTACAGAGTCTCTAAATTCCTTACTGCCGTTGTCATATGTCTGCAACAAGAGTATCCGCGAGGCCAGGGTGTGGGGAGGGGTGTGCTGCACCATGGCTAGGGCTCGGCACTGCTCTGGGACCACCGAACCCCCCTTCCTAGCAGGAGTAACTCTACAACGACTGTGCACCTGGAGAGGAAACTTGAGGAGTAATCCATATATGCTAGATTAAAATATCTGGTAAAAATCCCTCAAACCCACACACATCCTTCCCTGAAAAAAATTAAAATAAAACCTGTGACTTTACAGCTTACTTTCCTCAGTAGCACAGCCATAACGGGTGTTTTTAATGAAACAAAGGGAGAAGTTACACTGATTTGTAAATTCACTAAAATTAGAAGAAAAAGTGGTGGTTAACTAAGTACTCCCATTGACTGCCATGGCTTTTGGATCAGGCCCAGAACAATGCTGAAGTGGTGAAACATTTTATTTTCTAACTTCTAAGTGGCTACTGCAAACAATGGAAAATACAAGCACATACTTAGAATAACTCTATCCTTTGCAAAATGAAATCACACCTAAAAATACTTCCTCTTGTTGCTGTATAACTTCAGTTTATGATAATAGCTATTACACACATATAGTGAAGAGGAAAAAATAGTTTCCAAAGTGCTGGGTAAGAACTTGATATCGTATAGCAAAGTTTCTGCTACAGAAGAAACTTGAAAATCTGTAATGATACAGATTATTTATTCAAATAGCTGAACAGACAATACAATTATTGCATGGATAACATGAAATAAGGTAGTAAAAAGCCAGGGGTCTAAGTTATCAAATTATTGCTTGGAAACAGGAAAAGCTAAATGATGATGATGATGCTTTGTATCAAAATTATATTAATTATAAAGAAACAACTGCAACATTTATCTGAATTTTGGTTTTTCAGTTTGGAACAATTAGTGCTATTTACATCCCCACACATAAGCCCACACAGCTTGAATTTCCTGGGATATACATATGCTATTAATTTTTAACTTCACTCTAGGATCCAAGACTGAATCACCAGGCCCTGTTACTTTCAAGTGCAAGGGTGTGTTTTGTCCACTTGTACCAGACACTGTTCCAAGTGCTCTGACTTCTCAAATTGCAAAGGTATTTTTCAGGAGTTTACATTTTACTTTTTAGAAGCATCTCCCACACTGAAATTTCCTTAGCAACTATCGAACCAGCCAACTCGCAGACGTGTTGCCATGCTACAGATTTTATCATTACTTGACCAGAGAAAAGAGTGTTGGTTGAGTTAAAATCACCATTTAGAATGATTTTCTCTAACATTGCACCAGTTCCCTGCCGAGTAGCACAGACCTAACAGAGAACAATATTATGGTAATCTGAAGAAGAGTAAATTAACATTTATAGAACAGCTCAGCATTGACCTTCTTAACACAAGAGCAACATTTTGTTATGCAGTTTCCTCAAATCCATTACACATAGACAGAACTGGTTTGGATTTTAATTTGAAAACTGCTAGAGTGATTAATTCCAAAGTGTGCAATCCCAATGTTTCTCTCAAAATATAGAAAAACAGACAAGAGTAAGTGCAAAGTTGTTGCAGGAACAGAAATACATGCAATTGCTTTACAGTGCACAGAGCTGACCCTGCTCGCTCTGCCAGTGGGAATTTTACCACTGACTCTGGTGAAAGTACAGCCAGGCTAGTAATTTTCTAACACTTGAAGGCAATTATTTTTATTTTAAAATGTAGGAATAGCCTCCCACTCTGGTCCAGTTCTCAGCCTAAGGCTGTAGCCCTGCCAGCACTGTTAATGTCATTGTTTGCGAAGCGTATTCCCAGTCTCCATACACCCACGCAGGGCTCCCAGCTCCTGGCTGCAATGTCCCCCTCACCGTATTGTTCCAGCTCCCCTCACTTCCTCGCCTCCTGCCCTGGCCCCCCACACCATTGTTGTCCCCCTGAACCCACCCTGCATTGTTCTCACCCCCGCCCGCCCGCTATCCCCACCTGGGAGGGACCCTTCCTCCCTCCCACTCCCCACAGGAGCTCAGGCTCCTTTCTTACCTACTTCCATATATTCCGCTGACCTATTGGCATCAAAACATTTTCCCTTTCTGAAAGCACATTACATAAACTATCGTTGCTAGATCCCACAGCTTTTGTGAGCTGCGGGCGCTCTGCCTTGAGAAGCCCAGTACAAAGTCTCTTTAACGACAAGAAGATTCTTATTTCATTGCTACAGACTTTAGGTCAGGCCCCAAATTAGGACTGATAGGAAGTGTTATTACATTTTCAGATAGGATATAAAAGGCTAGAGCAAAAATATGTTATCACTATAGAGCAAAAATATGTAACAAGATAAATACATAGGGATCAATATCATTACATCTTCACAACATATACGTACAGAAATGGCTAGCATGATCTACAGGGGGCTCCATTATTATAATAAATAAAAGTTAAATCCTTTCTAAACCATGTTTTTTCTCTTTCATGTATAAAAGCAAGTAGGGTTAAAAATGCACTTCTAAAAAAAAAATCACGGCAAGCCTCACATTTATGTAGTCAAGTGTTAATTTCAGACAAGATTTCTAAAATAGCTTATTCGTATATGTATATTCATATTCATATATATAAAGTATGGAAACATATTTATTCATTTACCAATTAAACAATGATTGAATGTTTAAAAAGATTTTGAAAAACACACAGAAACAGATGAAGTCAGCCAGCTATCCTGTCCTTATTTTGGCCACCTTGCTTTTTAGTGCTCTCTATTTTGTACATCCATGAGGGGTTTTTGAAACAGTTACCTGTGTTCTTCATACAGGCTAATGCTAAATTTTTATGCATGTCCTAATTTTTTCCTATGATACTTCATTTTCGCTGTAGTACTGCTTTCAAAATGATACTCCCTCTTTTCACAAAATCACGTTTATTACACACAGTATGATGTATAAACTGTTTTCCATGCTCAAAGTAGAAGTGAATCTTTCCTAACCCTTGTGAAGAAGAGCAGCTCTATATGCCTAGAGTAAATTAAGTACAGAAAAAACCCCAAACACATCATTTTATTGATAAATAATTAACATATTTCATTTTTTTATACATGAAAAACTTTTTAACTCTTACCATGGCTTATGCGATGAAAGCAGTAGTACACAAAGTCCACTCCCAGGAGTGTCAAATACCACGTCCATGGCGAGTCCCAGGGCAGTTCAAAGAGTCTGTAGTTATTCCATACGTAGATATAACTAATTAAGTCAACACTTCTGAATAAAACACTGAAACAGAGAACCAAAAAGTTTTATCAATAATTTTGTCAGCTTTAATTATACAATCTTTTAACTATATATTTACCATTTATCAGACAGAAGTCTTTTTTGTAACCCATAAAACCAGTCTCCAAGTTCAGCAACCTCTGCCAAGTAATACTATTATTGACTTCACTGGAACTTAAGGTCTATGAGGTTTTTAAAACCAGCCCTTGCCCACTCATCACCTGTGTTGTGCCATTAAACATGCTCAAAGGCTGAGGCACTCCTAGGCTCTGCAGGTGCTGTGGTGTTCTTGTTCTCCCAAATCTGGAAGAAATCCATCCTTGCTAACTCACAAGTCAGAAGTGACTGAAGTATAGCAGCAGTTATGCTCAAAACCTAATATATGGCATTAAAATACCTTGACTATTTCCACTGTACGGAATGGCACAGAAGGTGACAGGACTTTTGGGAGCAGTGAGGTATTTTATCTGCTCAATATATCACTTCACGTTAAAAGAGGATAAATGCAGCAGGAGACAAAGCCTTTGATAAGAAGGGAAAGGGGAATTGCTAGACAAAAATGGCAGGACTGCTAAAAAGGAAGACAAAAATCATGAATTTGCAAAGGTGGAAAAGCCACCAGGCAGCAGCTTTTATTGCTGCTGAGTTCCTGGACTACAGGGAGTGAGCAGCTCCCTCTGACCTGACACAGGCCAGTGCTGAGACCAGGAGGAGAAGGAAAGTAGCTCTAGGATGCGCAGGCCAGATCCAGCAGTAACATTCCACAGCTGTCTAGGTTAATACAAGTTTGGGTTGCCACACTCACACACCTCCCCTCAGTGCCCCACTACCTCCCATCTCATTTCATCGATTCAGAGGCTGAGCTGTCTCCAAACATATTGCTTTGGTTTTGCCGGGTGACTTTTTGGACAGATCAGGAAGCATTAACCCAAGTGAGAGAGGTGAGAGGCCATGGGAGGTGCGGTGGCCCAGGTGACAACTGGCTGTGAAGTGGCACCTCAGCTGCAGACGGATGTATATTTAAACTGGCATTTTTGTAGAAGAGAGGAGTCCACAGCATGATTTGCAGCAGCTTCCCCACACCACATCCTGTCACCCACCTCTGCTGTGCTACTGAAAATGTTTGTTGGACTGTGGTGAACTGAACTGGTGCAGCCTCTGAAAAACAGTAAATAGAAAAATGTAGGGAAAAGATACTAATTGTAGGAAAGCCACGCATATCCTTTTTTAATATATCAATAGCTTTATTACACCACAGTTGAGGGCCTAAGACTCAGATACAAGGTTTTCATTAGCATCATCTCTATACATAGGAAAAACTGATCTAGTTCTCAGATGTTTAGCTGCTGGTGTCTTTTTTGGGGGGAAGGGGAGGAATTATCAGCAGAACAAGACCTTTATGCAATGTTGTAGAAGATTTTAGAAATCTATAAATCATAATCATGGTTGGAGGCAGACTAAGGGATTCAAATGCAGGGAGCTTTAAATGAAGATTGCAAATGGCATACCTGCAAACCACTATGTGAATAGAGGTGGTAACAAACTGCACATAGGGGTTCACAGCTTTGCAAAACCTCAGCTGAATGACTGTCACAGACCAACATCTCGCTCTCACTTTAGTTTCACCTTACATTGAAATCAGCTAAAAGAGTTTCCATGTGTCTCTGCCCATGTCTGCTCATTCTTGTCTCAGTGGTACCTCCTTACATTTTTTTTTTTTTTTTTTCAGGTAGATTGTTTTTAATACAATTTCAATTATTTAGTTTACAGCATGGCCCTGAAAATATTTCAACCTGCAAAACTAAAAAAAGGACATATTTATACTCCTTCTCCTCTCTAAAGCCTTATTTCACACACCTGGGAAACATCCCTGGAAAACAGTCTGGCCATGCCCTGTCCTTTTAGGTAGCTGCACTGAAACTCAAGGGAACCTCAGGAAATGTGGAAATGTGGCTTTATCAGCTTGTGAATGATCCTCCATGCTATGACTGAACTTTGTGGATGCCTCCGTACTTCTGTAGAGATACCCATTCAGAACTTTTATACTTCTGGCATTAGCACCTTTTCCCATAATGGTGTTTTGAATAAGCCTAGAAGGAAATATCTTGAGCTTCTGTGCTGTTAGTTTCTCTATCAACGAGGAACAAAGCTGAAAATCCCAAGCTCCCAATACTAGCCTGCAAACAGAACAGTATCACATCCACCAGTTTATCCTGAGAAGCTGAAGCTGTACTAGAAATTGTTGCTCAGGAAGAAGAGAACTGGTATCTTTTCTGCACCCAGCTGCCACATCTTATCTGCAACTCATTCCTACCTTTACTATAATCATCCCAGTTTTAGTCTTGGACAAAAAAAAATAAAAAAAAAACACACAAAACCCCCCAAGAATTTTCATTTAAGCAGCTGGCAGGTGAAGAATTTCTCTTGACTAGCAATGACAGGTGTATCTACCACTTCAAAAACAACTTAGCTATGCCCAGAAGTTGGACCATACACACCTGGAACATGTTTAATTTTCATAAGAGCTGTATTCTATAAATATTTTTAAAGAAGATTATACGTGTCCAACCAGATTTTTGCAATTCACCTCACAAGGCATCTGTAAAATACAGTATAAATTCTCAATCCCTTCCACAACAGGTCAGAAGGGAGCCGATATTATACAAACACAAAGAAATGGGCATTTCTTAACATCTTTTCAATGACCAGGAAATTTAAAACACCTCTTGCAACAGAGAGTATCAGTTATTATTAGATACTGTTTTCTTATTTTATTCTTTTGCTTTTATTAACATATAATGCCTTTGCAGTACATCCAAAGATATGTGAACTGGTAAATTTCCTCAATTTTTGATCAGTATTTCACCCTCAAGTCCTTTTTTTTTTCCACAGGCTGAGGCCAAGGTGTAAAACTCGAGCTAACCCTGCAACACATTTTTTTATATATGTAATTTGCTGTACAAGTCAGAATTTGCTTATTCTTTTCCTCATGCTTGAATCACAACACCACAGCACTAACACTAGCTGATTACTGTAATTAATTTAAAGCAATCCATCATATCACTATGCAATGGTGGAGAAAGAAGAGTTGCTTAGCTAAATATTTTTTTAAAATTTACAGTGTGATAGATAGGAAAGTCCAGAGCCTGCATTCAGTTACAATTCTGAAAGTTCACTTGGAGTTTTAAAGGTTTACATTGCTCCTTTTTTTCTCCCTCAAGTTCCATTTTCACTTCTTGAAAATACTGAAGAGAACTTAAGAAAACCTTTTACTCATTTAAATGTTAGTTTTTAACCATAAATATGACAGGAGCGGATAGGTAGGACTTTTGTCAACTAGTCAAATCCTCTGCATAAGGAGTAATAAATCCTAGAATAGACAGATTATATAGAAAATCTATTTATATACATTGCATAGATTTACCTTCTTGAATTTTGAACATCTCTTCTGAAAATTTTCTTATTATGTGCAAAGTATGCACTTAGGCAACTGTTTTGACTTTGAGAGAGGGTTATCCTAGTCTCTAAAGTTCATACATACTCTACTCAAAGGTGATAACATTTGTTTTAATAAACCATTTCCCCCCTTCTCCTTCCACTGGGTCAGATTATCACTTCCTCTAATTAAAAAAGTCCAAGAAGGAAATTATGGGAGATGAACTCTCCATGTGGACATGAAGATCTACTTATGGTAGATCCCTATGGGATAATGAAAGACGGAAAAGCTAGAGGAAATTCAATTGGAAGACAAGGCAGCTGCCTCTTTTCAAAGAATACAAGGTCCCATTTCACTTCCTACAACTCACAGATCAGCCTTAAAACCTGAAACCAAAGTTTTAGGAAACCTCTTCCATGGTGCCCAGGACAGTCACCAAAAGGGAAAAGGGTCAGAGACAGTAGCTGTTGCGTCTCATCTGAGCATGAAGATCCATGTATCAAAACTGAAAACTGCAAGGAAACCACCTCGGCTCTCACCACTGCTGCAGTCACCACCTCGCGTCACACTGGGAACCGACCTGAGGCCCCTGAGCTAAAAACACAAGTCTACAGCTGGACCTACAAAATCTTGGCTCTCAAGGGCTTTAACAGACTTGCATCCTTGGAGGTCAGACACAGAGGGAAATATGTTAAGACACCCTGGTCACAAGGTTATATTATCATTAAAAATAGTGAGTTATTACTAATACAGTTTCCCTAGGTTAAATAAATTCAGTTTTCCTAGCCTGATTCAAACTGCATGAATGTAAAGTTTCAAAATGTTGAACAAAGGCAGTTTCTCCTCAACAATCTGAAATTATTCAGACCATATACGTAACAGCAGGATACATGAATAATTAAATGCTCTGTAAGCCTTTGTTTCAGAGTGGAAAGTATAAGGATTTCCATTTCCAAAGATACTTATAGAGCTTTCTTTTCCAGATGAAAAACTGGCTGCAGTCACAATTGAAATAAACATTTTGATAACATGAATTCAGTAAAGAGAAAGGGGGAGGAGGTAAAAGAGACTTGAGAAAAGGTCCATTGCAAAACAAAGCAAACCTCTTGCAACTGAAATCCCTTTTATTTCCTGTACAGGTGCCAGGTCTTGAACAGACACCCAATTTATTACCTTGTCAGCTGACTTATTAGGGTTGACACAAATCGAGCTGAAATACGCCTGACATACTGCAGTCAAGGCTTTTTTCACGCTTTAGCACACAGCCAAACTTTCCACAAGGTGGAGGGAAAGGGAGAGGGAGCTGTGGGAGTTCTATTCCCTGTTTTCTATCATCAAGATGAATATGATCCTCTCCCATTCTTAATATGCAAAACCAGTCATGAAATAACCCAAGGCTAAAAAATAATTCACCAAAATGATACAGCTGGGAAATGATTATCAGGCTCTGGAAAGCCCTTGATTACAGGAAATAGCACCTACATTTTGAGAAAATGTTCCCCCCAGACACAAAAGCTGAATCAAAGCCTCTCCTCTTCCTCAGTATGGCTTCTCTGCATTTTAGCCTAAGTAATGCGAATCCGCAGTTTTCCTCAAGGAGAAAATAAACTATCAAATGCAAAATGAAGAGGTGAGTTTGGTATCCCTACTATCTGCCTTAGACGCAGTATTGCATAATGTTTTGTTTGACAGAGCTGACCTTTTCTTCACCAAACCTATTCCTGTTGCACTAAACTTTTTCTCCTCTAAGACACAAATATTAATTTACAGTAGTAGGTGGAATAAAACATGAAACAACAGGTTTTGGAAGGAAGAGAACAGAAGTCAGTCTTGCACTTTTTTATGAAGTCCTGTCTATATCATTCAAGTCACTTGCTGTTTATCTTTGCTCTTTCATACATAAATAAGCAATCAATTAAAAATCTAGCACAAATTAAATATTTTCACGAGAAGTTCCACTGCCTTTAGTGATATAATCCATGGTAGTAACACATTTAGCCCTAAGATCATGCAAGGTCTTCTGGTAAATTTAATTACACATGATCTTTAAAAGATTACAGATCCTAGTGTAAAAACTTCAGTACAGCTGAGCTTCTGACACTGTAGCTTACTCTTCTTCCTTTATGAGAATGGAAGTTATATTTCTTTAGAGCTATTTATACCTGCCCAGCACACTGTGCAGTAAATTCTGTTCCAGTAAATGCAGATTGTGCAATACTGGTAGATTCTAGAATGTCATCTTCTGCGAGGTAACGGACCTGACTTTTCAATGTTTGCATAAATAGCACTATGTAAGTGTAATACAGATGCTTACTTAGTACCTTTTTTTCCAATAGAGGATCTGATTCTGATCTCTCCTACTCAGTTGTTCCACTGAAGTCAGCAAATTTGCATTACAGTTAAAGTTAGATTAGGAACAGCCTTCGTGAAGAGACTTTTTCCCCAATTTCCATAACTACTAGGTGCTGACCCAGGAAACCAGGTTGGCCAGCTCTAATAATGCTACCCCTGTGCTCCATCTAGTGGAATCCTGATTTAAGCTTAATGCATCTTTTAGCAGAGAAGTGCTTCCGTCAGAAGGGTACTCTACACAGAAGCAGTTCCTTTGAGTTCTTCAAAAGGCATGCAAGCCGACACAATTTATCTTAAAGAAAAACACTGAAATATGGAATAAAAATCTACACAACATTTAAGGACTTTGAGAAATTTGTGTATTTTGTGAGCTACAGAGACTCCTGAACTTAACATATTTCCAATAAGGGTAAACTCAGTTCACAGTCTGTACTTTCAGAGAAGAGTACAAGTATATCTGAGAACAAACACTGACAGCTTGTCTTTGTTTCTAAAGGAATGGCAGGTGCAAAGCTGGGCTCTGAGATTCACAAACAGGCAATCACCAAGCCACTTACTGGCCCCACTGTATAGAAAAAGGCCGTGATGCAATACTAAGGATGTAGACAAATATGCATTCTGCAAACAGCTGTGTCTGTATAAGAGATTACAACCTAAAAGAGCAATTGGCCCCCTGACAGGCTTGTGTGAAATACAGGAATCTCTAGAACATTATGGTAGGTAGGGACTACCAGTTGTTTCAGTCAATTAGTTTGAGAACATCCTGACTCTCCCAAGTCTCTCTCCCAAATCCTTATTTTTAATATTTAGTAGCTTATATATCATTACATTAGAAACTCCAGAGTTTTAAGCTCAGTTTCACTTAGTCATCACCAAAAAAGTAGCACGCCAGGCTGTCTAGAGCTGCTCACTGGTACTCCTGTGGTTTGCCAGCAGCTCTGCCCATATGGGTGGTCTCCAGACTGCTTCTAAACCAAGTTAGCAAAATTCTACAGTTTAAACCACGAAACTAAATGCTGCTGATATGCCTGGGAAGGACTCATCACAGACAAGTGGAGACAGTAACAGGGGACTTGGGAAGTGGTGATGAGCACCTGATGGCAAGTAGAAAGCACTAGCATCTTTACTGGGCACAGCTGGATTTGGACTTGCCCAAGGCCACAGCATAATTTACATTCAATTTATAAAACCGTTAAACTGACACAAAGAGAAGATAGTCTTGCATGGAACTCTTGCATGGATTAATTATCCTAGCATGTACTGATTTAATTCCACTCAACTCATCAATGACAAACCAGATCAAAATAACCTAATTAGACCAAACAACAATTGTTCACGTAGACAGTTACTGCCAGGAATTTAACTAACTTAAGAAAACCCCCTTTCAGAGTCAGGTTTGCCTGCTAAAAATGTTACCAGATCCTACTGCACAGCATTATCCCCTTCTCAAAACTATTTTTCCTACTCTGACTTGCTTTACCTACAGAAGATTAGTGAGTTATTTCAAAACCTGTTCTTCTGACAGAGCTGTGAGAGTTGTGACCTTTGGCAAAATGTGGGAACAATTAGCCATGTATATGGGACAGTTCAGCCAGGAGGGTGCTCTTATGGAATATATAACTACCTAGAGTGAGAGAAATGGGGAGGTGAGTAGATTCTGTCTCTTAAGGCTTGTTACCTAATTAAAATCCAATTTTTTGGAAACATCTACTGGCAGGTAGTGTCTTAAATTACCAGTTAGCTGCTGCAGGCACAGTCATGACTGCAGGTTCAGTAGAGCCTAAGCCAATACAGCTCTTGGCTGCCACATTCCCACTCACTTGTCTGCCTCTCTGCCTTAAGCAAGTACCTTTTTGCTCCCATAGTGAACTGAAATACCTCCGCACAGGATGAGATGAGCACCTGAACCAACACAAGAGAAAGTGAGGACTACACAAACGAGTACAGGAAGGACAGAAGTGCAGTAGTCGTAAGTTAGGTTGGTTTAGGGGCATGGCATGATACAACAGCTCTACTTGCCATTTGTCCAGGTTAAGTGATTACCTTACCAGTGTAGCCCCATCTGCTCATCACTGCCCTAAGTCTGGTGGTTACCAGCCCTCAGACCTGCCAGCATAATTGCATGCATAGCTGCTCCCTGACCTGGCTCTGTCAAAATGAATGCAGCTGAGCTTAAACACCTCTTTTATAGTTCTTGGGGGGCTTTTGTTTCTGCTTTTAGCTGGATCACTTTGTCAGGACCAGGTTAGGGAGCAATTAAACGTGCAGTTATGTTGGCAGATCTGAGGGGGCAGCTGGATCAGAAGCAACACATCTGACCATGCTCTAAATAAACATCTGTCCAAAGCCTTAGTCAAACAGATGTGGAGAAAAAAAATGTACCTAATAAGTCTTGAAGTGAAAATATAATTTACAAGAAACTGCATGTATCAAATTTTCTTTTAAGAGACGCGATCACTACTTCATGAGATTATAGTTTTCTATAGTCATACGTGAAGTATCTAGTAGATACTTCAGAAAACCAGGACATAATTTAAATGGATAAATCCTTGCGGGCAAGTATTTTGTGTTCTGTCAGGACACTGCCAGCTCCACAGGGTTGTGAACTGCTTACACCAACTTGAACCAAGTGTATTCTAATCAGCTCTGCATATTACTACTATTAAGAATTGAAAACTTCTGCTTCAGATTGAAGTTTTACATATGTTTTAAAGCAGGTAACTAAGTAATGCTATAAAACAATTGAGTATTTCTTGTCCTGCAAACCTGATGGCTTTTTTCCAAGCCCATTTCTTGGCTAGCACAAGATTTTCAACAGCCATAGTAAGAACTGATGCAGGCTAATATGATGTAGGGGTGCTGGACCTGCTTCCTGGGCCACTTCGTCACAGGGCAACACAAATGCTGATGCTGACAAAAGGGGAGAGAAGCTGCAGCGGCAGAAATGAACACACAGAAGTACAAGTCACTCGGCAGCAGTGCTGGTCTAAAACATACATGAAACTGCCTCTTCAGTTAACTTCTGTAAAAAGATTATTTAAAATCCAGATGACATATGAAACTGAATACGCTGGTCTACAGCAGAAACAGGATTTATACTCCTTTGATTCAATTATTGCTGATATGCAGATATCTTAAGATGCATAATAGCATGAACTAATCAAAAAGCATTTTCTCCTTCCTTTATGATGTTCAACACTTCAGAGAACCCTAATCTCCTGTTTCAAAAACCAAAGTAAATAGCGTATACAAATTGTAATGTTCTCCTCAGAAATGGGGTTCATACCAGACTTGACTGACAAAACTCTGTTAGACATATACACATATACTCACACACTGTGTGACTATTTTGCAGAGCTGAACACTAAAAATTGGCAATTGAGCATAACCATAAAGACCGGAGATTTTCCCAACCAGTTTGAAAATGTACCTACCCCAGTTATCCCCCAAACACCTTTTGAATTGATTTATGTTCTGCTGTTTTAAAAGAAGAAATGGGCCAATATGAAATAATCCACATACTTGTATAGTGTATATTTATACCCAAAATAAACTTGCTCTTGGGAGAATATTTTTAAAGCAGCATTTCAAGTCTCCTGGCAATGGTTAGTTAGAAAATTTATTTATTTATTTATTTAAAATAAAAGTTCTCAGAATTTTTTTAACCACCAACATTTAAGATGCTGGGAGTAAGCTTAGTAATTCAAGTTTCTCCCTTTCCCCAAACTACTTTTCATTGCATAAAACATTTAGTATTCATACATTCAGAGGAATGTATAGTACTTACTAAGGCAGAGAAAATTATATTTAAGAAATGTATGGGCTATTTTACAAGAGACGATATGTATGCACAAAGCAATTGAACTTACTACATGCTGTTGAGTTTAATAAGCCTAAAAAAACCCCAAAATACTGCCTTGTCCAATTAGACTTTTCCTCTTGCACCTACATTTTTACTACTTGGCATATGAATATCAACAATTTATGATTTGCATTTTCTCCAACAATGAAGTAAGAAACACTGAATAAATACTGTTTTCCCTCAAGATATGTAGTACTTCTGTTATACAGACTGTGAAATGGAAAAACATACTTGGGGGCTGAATACAGTCTGTGACTCCTAATTTTTTCATTAAATGTAAAGGCCTCTTTGCAATGACGCATCTGAAGCTTCATTCTAACTAATAGACTGAAGTCCACCATTTTAGTTCAACCACAGATTTTTTAAGGAAGTGGCAAACCATTGCTGCTAGTTGAGAAAATGAAAATTAGTCCCTGGGAGAGGATGTAATCAATGGTGTGTTAATCTAACCTTCAGCTGTTAATGATTTGCACTACTATTTCCCCTGATGCTGTGGGTTCTGCTGAAATATTGTTTTAGCAGTTTCTGTCAGCTTTCCCTACCTTTTTTCTGCCTGAAAGGGAAAGACTGAAGTGAATGACTTAGCAACAGATTTTGTGTGTGCTTTTTATCTTTTTTTTTCTGACCCAGTTCTTTCACACCATGGAAGCAGAAGACAGAAGGGTAAACTGTTCTGTTTTTTTCAGTTCAAGCCCTTTTAGCCAGTCTATTATTCACAACTCCTCTTACCTACAAAAGAGCTGTTACACTAAGCAGTCACCATTATAATTCTGCTATCAATATGCAATTAAATATTTTAGAAAGTCTGTATTTTGCCTGCTTCTTTCGCATTCACTCAGAAAGTTAAAAGCTTTACAGAACTCTCTTTTAGAAAGAACTGGTAAGGAGAGTCTTGTATTTCCAGCCATGAAAGCTGCACAAGCGACCTGGAAGAGACGACTTGTGCTGGTGTAGCAATGAATAAGTGTACCAATCCTGTAGATCTGCCTGATGCTGCGAAGTCTGTGTCCTTAAGGATCATTTGGTTCACTCAGTTGAAACAACCTTGTAAAATAATTCTTATCTGAAAGAAAACTGCATAGACCATCAGCCAAATTTTGCAGCAAAGTACTGAGTGTCAAAATAATAAAAGTACTCGGCACCTTGCAAAGCTGTGTCCCACACATGAAACACCAGTTTTCTTAGCAAGCATTTCTTCCAGGGATAAGTGCATCTGAAGCATTTTACTGTTCTTAAAATAAAGTCAAAAGGCCTCACAAAACCATTCAAACTTACTTCATATGTATTTCAGTCCTCTTGTTTAACTTAATCAGTCCTGAATATTTCAGACAAAAAAAAGTATTCAGCATGGTAAACCTGTGAAGTGTTTGACTGTTCAGGAAGTTTGGGTTAAGTTGAAGCAGCAACACTTGAACCATTTAATATTAGCTGCATGCAAACTAGAGTAAGCCTTCATCGGGATTGTGTGTTGGTGCACACAAGTCTAATGTATTGATAAATATTCAATCTATTACAGCTTAAAATATAACAAAAAAATGAATGTTTCTCATTCAAGATCATGCTCACAAGTTATATTTAAAGCAACAAAGTGGTTTGAATATAAATTGTACACTAGCTGCAAAAATAGCTTCACAAAATTCTCAAATAACTTAGACAGTATGCTTGCAGATATACGTTTTAATAGTTCTTATGCTGAAAGTTTACGTTTCCTATTTGCAGATACATGAAGAGTTTGGGAGAGTGTCTCTAAGTGACATTATTTATCTACCAAACTCCTCAAAAGGTCTCATCCATGATACTTACTAGCGATAACTAAGATAATCCATCACAAACTGTCTTTGCACCCAATTTAAAAGCACGAACACAGACCTTGTTAAAACTTTTCTTGATTAGAAAGTTTAAAAACAAACAAACAACAACAAAAAACCAAACACACAAAACAAGCAATTATCATATATGTTACAAACTGGGTGATTTACACATTTCAGAAATTGGGTGCTAGTTGCCAACATTTTTTTTTGTCGTGCTCTTTTAATATATTTTATCAATAACCTGGATTAAAAGAGAAGATTTCTAATAAAGTTTGCAATGACAAAAAAACAGGGATCTGTAAGTAACAAAGACAACATTTCACAGATTCAAAGTATTTCAGGATGACCAAATGTACAATCCATGTATTTCTATGTAGCCAAATATAAGAACATATTGCCTATGAATGAGGAATGTAAACCACAGAATCTAAAGGAAATATTTGAGGATGAAGGATGGCTCAGAGGACCTGGGATATATAAAGGGAGGAACAACAAGTAGAAATAGAGAACAAATTACTTCATTATTTGGCACTGATGTAGAAATTTCTGAAATATGGAGTGCACTTGAGACATCAACACTAAGACGGCTGAAAAACTGCAGGGGATTCAGAAAAAGGACTGCAGGAATAATTGAAAGACTTGAAAATACACCACATAGTCAAATTCAAATAATAGAACCTTTTCTTCATGTAATGAACAGATCATATGAAATTTTATGGTAATCTGTAAATTCATACATAGGGAACAGAAATGTAATTCCATTCTAACAGAACAGATGTAATAAAATCTATCATCAGAAAGTGCGTATCATGCAAAGGCAGACCTAAAACGTTATATTGCTTAGAAGCAATTGGAGCTCCTGAAAAACACTTAGACTGATTTATATAAAGAATTTGTTGGATTCCTTGTTACTGGGTATTTAGTAATCCACAGTGGCTGTTTCTTTAAAACACAACTCTGTTCACCATGAACTAATTCACGTAAATCTTATGGCCTTTTGTAGATTAGGTGATTATGTTTGCAACAGCTCTCTCAGCCATTAAAACCTTTGAGAAGTTCACTTGAGTCAAACACACCTTATGACTGAGTTCAGAGAACTCTGGATCACACATATCTCCACAATTCTATCAATCTCAGTATATGCACACAATTTTATTTTTAAAAGCCAATGAAAATAATGGACATGTTTTGGTTTGTTATTTTTGTTTTGTTTTCTTCTTCCTAAAGAATATAATTTTTAATATACAGTCTAAGATATGGTCAAGTCAGTTGAAGTCCCACAATCAGCAACAGTGACAGCCAAGATCAAATACAGATTAATATAATTGGAGCTGGAAAATATCCTACAAGTATCATATTTAGCTTTACAGATTAGAAAGACACTTACACTCTTTATGCAACTTCATTTTAGCAAAGATCCAGGTGCCTTCATAGAATCATAGAATGTGCTGAGTTGGAAGAGACCCTCCAGGATCATCGAGTCCAACTCCTGTCCCTGTGTAAGGCACCCCAAGAGTCACACCACGTGCCTGAGAGCATTGTCCAAACGCTTCTTGAACTCAGTCAGGTTTGGTGCTGTGACCACTACCCGGGGTAACCTGTTCCAGTGCTCAATCACCCTCTGGGTTAAAAACATTTTCCTGCTATCTAACTCAAACCTGCCCTGATTCAGCTTCATGGTGTTTCTTCAAGTCTTGTCATTGGTCACAGGAGTGAAGAGACCAGTACCCGCCCCTTCTCTTTCCCTCATGAGGAAACCATAGACCACATTGAGATCAACCCTCAACTTCCTCTTCTCCAAGCTGAACAACCCAAGTGACCTCAGCCGCTACTCATAAAACATCTTCTCTAGAACCTTCACCATCCTCGTGGCCTTAATCATTTTGTTGAGCTCTTGTCTAATCAAGACAAGTTGTTGTGCTTTGCCTAATTATTTTGGGTTAGCAGTAACAACTCCAATATATAATTCTTTTTTCTTCTTTCTTCACAATTAAACAACACTAAGTTAATGTAACACATATACTTACTCTGGCAGTCGAGACAGGATACCTAAAGAAAGAGAACTTATGCCATCATTGATCCGACCTGACAGCTTACGCTTCTGAACCCAGGTGACAGCAAATTCCAGTCCAATAAAAGCAATGAAGAATGGAATACTCTGAAACAAGGAGTTTGAAGAAAAAAAGTCA
This sequence comes from Aegotheles bennettii, assembly GCA_013398125.1. Taxonomy (NCBI): domain Eukaryota; kingdom Metazoa; phylum Chordata; class Aves; order Caprimulgiformes; family Aegothelidae; genus Aegotheles; species Aegotheles bennettii. Next base: position 179,032 of record VZRW01011962.1, on the reverse strand, counting down.
CAACACAAATAGAACTAGATCCACCTTTCCTAACAACAGTAGTTTATGCAGTCAGATACTCCTTGAGTTGGCTGGCATCCTACTAGCTACTACTATGATAAAGCTCCACATGGACCTTACAAATCAGAACAAACAAGGCTACCATTTAATCCACAACGCCAACATAAATCCAGTGCACTAACCTCCTCCCATATTAGTTTCTTTTGTATCTTCTCCACATAAATTGTTAAGTGGCATCAAAACGAAACACAAAAATCTTTCCAAAGTCGTATTTCTCCTATTCAGGTAAATCAGCGAGAGCAGCAACATTTTTGGACTCATCTAACCATAAGGTAAAACAGAATCTGCTTTTGATTTGATATGTAAGTGGTTTTTGATTGTGTTCAGCCACTGAATTTGGCATCCAACAATATTAGCTGAAAGACATAGTAAAGTGATTTTCTTTCTACTCAGCTTTTCTGTTGTCATGCTTTTTGCTGTAGATGGCAACAGCTCTTCCATATGCGTTTTCATCAGAGAACCCAGTAGCTATGCAGCCCATTCCAATTTGGGCCATACAATATGTTCTCTTTCTAGACCACATAGCAATGATATGATGTTCCCTTTTTTCTTTTGAGTTGTACCAATTGTAAAATAATTTTCTGCCTTTCTGAAGTAGAGTATGATGATGACTGAGACTGAAACATTTCTCACTCACCAACACTGCTCCAGTCTAGGATTCAATTCACACTGTCCATCTTTCATCCCAGAGCAACAGGCAAGTTGAAAATGCAAAACAGCAGCACCCAGCAAAGAAAGGTATGGCTGTGACTAGCAGTAGGAATGGCATCATTATTGTGCCAACACCATTTTTCATCAGTGGGGAAAGATTGTTACAGCTGTTCTCAAATTTTCATCAGAATAGGCAAGAAAAAAGGATTGAATAACAGTAGCAGGTAGGGCATATGATTTTTTACTGACACTGGAATCTGCACATCATGGGAGGAAAGAATGATGAGGCAGGGGCAGAATATCAGCCACCACCACCAAAATCTTGAAGGACTGTGGAACAGAAAAGAAGGAGCTATTTTACTTGAGTCAGATATCTGTGCAAGGAAATGTTCCTTCAACAGCCTCCCTTGCTTCGTAGAAAACTTTCAGGTGACGTTGGAGACATTCAGACAGCTCCTTCTCATTGGCATTAAGGCATCGAATTCCCACCATGTTTTGCAAGAGAAATGCAAGACCAGTGAGACTTTCTCCACCATTATGGGAGGCATCGCACTACCAAACTTGCCCTGTTAGTCTTCTTCTGCCACCCCCTTCAAGTGACCTGCAAACGCGTATAGATTCACAGACTGAAACCCTCCAAACTGTGCTGCTGTAGAAGAGAGGCTGCCTCTGCCTCCACAACATTTTAATGGAAGCAGCATGTTCCCTCTGCAAATGCCATTGCATTTTGGAGGGCGCTCATTTTTGTTGCCAAGTGAGATGTGATCCGGGAATTCCTACCAGGCTGGGACACTAAAGAGACTAAGATGGATATAGACCAGATTGCTCAGTTGAAGAAGAATGGGATGATTCAAACCATGCAAGCAGCAAGAGATTTATAGCGTCTAGGAAATGTGAAAGTTCATAAACTTCAGCAGCTCAGGGTTAGGTTACAATAACAGATGAACAGAGATGAATATCAACATGGCACTTTTTAATTTAGATGCCTAGCTTGCTCTTTAACAGCATTTTAGGACTCTAAAAGCCTGTTTGGGATATGCACTAGCTGATGATATAGAAAACTTTGAAAGCGAAGGAGGATCTATGGATAAAACCTAAACAGCACTCAAAAACCCCAATATGGTAAATCTTTGGATATTTGAAATCAATAATAAAAAATAAAGAAATAAAAACCAAATCCCACAACCTTCCATCTGAAATCACTGAAACATTCTAGGAAAATGTAAATACTCCTTGTTTTGCTCTAGCTGCTTGATTTCTAAGTAGACAAGACTTTTAATGTACTTCTCTTAATTGATTAAAGAACAGATTCTTAATTTATCAAATAAAGGTTGATGACCACAGCTGTACATTCCAACAGAGATAAAAAAGATCTTATTAAGAACAACTAAGAAACACGTGACCACAATATTAGGAGCCAGGTCTAGTACAGACAACAGGCAGTTTGAAGTCACGGAACAGCAGAAGCTGCACAGCAAATTGGAAGGGCTCAGGGCAGAAAAAGTGGGATGCTTGATTCATGAAATTATAACAGTGAAAGGAAATACACACTGCCTGTATTCTATGTAGCAATTCACTTTACCTAGCAACTTCTGAAAAGGTTAAAATCTTGACTTTGTACTAACATGCTCTAATATAACTTCTTTCCCATTGACTTCATTAAATATTTTCTTCCCACTATGAAGCTGTGAGACAGCCAAGTACTTGACAGCACTTTTTGACTCAAAAATAGGGAGTGTCGTAGCAAGGAAGATAGAGAAACATTCAGACAGCTTTAACCTCCTGCCTAACAAGGAGCTTGCAAACAGAAAGATTTATGGCATACCTCTTAGTATCTAAGAAATTACTACCTCTCCCCCACACACCCACATCAAGCTTTGTCCAAAGCAGATCAAAGGGATCACCTCTGTCAAGACTAGTACGTATTATTTACACAACCACAACACCTATTGTCATGGAATAGGATCGTCCCATGTTAGACACCATACAAACACAAAATTCACTCCCTGCCCCGAGCAGGCTACAGTCTAAGGATGAGATGTAAGGCAGAAGGGTAACAAATAATTCAGGAAAAAAAGGCAACAGTCAGTAAGAGAGACAACAGCCTCCTTAGCCTAACCATTACTTTTTTGTTTTAAAAAAGTTTAAATTACAATGAAGTCATTATAAGGAACCTGTGGATGACAGGTAGCTCTGTGAAAGTTTTGAAGGATTGCCCCTATAAACAAAATGGCACAAAGTTAAGAAATAGCCACTGTCAGCATCACAAGTCAGGGACAGAACCTAGATATTTTTGATACCTTCCAGTCTATAAAATGTTCTACTCTCTCACTATTTCCAGTTTCTTTCTCTTCATCCATCATCAGAAATACTGCATGAAGATTTGCATTAGCTTGTGGTTTACTTGAATAACTGTTCCATAACTTGAAAGTCTTACTCTGAGCACTGAGTAGAAGTTTCTTTATAAGTAACAAACTCTTATAGAATGCAAAGGACTGTTTAAAACCAGTTTCTGCTTTATACAGTTGCAAAAAATACAAAATACAAAATATACAGTTGCAAAAAATTGAAATTCAGCATAAATTAATGGTTTTATTGCCAGTCTTGAAACAGTTTCTGTTTTCTTAAAGTCTCAGGCCCTTATAAGAATCTCAACTTTCACGTTAAACTAAATACAAAGGTACTGTGCCTCATTATTTAGAAGCAAAGCCTGTAATGTGATTTGAGTGTAAATATGAATTTAATCTTTCGGGTCTCAAAAGCAGAGAGTAAATAGAAAAGAAAAGCAGTGATTATTAAATTTAAAGCTTTTATTTTGGTGCTCTCAGCAGAAGAAATAGTGTTCTCTCTTCGTGAGTCTGACTCATTAAAGCCTTTGCTGAGCACAAGTGATAATTTCAGAACGTAGCAAGGAACAAAGTAAGTTGTTGTTCATGAAAACTATGTATGACAAGCAAAAAGAAGCACTCCATCTGCCCATCTGTAGAATATGAGAGAATAAAAAAACCAAAACATCACGCAGAGCATAATTGTATATCCATAGTAAAGAGGATGTTTGCGAAAGGACAGGGCAAGCATTCAGTGTGCATTGTAAGAAGCTGTTCTGCCTTGGAGAAAGAAAATTTCTAGAAATAAGGGAAAATCAAGAGTTTCAAAGTCTACATGACAAAAGCTCACATAAAAATAAGTTCTATGTTTATGGTCCAGGATTTGGACACCTTTTCCCAGAGTTCTGGAGACTAGCTGGAAGGGTGATTTTCCCCTGGACACCGATGCAGAGCTTTGTTACCTGTCACTGGTAGCTGAGCAGACAATGTTTTGAACAGGACTAATTCCTTGAACAGCTGGAAGTTTGCTCTTCTAACATTCAGGGTCCTGACTTTACTCTTCACCTGACCCATATACCTCAGGACTGCAAACTCCAGCAGTGCATGATCACTGCAGCCCAGGCTGCATCCAATCTTGACACCGCTGATTAGCTCACTTGAACTGGTGACCAACAAGCCCAGTATCACGTCCACTCTGGTAGGGCTATTAACTGGCTTAAGAAGTTATCCTCAATGCATTCCAGCAGTCTCCTCAACTGCCTACAGTTAAGACAGTTACATCACTAAAAGACCTTTACACACCCACCTAACCAAGCATCAGAAGACCTGTTCTGGCAAAAGATACACTAGGGGGGAAGAGGGTGGGTTCTAGTACAGCTAATCCAAGATAGCAATTATAGGAAAGTATAACCACAGTGGGAAACCTTTTTTAGTGTAGTTTTTTTGCAAGTTACATATCGCCTTAAAAACTTAATGCAGCAGAGGTCTACACAGCAGAAGCTCTGCAGACACTTCCATAATGCAAAGAAGTACTATGAATCCTTCCGCAAACTTTTACGGCTGTGTGCCCAATAAAAATTCCAGGTTTGGCCAAGGTCTGAGCTGAATATTGCACAGGTCTGCATGGGAACAGAAAGACCAGGGGTGTTAAGGAATGCTGCTGGCAAGAAAGCGAATGATACTCTGTTGGAGCTGTGGGAACAGTATAAGGGATTGAGATAGGCAATAGATGGAGCTGGAGGGAGATCAGCTGACTATGCAAAACAGACAAGCTCTAGACGGACTTTCTCAATCACAATGTTTCAGCTTAGTTGCAAAACGCCTCTGAGGAAAGCAGTCCATCGACCACAGGCTGGCTCTGCAGCAGCTGTCTGCTCACCCTATCCCAAAGGGCAATGTTTGCTGATAACAGCCATCAGTGAGGCTGCTGCATACTGCTATTCCCAGAAAGCTGCTGACCATGCTGCACTGCTCTGCGCAACCCATGACACCCCCATTACAGCCCAATAGCAGCTGCTGCACACCAGGCCAAGGTTCACCTGGCAAGAGGAGCCAATCAGAGCTAATGGAACCTCTTGTAAAAACTGTGGGTCTTCAGTGAAGCTGGACAGAATTTACTTTGACAAGGGCAAAACAGTGCTTATCTGCTGTCTCCACAAAAAGCTCACATCTGTTCAAGGTTCAGCAGGAGCTAGGCACCAAGATAATGTGCAATAGGAAAGAAGGGAGCAAAGGTACCTTCGTGGAAGTGGATAAACCAGCAGGGCTGGAGAGGAGGGAGGGATATGCTGCTGCCTGCTGGCAAGGGAATTCTCACCCCCAACCTCTGCACTCTTGCCCTGGAGCTTTAGGAGGCTGCGCTGTCCCAACACAAATATTTGTTCTCATTCTCTTAAACAATCTTTATTTTTCCTTTTAATTTTTCTTTCTTTGACTAAGCTCGCAGTAGTTGCTTTAGCAGCACAGACCTGGCTTTTTGCTTGCTTTAAGAACCATAAAAGCCAAACACGGCACCGTGTTTTCTGGTTTCCGCGGTGTAGTTCCCTGTCGTGGTGTCCAGCAGCACTGACCACGGTGGCACCAACCCTCAGGCACTCGAGGTGCTCCTCTGAGAACTCCAGCTCCTGGTATCAGAGCAAAGCACCTGAGCCTTCATCTTACAAACATTCCAGGAGAGCACAAGGCCACACCGGCAGCTTGCAGAGACACCGGGAGTGCACGCAGAGACAGGGCAGGGTGTTTAATCTCAGTGGAGATGCCCTTTCACGGACACGTTCCCTTGGCCGCCTCGGGCTTTGTCAAGAGAACGCGGGCAGCAGCTGCGAGCAGGGCGGGGCGGGCGAAGGATGCCGCCGGGAGAGCGGAGGGGAGGAGAGGGGAGGGGGCTCTCACCTTCTCCACGTAGTCGGGCACCTCCTCCACCGTGCGGAAAGAGCTCTCGCCGGGCGGCAGCACGTAGAAGAGAGCGCGGAGCTGCTGCCCCGGGG
>VZRW01011962.1:97829-172969 GCA_013398125.1 Aegotheles bennettii | reverse complement strand
CCCCGAGGCGCTGGCGGCTTGAAGGCTACTCTGGGGAAAGCCTCTGATTTCTCGTTGAATTGTGCTGCTCTGGGGGTTTTGGGGGCTTTTTCTGTTTGTTTTTCCGCATGGCCCACTGCTGCACTCTCGGCGTGGCCGGGAATGCCTCGCACCCCCCGCTGCATGGCCCAGCTCCCTTCGTACCCTGAAACCCCCTAAAAAGCAGAGCTCAGGCTATCGTTTTTCACTTACAGACAGATTTACACACACACAAATAGTGCTCAGGTTTTGACTTTGCATAAACGCAGAGTTTATAAAATTAAAATACTACTGCTTTTGGGAAACGAACCCCGGTGTGCCTGTTGGCTCCTGCAGCCGCCGCCGCCCGGGCCGGCCCAGCACCTCCCATTAAAACCGGCCACTTCTTAGCTTTCGGAAGGGCTTGGCGTGGCTCAGTTCTATGTAGCTGAAAGGGGCCTCTGGAAGCCATCCCTAGTGCTTTCGTTTACAAAGAAGTGAAAACTAGGGAAATACAAAGAAGCAGTGAAAACAAACGTATGCTAGATCCTTGCAGAAAATGGCTCTTGGAAATGGGAATAAGGAGCAGCTTTGTACATTCAGGGCCTTAGTCTGAAGCTCAGGAGCACACATTTCCCTGTGAAATGTTTGTCAGTCACACTCCATACATTTGGTGTTAGAACAAATAATAAGCTTTGTGATAAAGTAGATTAGCCAGAAATAAAATAACACAATGTCCCAACAACCCCTTCATCTCAAATGTTCAGTTCCGCCTAGTCTTTCCAGGAGAAATGGACTGTAAATCCTGCTGTAAAGGATTCTGCCACACATTAAATCCTGCCAGTCATTAAGAAAAACTTTTTACTTTGAAACAACACTTATATCTGGAAGGTGACTATGACAGGTAATTTCAGCTGAAATTTCTGTTTAGAAAAAGAAACATACGTAGAAATCTACATTAAAATAATTGAAGTACGGCACATTTGTGATGTTTGTTGCCATTTATGTCAATATGTTGCCATTTAATTAGCTGGGGGTTTCGATTTTAGCAAATGCTGCAGTTTGAATAATGTAATAATACTGTAAGTCCATGAATGTCAGAAAATTATTGGAAGTATCAAAAAAAATTTACTTTGTTAAGCTGAACAAAGAACAAGTAGGTTAAAATTACATTAAAGGTGAAATGAATTTTTGGGCACTCTCTTAATACGTATAGTTTATACTAGTACTCCAGGTAAAAATTTACAGACCTATTAAAATCCTTTAAAATTACATCCTAGTGTTCTCCTCAGCTTCAGTGTTGATTTATGGTAATTTGAGATTCTTATAGAACTCTGGTTATTAGCTACTAAAATCTGAATTCATCTGAATGAAAATTCCAAATTTAGTCAAAATCACACAAATCAACAGCGTTCTGACTAGATCTTCATTGTAGGCAATAACATATGGTAGAAAATGTTTGCTTTTTCATTTAGATTAGCATAGGTATTTCTATGATGTTACTCTCACATTAGGACTCACATTAGGACATTTGAACTCACCCTAACTCCAGCCACGCCATCCCAGCAGGCCATCCTGAGCCTTTCATTGCTCTGGTGCTGGTGTTCATCTTGCTTCACTATCACCCTGCAGCATCAAAATGACCAAAACTTAACCCCACAAAAAAAAATAAAATTTATCAGTGAACAGTATCTGGGGACCACTCTGGTGCAAGAAAAACAGTTAACAGGATAAGAGAGCCCAAGGGTACTCAAGGTGAGATACAATTCAGGTACCATAGAACCACTACCTCATATTTCACGATTCTTGGAAAAAAACCCAATCCATCAGGTTTTTGGGACTCTATACTTTCTTAAAAATTATTACTTTGGGCCCCTATTTCGGTGTAAATTACCACTCAAGTATCACTGCACTGAAATTTTTGTTTTCAAAACTAAAGGAAAGAATTTGGATTTGATTATGCCTCACAGAGGAAGCAGATGGGTTGTGTTTTCCAGCTTCTGTGTCCAAGGAAAAGTAGATGATAGTGCTACAATAGCTACACCTCTGGTGAGGAGAAAAAGAATTTTGAATTTTACTGAAGCCTGTCTAAAACTCATAGTTGCTCCAGATAATCTGGCTGTACAAATGTACTTGCTGTTGTCTAAGCCTTGAAACTTAGGATGCAGTTTCCAGTGCTCACTCTTTCCTTTGTTAAGAAAGGAATAGAAAATAAAGCATCCAGGAATGTTGCTTTTGTGGAAGCTCTAACCCTCTACCAGACAATGCTCCTTCCATTCAGTGACCTTGCAGAATGTCTTTTGCAAGAGTTGATGGGTTTTTTTCCAGAGTAAAATACCTAATTTTCTCTTTTTTTGTTGTAAAAATTAAGAAGTAGGTTATTTCCCATCCTATGCTGCCATCAAATATGCAGAAGGATGTTCTGTCTGGAGACTGGGATTCTGCTGTTGACTACTAGATCGTTCCAGTAACTAAGGCAACAAAAGCTTCTGTTCTACTTAGAGGAAATTGGGGAGCTGGCTTGACATGATGTGTAGGTGGATCATATTTTGTTTTCTCTAAAGAACTCCATCCCACCCACTTCATGAGCAGAGAACGCCCAGACGCTTCCTGTTTGGGTCTCTCTGAGCACTAAGCCAGCATTAAATAATAAACTCATAAAGGGAATTAGGGCAGGTTGAAATTGGGATGGGCTATATAGTCTGTCTTGGCAATTATTCACAGCAAACAATCATATCCAGAACAGAGCTGGGCTTAGTATGCGCTATTTACATAGCAATATCTTTGAATATAGAAACACTTTAAATTAGTACATTGTGATGAGCGGATGTCAGAATTTTTTTATATCACTACTCTAGTTATTCAACACCTATATTCAAGTTAAGCAACAGATATCATTAGGTTAGCAATAGATGCATCAGTGTTTTTATAAAACTGGTATTACAAAATTGGACATTCTCTTTGCCATTGATAAACCCTACATCATACAGTACCTTTTAAAAAACATATTCAAGTATTTATTTGTTATAATATATAATCTATATGTATTAATACCCAGTTCTTAATAACAGCATAATATTGACTCCAGAAACCTGAAGACAGGAATGTTCTGCATATTAATCAACATCATGCCCTGTACTTAGCCACTTAGTGCTTTCAGTTTCTTCTATGCAGGACTGCTAACCACAGAACACTTCTCATATATGATCATTCAAAATTCTTTAATTCAGTAAGACTTGCTAGCAAAATCAATTTATTCAAGTGTTGCTAAGATGTCCAGAGAAAATAATACACCCTTCAGGGTGTCAGGCAGTCCATCAGGGAAACTTACTGTGATAAATGTGTTCACTAGTTCTTAGAACTTTATCCTCTATATTTCTTTGTTATTAGCATCTATTTTTGATCCTATAGAAATTTGGATTTTCAGGTTCCATGTGAATATCAGGAAGAACAACTTTACCGTGAGAGTGACGGAGCACTGGAACAGGCTGCCCAGAGAGGCTGTGGAGTCTCCTTCGCTGGAGACATTCAAAACCTGCCTGGATGCGTTCCTGTGTGATGTATTCCAGGTGACCCTGTTCTGGCATGGGGGTTGGACTAGATGATCTTTCAAGGTCCCTTCCAACCCCTAGGATTCTGTGATTGTGTTTTGTTTTTGTTTGGGTTTTTTTTGTTAACACAGTGATACGTCTGATATCTTTCTGCTTTCTCTTATGGAGAAAATAATTATATTTTTGTATTATTATTCCAAAAATTCCTTATTTTTCTTCCTCTGTCTCTTAGTGTATTAACCACAGGAATCATTTGCATCTTAGACTCTGATGCCCCACTCAGCTGAGCGAGATGCTTTCTGCTGGAAAATGGGTGGGCAGCACTGCTCTCTCCCTCCTTACTTCTAACAGGCTTCCTCCACCATTTACCTTGCTGTGGCAGAGACTGACAGGACTCCTCCATTATTTATTTACTTCACAAACTCACATAAGAAAATAAAATAAATAGTTTTACATTTTCATACTGCTCTCATAGGCTAAGTGGCTCATGAGAAGGTCCGGGGAGCACATGAAAGGCCAGGAGGGAGGGAGAGCAAGACCACACAGCTAGAAACCAGAGATAGGGAATGAAGTAGAAACAGGACTTCTTCATTTCAGCAGCAGCAAGTTATTATATCAACTGAACAGCTCACTGAGTCACCACCTTCTATGCATTTGCCAAAAATATGGCTTCAGCAGGCTATCATGTGTCAGCATACAACTACATCCAAGCAGCGGATGCTTCCTTTACATCAGCACTTCACTAACTGCCTTTTTCAAAGCTATCTTTTTTTTTCTGAAAGGCCAGTCTCTAGCCAGATGGAAGATTTTTCTTTTATTTGCCTATTCACATAACTGTGTGTTATATACTACATTTTATGGTAGGGTTTTGGCTGAACAGGAAAGCTCCCTGGTACTCTATGTTCTAGCTGCCACGTGTGGATGGGGTCATGGGGCATCTTCTGGAAGGAGAGGAAGATCATGCTTTCCATGGGATCTACAAGGGACTGTCAGGCTGCAAGTAAGCCAGGAGAGGATAGTCCAAGAGGTGTCACAGGTGAAAGAGGTAGCATGATATGGGGAGGCAGGGACCTAATCAGGAAGAGGACACAACAGTGGTGCAGGAGGGAGGTTCTCCCGGAGACCAGAAGAGCTTTGCAAATGTTGCTACAACCCAGGAAACCAGCTGAAATTGCAAGATCTGAAAGTAATGGTTCACCCTATTAGGACACAGTGATCAGCAGGGGAATTTACCCTCATGCTCTGTATTATTAGTCCTCAATCAGCAAAAACCTCAGTTTTCTGTATTTCAGAAGCTGCTTGGGTTTAGTTTCCATTCTAATAAAATAATGATAGAGATAAAAAACCCTGTGGTGTTGTCATTATGCTGACTGCAAGGATGGCTGGCAAGGAGGTTCATCCTGAAGTTCTGACCAATTTCTGGGAGTCAGTCACAAAGAGAAAGCCCTCTAACTTGCTTGCATGTTAGCCTTCTTGAACAGTGCTGCAATGGCAAGTTCCCAAGAAAGCCTAATTAGTGCTTTCAGCTCTCTCTGACTTTCAGCTGCATGTTGTGCAGTCTCACTGCTTTCCCTGTGGAAGCACTGATGGTCATTAGACACTGAGCCATTTTAACACACTCCATCAGCAGAAAATAGCCCAACAAAAAATACTAAAACTGGCTTGAGTTATTCTGGACTGAAGTCAAGACAGACATTCACAACTTAAAGGATGATCAGGAAGACATAGTAGTCTTAAATTCTACCCTGCTTAAGAAAGCTTGGGAATTTCAGAACATCAAACTTATCCCAGCATCTCATGCCTAAGTTTGGTAGAAAGATTTGTCAATATACAGACATGTGGTCTGATGAAATGATTGTTCATCCTGTTTTCATGCTTCATTGCCTGGGCTGTTCAGTTGCCCATGGGTGGGCTCCTAGACTGCCCTGTCCATGGGGTGGTCAGCTACCAATCTGCTTAGGAGGTGAACTCTTATTCAGTTACTGGTGCTCTCTGAAGTTGGCTTCTTGGGCTGCCTGTCTTGGCACAATCTGAAACAGCTCCAAGAAGCTGTTTTTAAGCCATGAGCAGCCCCACATCAGCTGACTCCTTGATGCCCAGTTCTGATGCAGACAATACAGCTGCCTAATGAATCAGGAAGCAGTCATCAGGGTACTCAGGCAGGCTGAAGAACAAGGCAGAAACTTTTTAAGGGTATTTTTGTATTATTTTTTCAGCATTTTCTGCTCTTGAAATACTTTCACCTTTTGTTCCTACTGAGGAAAAAAAATGTGTTTTGTTTTTTTGGTGGCAGAAGGGATGGGATGGGAGTTACTGGAAAAATAAATTCCATCTTCAAGGCAGGCCTATCAAATAACTTCATAAGAACAGCCTGCCCACCTGTTGTGAGTGTTTCCAAATTTTATTTGGCATGCTTTACTGTGCAATTTCTTGCACTTCTATTGCTGAAAATCGTATTTTAGTTTAATTTATAAGGAACATCAGGGTTCAAGTTGCTGCATGCTGTAACCTACATGGTATGTCAGCATTATATAGCTTACAACCTCAGATTCAGGATAGATAGCGTATAGATAAAGATAATTTGATCAGACATGGTATAACCTATTTAATAGGTTTTTGTACTATCTGACCAGTGATTATAACTGTTAATTTGTTATCACCAGATAGTCCTTTCATGTTTTCAAATTAGGAGTGTATGAGTATCAACGCTAGGTAGACCCAAAATTATGAAACATCTTATGACATAAGCTATAGCACATGCTACTCCTTTACTGCATGTATGCAGGCAGGAATCATTTGGGTCATTTCTGAATGGAGGCATAAGAAGTGCCAGCTGTCAAGCAAGACTAACTATAACACTGGATTTCTTTTTTTATCAGAAAGAACAGTCCTAGAGAATTATAAAGATCATGCACATATATCTGAACTTCAACAGAAAGTGGTCATAAATTGACAATGAACACCTTTTTAAAGCAGATGTACTTGATAAAAATCACTAGGTAATATTTTACAGCTTGATATCTTCAAGCATCATCTGATCTTAAATCAACTATTTTTCTCTATCATGAGGAACAGGGAATAATTTATTTTTCCTAGGAAAATCATATAGTTTCTATTTTTTCCTAGCCTGCAAATCCCTGGTCCGTGAGGGAAAGATTATTTTCTGTGGATGATTCCATTAAATAAACCACAGTAAGTTATAAATCCTAAGTGCAATTAACACATTTGAACAAAATAAAAAGAGTAAAATGCTTAACTACCAAAAATCCCTTTTTCTTTTATCTTAATGAATAAGTTACCTGGGCCTCTGGCTAGCAACAAGCCTCCTGTGCCGGCAAGCCTGGCAGGAGCAGGACACTGCCACCCCACCACCCTACAAATGAAGTCTCTAGCCACTGTCACCTGCTACTCTGAAGGTAGCGCTCACCTCTGGTCCAGCTGCCTCTGTGCTCCCCCTTAGTTTGTTCCCCTCCCTTGCCTTTGAGCCACTGTATCCATGCTGCAAATTCAGGTCTGAGACCAAAGAAGAAGCTTTTCTCCTGCTACCTGGAGCCACAAGCTGCCATCCTTCATCCAAAGAGTCTCCATCCACCACTCATCCACAAAAACCTCTCACTTTCCCTACTTTGTTACGTCCTGCAGCTGATGATCATGCTGCTCCAGGGGCTCTGTGAAGATTCTACCCACCACCTGCTTATCATCCTTGAAGCTACACAGACACACACCTCCTCCCACTGCTTCCTTATCCAGTGCCTAAGCACCTCTGCAAATGCCCACCTCCCACTGTGAGACCACGCCAGGAAGAAGCACCAAGTGCTTCCTGCAGCCCAAACCTACAGAAGGCCATCCTTTGTTGCTCCAGTACTTTTAAGGCATTTCTGGTTATTTATCTGTCACATGTTGAAGACTAAACCTTACACTGTTGCACAATCCCATCCTACCTGGAGACATTCCAGCATGTTCTTCCCATCCCTGCTGGCTCTCTAATTGCCAAAATACCTCCAAGCTGAGGTCCTACTGACCTAAATAGGTTCTTTCCTGATCAGCAATCAGATAAAGACAAAAGTTGCAGGCCCTTTTTAACCAACAGTTTCCCTTTCAGAAGGTAACTAACAGAAGCTGTTAGCTCCAGAAGGCCCTGGGAGCTTTCAGAAACAACTAAAAGCTGAAATTTGGACTGAAGAAAAATGAAAACCAAAGTAAAAACTAATTAAATACAAAAAAATCTGCTAAGAATTGTTAAAGGGGAAAAATGTTATGGAAAAAAAAAAAGGAAAGCAAGCAAGTGTAGATTTTAGATTTTTTTAGAAACCTCAAAGTTACTGGAATATTTAAAATCTAAAGTATAAATCTAGTTAGAAGTCCTGGTAGAAGATGATTGAAGTTCATTTCATGCCCCACACTTTTTTAATATAGTATGAAAAGCAAGAATTAACTCTAAAAGTTATTTGATAAAATAAATTATTTAAATTAGTATGATCAATCAAAGTACAAGTAATATATATGCCACATTTTACCATAGCAAAAGCTTTTTTTGATATTTTTTGTCCTCTTTTTTATACAATAAATATAAATTAAAAGATAAATGACGTTTCATTTATGCATACACATGACTTTAAGGAAAATAATACTATCCTCTACAAAATTCACTTACAAGATTCCTATTTTTTCCTCCTTCATTTTAGTTCCAAAATTTAGCTCCCTATATATTCATGAATGTTTCTAATCTCTTTTTATGTTCAGGGAATGAAATAGGCTTCAAATTTGTATCTCATAAGTATGGAATGTATTCCCTGATATTTAGTTGTGGGGAATACTTCCAGTGTTACAGAGTAATTTACACAGCAGCTGTGATCAAGATGTCTGTAAGGTTTTGTTTGCTGTGTTTACCTGTTCTGAAAAACTTACTGATTTAATATCTGAGCCAAAGCACAATCAGAATAGTAAGATTTGTATGTGTAGTGTTTTGGGGGATGCTTAGGGGTTTGTGGTTTTTTGTGGCAATTTTTCAAGATACTGGAAGACAAAATAGTGGAAAAATTAGAAAAAGATTTGAAAGAGTCCAGATGCAACTATCAAGGTCAGTTCTGTCTACTTAGACTAGGTTTGCAATGAATCAGCTCCATAATTTTGACATGAATCATCTCCCTAGCTATTTGGAGACTGATGAGCTACCTGGGGAATCTTAAAAGATTCTGAAATCTAGAACAATCTGAATAGTTGATCTGAATAAAGCAATACAATTTATAACATGCATTCTTTTACGTTTTTCAGTTTCAAAAGAAAGTAATACATTCACCTCATAACTCTCTATAATTATGTGTAAATTGGTGAAGTTTTTAGACCATGGTTCTCAATCAGTAAACCTGCTGTTGACATGTTTGAGCCATTTCTGTAACATTGTTAGTCCTTTATTTTGGGTCATGGGGAGGTATATCTTTGGATTTGTAATGCAGTGAGAGGAAGAGATGGGATGGGAACAGGGGAAATCGAGGATAAACACAGACTTTACCCTACCAACTTCAGAATTCAGAGAAGAAAGTTAATATTAACTTCAGATTCTCTTTGAGAACTGCCACTGAAGATGGATGTACCTTTGGAGTCCAGGTGTTGTCACAAACCTAAGGGAAATTGAAACGTGTTGATCTATGTCTCCAATTTAGCTCTCGGTATTTTTTTGCCTTTGTATTTTTTCACCTATATATTTTTTAAGTTTTTTACCTTCCAACCTGAGCAAACTCTGGCTTTTATTCTAATGTCGTTAGCAAAGACAAGCTGTTCAAGAGGGAAGAAGCTGTTCAAGTGAGGAAGAAGGGGTGGAGGGGTTGCCCTCTACATCAAGAAATGGATAGGGTGTGAAGAGCGGTCTCTGAAGAATAGCCACAAGCAGGTCAAAAGCTTATGGGTAAGAGTCAGAGGCCAAGGCAACAAAGGGAACCTTCTGGTTGGTGTCTACTACAGGCTGCCTGATCAAGGGGAGCCTATTGATGAAGCAGCTCTACTCCAGCTATTGGAGGCATCATGCTCACAGGCTCTCATCCTGCTGGAGGACTTCAATCACCCTGGTATCTGTTGGAAAAGCAGCACAGGGAGTTGCAGGCAATCTAGGAGATTTCTGGAAAGCGTGGAGGATAATTTCCTAAGCCAGGTAATAGACAGCCCTGCTAGGGGGGATGTGATACTGGACCTGGTGATCACCAATACAAGTGAGCTAATTGGTGACGTCAAGATAGGAGGCAGCCTGGGCTGCAGTGATCAGACACTGGTGGAGTTCCCAGTCCTGAGGGGTGTGGGTCAGGCCAGAATTAAAGTCACGACCCTGAATTTTAGGAAAGCAGACTTCCAGCTCTTCAAGGACCAACAGGACCCCCTGGGAAACTGCCCTCACAGAGCTGACATATCTTTAAGGATGCTTTCCATAGAGCGCAAGAGCTCACAATCCCCAGGTGCAAGAAATCACGCAAGGAGAGCAAGAGACCATCATGGCTGAGTCAGGACCTGCTGGTCAAACAAAGGGGCAAGAAGGAAATGCACAGGCAGTGGAAGCAGGAACAGGTAACCTGGAAGGGGTACAGGGACACTGCCTGGTTGTATAGGGATGGCGTTAGGAAGGCCAGGGCACAGCTGGAGCTGGACCTGGCAAGGGATTTAAAGAATAATAAGAAGGGCTTTTACAGATATGTCAGCCAGAAGAGGAAGGTTAGGGAAAGCGTACCCTCCCTGATAAACAAGGCTGACAAACTTGTAACAACAGACCAGGAGAAGGCTGAGGTGCTCAACAACTTTTTTGCCTCAGTCTTCACTGGAAATCCCTCCTCTGGCACCTCTCAAGTGGATGGACTGCATGACGGAGACTGAGAGGGCAAAGTCCCTCCTGCTGTAAGAGAAGACCAGGTTTGAGACCACTTGAGGAAGCTGGGCACACGTAAGTCTATAGGACCTGATGACCTGGTGCATTCCAGAGTCTTGAGGGAATTGGCTGATGTAGTGGCCAAGCCACTTGCTGTGATATTTGAGAAGTCACCATGGTCAGGTGAAGTCCCTAGCAACTGGAAAAAGGGGAACGTTACATTCATTTTGAAGAAGGGGAGAAAGGAGGACCCCAGGAACTACTGACTTGTCAGCTTTATATCTGCGCCTGGGAAGATCATGGAACAGATCCTCCTAGAAGCTATGCTAAGGCACATGGAGGCCAGGGAGGTGATTTGAGACAGTCAGGACGGCTTCACCAAAGGCATGTCCTGCCTGACCAACCTAGTGACTTCTGTAAGGCCTTTGGGATGTTCCCCCATGACATCCTTTTCTCTAAACTGGAGAGATATGGATTTGATGGGTGGACTGTTCAGTGGGTGAGGAATTGTTTGGATGGTCACATTCAGAGGGTAATGGTCAATGGCTCAGTGTCTCAGTGGACATCAGGGACAAGTGGTGTCCCCCAGGGGTCCATATTGGGGCTGGTACCGTTTAGTATCTTCATCAGTGATATAGACAGTGGGATAGAGTGCACCCTCAGCAAGTTTGCAGATGATACCAAGCTGAGTGGTGCAGTTGATACACCCAAAGGACGGAATGCCATCCAGAGGGACCTAGACAATCTCAAGAAGTGGGACCAGGGGAACCTCATGAGGTTCAACAAGAAGTGCAAGGTCCTACACCTAGATCGGGGCAACCCTCGGTATCAATACTGTCTGGGGGATCAAGGGTTTGAAAGCAGCCCTGCTGAGGACTTGGGGGTACTAGTAGATGAAAGACTGGACATGAGCCAGCAATGTGCCCTCACTATCCAGAAGGTCAACTGTATCCTGGGCTGCATCAAAAGGACTGTGACCAGCAGATCGAGGGAGGTGATTCTACCCCCCTACTCTGCTCTGGTAAGACCCCTGCTGGAGTACTGTGTCCAGCTCTGGAGCCCTCAGCACAGGAAAGACATGGACCTGGTGGAATGAGTTCAGAGAAGGGCCACAAAAATGATCAGAGGCCTGAAACACCTGTCCTATGAGGAAAGCCTGAGAGAGTTGGGGCTCTTCAGTCTGGAGAAGGCTCCAAGGAGACCTCATTGTCACCTTTCAACACCTAGAGAGGGCCTATAAGAAAGATGGGGATAGGCTTTTTAGCAGAGGCTGTTATGATAGGATGAGGGGTAATGGTTTTAAACTGAAGGAGGGTAGATTTTTGTTGGATATAAGGAAGAAGTTCTTCAGCAGGAGAGTGGTGAAACATTGGCAGAGGTTGTCCAGAGAGGTGGAAATGTTCAAGGTCAGGTTAGATGGGACCCTGAGCAACCTGGTCTAGTGGAGGATGTCCCTGCCCATGGCAGGGAGGTTGGACTAGATGACCTCTAAGGTCTCTTCCAACTCCAGGAAAAAAAAGTAGAAAAAGGATTCTTTCCCTTTTTCCTGCTTGTTTTTTCCCTCTGCTAGTATCTAGATGTAATGGTCACATACAGATTTGTATTTGCATTAGCATTACAGTACTGTAGCTGACATTACTCTACAATGAGACATTTGGTGTGTAATTCTGAACTACCCAGTATGCAAATAGCATGTAAACTGCTTATGTCACATCCAGTCATTCTGCTCCAGTAAAACACATGCCTACATAAACAGCCTTCACAGACATCTTGTCTTACTGACAATATCATATTAAAAATGCCTTGAACTTTAAGCCAACTGGCATTTCAGAAGCTGAGAGTTTTCTTTTTATTTGCCCAGATGAGAGGGAGAATACTCTCTACGTTATTTTCCTTGTCTACTTTGGGTAACTGAAATTCTCTGAATTGTTCCATTGCTCACATAAGGACTTGATCTAATTTTGCTTTTCTGAATCATACCTATGCAGGATGCTTAGGCCACTGCAATAGTGTGAAGACAACCCAAAATTTTACCCATTTCCTGATTTAAACAAAAAATGAAATATGAAAGTAGCATTCTAACTCAAAACATTTTAATATACATTTTTTCTACAAGTTTCAGTTTTGCTTTGTTAATGTTTTCTATGTTGATGATTTTATTATGATCAAGTTCACTTTCCATCTGGATTTAGAGTGAAAACTAATTTCAAATATCAAATTTTCCACAGAACAAGAATCACATTTTCCAAAAAGTTCACATGTTGAGTACTTGATGATCATAGATATATTGTAGAAATAATAATCTATGAAGAGTTCTGATGACTCAGGTTAATTAAATTCAGAGGAATGATTTGATTTAACCTCAGATATGTCACTAAGTCTTCCCTTGATTTTGTAACTCACAAGCAGACAAAAAAAGATCTTAAATGTCCTTCAAAGTAAGATGCAATGTCCTTAAAAGTAAGATGCGCTTAACACCTTGAGCATCACAGCATCACTTGTAAAATGAAATCTCATGTTTTATGCCTGATTAGGACATGCTTGTACTTGAATTGGAGAAGGTCGGTGTGGGAACTGAGAGGATGATTTTTTCCCCATGGATTATCATCTTTTCTTTGCATTTGAGAGATACAATATCCAGGCATGATTTTAATGATGCTGATCTGGGGAATTTGCCATTACCCAGTTGATACGTGAGAGATACCTGCCAATTCATAGTTACTAAAAATCACAAATGATATTTTATATAAGTAATTGTTGCAATCATATCTGGCTTTCTCATTTCACTTCAAAAACCCAAACATTGTTTTCCTTCCAGATAGGAGAAATTAAGAAACAGGAGTAAAATCCAGTGTCCCTGTTGAAAAACAGTTTCGGTAATTGCAGTAATCAAAGCAGTTCTAAGTAAGCAAATTGCGGTTGTGGTTAGATACATCATTATTCACATTCACTTCTTCCCTTTTCATTCTCTGAATTGTTAAGTAGCTGTGAAGTGTCTTCTCAGAGAGAGCTGCACAGCAGTGATAGGCAAAAGCAAGAGTAATAGGTGTTTACAATTTGCGTAAAGCTGCATATACCTTTCAGCATGGTTCTTTAGATACAAATTTAAATACTTGAATGATAATATAACCTTTTGCTGTCAAAATTTCTGAGAAACTTATATCCATCTTGATCCTCAGAACTTTATCAGACCAAAAGGACTGTTCAGTGAAAAAAACTTTTTTTTTTAAATACCTTTGTGATTTTCTGCTATTCTAAAGCAATGGAAGGTGTTTGCACATATCTTGCAAACGTGTTAGGACACTATAGTCTCCTGCTAGAATGAAAATAAATCTCTGTATTGAACTGTCAAATGCTATATTCACAAACTCATTCAAAAGGCCATTGTAGGATGGACTCAGTCACAAAGTTATGGCATCATCCTCATTTAATCCATAATGTGTGCAGGTATGGGATTAATTTTAGCCGCTAACGCATTACAGCATAGGAACAATTTCAGTGCAGTTTTCAGCTTTGTTTTCCTTTCTTTCTAATCAAAATGTGTTTATCTAAGCCTCTATATTCTGCAAATTTAGTGAAGAACTCAATCTAACAAGTAAATACTGGGATTTTGATATGTATTCAACTCGGGCCAAGGAAAGGTTTTAGGGTTTTTTGGTTTTGTTGTGTAGTGAAACGACCTTGGTATATTTCA
Organism: Aegotheles bennettii; assembly: GCA_013398125.1. Taxonomy (NCBI): domain Eukaryota; kingdom Metazoa; phylum Chordata; class Aves; order Caprimulgiformes; family Aegothelidae; genus Aegotheles; species Aegotheles bennettii. The sequence continues at coordinate 158,877 of VZRW01011962.1, read as the reverse complement.
AGAAATGTATTCATACAAAGTCTGCTTTTAATTTCATGAGGTCCTAACTCCAGCTTCATCAGGCTTATCTTCGTGCCATTGCTGGATCTTTAATTCTTCTTTTGTTAGTCTCTTAAGAGTCCGTATAACTTTTAACAGGAATCTAGCTGAGCCAAAAAGGAAATCATCTCAATAATGCTGCATGCCAGTGCTTTGTGTACATCTCATTATCTCAATATGCTAAGTCAGTCAGAGGCTAAGCATGATATTGAAAACACAAGAGGAAGTCCTTATGAAAGTAAAACTGCTCTTCATAGTAGAAGACTAGTAGTTCAAAACCATCCAGATGTCTCAGGGTTGATCAAACATATAACAGCACTAGATCCTCAGTTACTTAAAGGACTGCTCTTTATCTCAGTGTCATATCAATTTATTGTAAATATTTTGTCAAGGGTTCTGCATAAGGCTAGGGAGAAAGTTGGATTACTTTCATCACTGATAAAACAAACAATGCTAAGTCTTACTGTCGAAAGAAGTAAATGTGCCTGTGCTTTCCTCATCCTCATTTTTTTAAACCACTAACGCTGTCATTCATTCTGAATGCCAAGATTACAAAGAGTAAAGGGACTGTTTATTCAAAAGATCTTCAGAAAACGGCGTAGGAAATAGGAAGCCTTCCATTTATACTGGTAATCCCTCACCTCCTAGCAGCACTCATCTGTTAGGAAGAGAGGAGTGTTGTAACATCTGGCTCAATATGGTGAGTTTTCATCTTCTGTTGGGAGGGCTGATGTCATGTAAGGAACAGAAGAGCAGACTAACTATTGTAAATGAGAGGCAGCAGTAGTGCTTATCCTGGGAGCTGGGACTCATGGATCAGTTGAATGGCTGCCTGCAGCCCCCATGTGTTGATTCTGGCCCATTAACCATCCTATTAATCTTCAAAAAACTTTAAAGCATGAGTGTTTTGGAGAGTGAATATAGGTGAGAATTTGCAGGTGTCATTCACAAAATACAGCCATCTTCCTCTCTCCTTTCAACAAATAGTTCTCCCAGTCTATTAAAGCACAGAAGGAAATTCTTTCCACCACCTTTTACCCTGTCTGAAATTTCTGAGAACATCAAGATTTTTAACATTTTGCAAGACAGCAGTGAAAACGTAAAGGAACAGAAAGGCAGCTTATAAGACTCAGAAGGATATTTGTTTTGGAAAATTTATACACTTCATGCAACCCACATACTTTAACCTTCAGTTTTTGAGTGTCACCATGATATATACTGCTGCATGAGTCATCTCAATCCTGTATCAACCAACATTTAAATTCTCTGTAATATTCTGTTCTATTCTTTTGGGAAAGAATAGCATACAAGAACAGGGCAATTTTAGGCAATTCGAAGGTTATACCATGCTTGACGCCTGACTTCACTTTAGTAACACCTGCCTGAAGAATAATTAGCAGGCCACTTTTAAAGAAAGAACTTCCATACACCACAGATGGCATTTTTCATACCAGACAGGCAACGATGTATGTTGGAAGTGAGCCAAACTGTCTGCAAAAACTGTGAGAAATTCAAGACAGACATCTGAGTGGAAGGAAAGTTTTACCTTCCTTGACACCCCTGCCCCCCTCCGCAACCATTCAGGAACATCTGTTCAAACCTACTTCTACATATAATATATTTTATTTTTCTTATCTACTAATGCTACAAATTACAGGAGAAGGAAAGCAGCATAGCAAGTTTCTTTCATATTGGTTATGAAACTTACAATTTAATAACTTAATGTGATGATTTGCCAGCCATAGAAATCCTTTACTATAAGACTCTTGTTAGAACCAAGAACAAAATCTTCTTAACTGGCTACTAATATGGGGTCCTCCACTCACATTTCCATAAAATGGTCCTAATTTTCATTATATACTCAAAACTTCATTGAAATCAGGATACTGTGTGTCATAATGTAGGCACAAAGTCAACAGTGACTTTGGAAATTATTGGCTAATGTCTTAATCCTGGACTGTTCACTGATTTGTATGAACTTTTGTGTGTACTTTGGGCTAAATCCAAATCCCTGTGAAATCAATTGTAATCTTTCCATTGCCATCTATAGGCTTTAGATAAGGTCTTTTGTTTCCTTAGAAGAATCTTTGCTTCTTTCTTGCAAAAATATTCTATGTAAAAGGAATCCTGAGAACTCTCATAATATTGTCATCAGAATCAAATGTCTTACACAAACATGCTAGAATTAGAAAAGTAACAGCTCTGTGTTGTACTTAGCATCATTTATGAACTAAAAAATTGTGCATTTTATTTCCACAGTTCCCGTGAATAGGTATATATGTGAGAATTAGAAAAATACATATGCAAAATTATTTGCAATGTGTTGTAATTCCAAACTAGGGGGTGTTTTTCTTCCCTGGTAGTTTTTACTCTCTTAAATGTATTTCTGTGGTGATTACATAAAATTTTTCTAAGTGCACTTTTCAAGAAAAATTTTTAATTTGGGAAAATGCCTATTTAAGTATTTTCTCAGCTGTGAAAGTGACTTTCTTGGCAAATAATGTGGTAAGCATTCAGAATAGGCATATTTCTAAAAGCCCTGCAGTCCATAAGCAAAAATAAGGAACATATACCATGTCTATATATTCATGGTGACGCTAAGAATGAGAATGTGTCCCGAAATACAAAACCACTTTTAGATATTTACCATGTTCATTGCTTCATATGGTTTTGGAACACACTTTTACAACACAAAACTCATGAAATTATCATGTGGTTATAAGACAAGAAAATTCCTACAAAAATCAATTAATGTGCTGCTTACTTAAAGGATGAGTCAATCTGAAACTTGTTGGTTACTAATGCAAAATAACATTTTCCAAGATTTCTCTTAATGGATACTAAATTTTCAAAATTTACAAGTAAAATCCAAACATTAGCAGAAAAGTACTTATGGCCAAATTTTGTCTGTCTAGAGAGAAAGTGGACTAGTATTTTTATTTTGTTAGACATCAGAACTGAATATTTCAATTCAAATATATAACCTTAATAGATATAAAAAATGATTGGTAAAAATTTCTAAAATGATCACATTGGTAGAGAAAAACATGAAACCATTTATGGAAAGAACAGAAATGTGGCAATATGCTTTACTCCAGTCAATTAGTCCTCCGAACAGAACTAATGCCATTTTAATTATTACTTTATGTCCTGGATCACATTCTTATAACCTTACCTCAACTACACCTTTCACTTGTGCTTTGAAGAACCACATATTTATACTATTTTTTGCGAATCCTATTAGGGGAAGGACTAAGAATCGCAAGGTTTGGAAGAGGCTGTCATAGAAAGTATTCAAGGGCCAAATAAAATAAAAAAAAGAACAGAACTAACCCCTCACGGCAGATTTAGTAGCGCACTGAACCAAATTCCCAAACGCTTACTGGACCGAGGATACAAGGTGGACAGTACAAATTACTTGAGTCCCTTGTCGTTCATCCATTAAAAAGGCTGCTTCAAAAGTTACCTTTCTTTAAAAAATCTTTGGAGTTTGTATACTGAAAAGCACTGCAAAAGAGGGAACTATGATTATTTCCTACCACAACTACTATTTAACAAGCTCTTCATTTACAATGCTTTTTGGGCTTTTCTCTGTTTGTCGATACTAACCAAGTCTACTGTCCAGGCAATTGTTTTCAACTGACTGAAAGTAAAGTTTCATCAAATTTCTGCAGGTAGGAGTTACAATTGTTCAGATGCCAGGCAAAGGGCAATGGCTAGCAGAGCTGTGTGCATGACTTGGATAGAAGTAATAAATGACTGAGAAACTTCTAATACAGTTGCAGTTTATGCAGATGAATGTAATAACCTCTTACTATGCCGTATGGAGGCCCTGACTAATGACCAGGGGCCTTAAATTATGTTGAAATCGATTCCTACACTCCAGCTTTCAGTTGTAAATGATGTCAAAAGACTATGGGCTTAATATGAAAATGAATAGAAATATATAAAAGCAAATGAGCTATAGTAAATCCTTATTAATCTGAGGTAATAATGTGCAGCATCACTGAAGCCCTATGCTGGTTATTGCCCGCTATTGCCTACATTAACTTTTTTAAATTAATATAGACATCAAGTTGTGTACAGAATTCTCCCTTTCAATCCACACACATTACATAACAATATTAAATTACAGTATATAATTGATCAAACATGACTCTAAATTTTCTTGAATCTTGTATTCAATCTTAAATACTGCATGTACTCTGTTAAACCCAAGCTCACCCAAGAGACATAACCGACCGAAGCCAGGAAATTCTAAATGAAAGCTCAAGCTGTCATTTTGTCCCTAACTTATATAACTATGTTTCCTCATAGCTACTAAGGGTGCACATCCTAATGGTGTTTCTTTCTTTATTTGGACAAATAATATTATTGCAACAGTTAGAGCCTTCATTTAAGAAAGCAGGATACATAAACCACCTTGAAACTTGGTCTGTGGTGGAAAGACATAGGTATAGTCTTTCCCCCTGTTCCTTTTTGATTATTTTTCGATCCAATGAAAATAGAAGAAAGTCAAGAAAAGATAAACATTTAATGAAATTACCAAACTACTTCCAAATTATGATTTAATAAGTTCAGCCAGCTTGTAATGGTGTTATTTTAGCCACACCTCCTGAACTGCTTTAGTCAAATCTGAAAACAATGAAACCATAGCAAACAAAAATGCAAAATAAAAACTCAATGGCTATAAAGGAAGAGAAAGAAACCCTGAAAACAATATATAGCTTTGTACCCCAGAGACAGAAGAAAAGAGAATTCTAATCAACCATCATATAAAAAATTTAACTGTTAAGCATCACTGCCTTTTCACAGTCAATTATATTTTCTGTGTATGTTTCCTAAGAGTACACATTTCTATGTCTAACTCAGTAATATACTAACAACAGAACATCAAAGAAAGGTGGACTCTGGACAGATATGATAACAAAATTTCTACTCAATTACTACTCAGAAAGTATATCATTAGTTCTCAGAAACAGGATTTGCTGACACTATTTTTCATCACTTTTTAGATATAAAAGTGATTAGCCACTATTCAATAACAGGATAAACTAATAAACATAAACAAACCAAACTCAGTTTCCTCACATTTCATTCTACTGTGAAGTGCCTGCACAACTTTGGGCAAATCACAATTCTAGGACTTGATTTTGTCCATCTGTTAAACGGTATACACTTAGCTGTCCCATATAGGTAGATTGGTAGAAGAACCCCCTATTAGTGTGCAGATATAAACCAATTAAGATAAAACAAAACTTCAAGTTATGGTTCAAAAGCCTTTATCCATAGCTGCTTTCAGCAACAAAACTATGCTAAAACTTTGATACTAAGTCATAATATCTTACAGCAGATGACTGATCCTTAGGGCTTCCATAAGACAATTTTTGAGTCACTGTGGTATTCATAACAAGATGAGACATCATCTGCATTGATGAGTCCTGGACAGACCCACTAACCCACAAATTGGAGTTTAAAGCACAGGGTGTTTGTTGCTGCTATATGTGGCTTGAATATGAGCTAGTTGAAATCTGGAAGAAGCATGTCTGTATTTCTGTGGGGCTGTGCTTGTAAGCAAATTCCTTCAAGACCATGGTAGGAATCTCACTGTGCTTAGACTTTGTAGCTTCAACCTCTACCAGTGTGGGATCTCTGCACCATGTTGTATTTACTAGTGGTGTATCCACAAAGCAGTAGTTTAAAGCCACCAGAGGTGTTGAAGTAATCTGAGAGGTTACTACATACAGCTAGCAATTTACAGCCAAATTCAAAGTCTGAGCTGCTGTTAAAGTTTGAGACAAACAATTTTGTTAGTCATCTTTTTTTTAAGTAATGTAGAGTTATATAATTTGATCCTTTGTTTGAAGGTTTATCCAGTTATCTAAACAAAAATTCTGGTAGCACTGTAAATCTATTTCAACCTGTGCTTTAAGTCTCAACAGGTTCATTTAAAACTAAGAAAATAGAAAAAGACTATCTTTCTCAATAGGAAAAAATTCTTCCTGGTAATGAGACTATTATGGCTCGAAGATTGCCATCATCACGCATATTGGCTTCTCCCCCACTGCAAGTATCCCAGTCAAATTGCAGCTCTGCTAACAGAATAATGCACCTCTCAAAATGCCTTGGGCTAGGAACACATTGCTGGCGCATTTTAGATAATGTAAATAGAGCACTTCCATTTGTTCTGTGAAGTGTCAGCTCAAACTTGGCTGATGCCTTTTCAGGTTCAGTCTTAAACTTTGTATGAAAGACAGCAATAAATAATTCTGCAAACCTGGAAAGGCATTCTTGGCAAATAAGTGTATTTGAAAGACAAGAATCTTCCCTCCCCTCCTTACTAGCAAAACAAGTAATTATATTTGACTCTCTGTTGTTAAAAGGTGTTATTTGAAAATTCAAGATGCTTTTTTTCAATTTTTCATTCTAATTTTTCATTTTTAAATTTAGCTGTATTTCATTTAAGAGGGAGAAAAAACAGCCGAGAATAAAAAGCTTTAGTCTGAATCACTGGGTTTTTTTCCCTGTTTTGATAATTACAACTACCACCCAAATAAACTTTCCCATCCAGCCACGAAAACAAAAACATCAAGTATTCACAAGTAGTTGGCTTATTTCTCTATCTTGCTCCCATTCTCAGCAATTTTGTATGACAAAGGCATTTGAAAAAAGAACTAAGAAACAAATGCAAACCCCCTTAACTGCTGGAATCAATAAAATGCTCTGAAGTCTTTAAAGAAATTAATTACCCATTGCTTGGGTATTTTAAACTAAAATGATTGTGACAACAATTAATGTGCAAGACAGATCAAACCTACAGTGGAAAGGATTTGGAAAACAGACACAGAGTTCTTGATCGCATTTAACTTTTATGATGCCCGCATAGCAGAGCTTCAAGGAATGCTCACAAGCGTTTGCTAGGACATGCACATTTCTTGCTCGCTCTTTCTTTCACTCAGCTCATTTTATCACACTCCCCAGTCCAATTAATCTCTGAAATTTTTGGAGATATTTTCTTTTTTTTTCTTCTGAACAGCTTATTGAACAAAAGCATGATAAGTACACATCCCTTCCTGATATGTATTCCCTTTCATCATTTCAACAAGGTCCAACAAAATAACTCTTTATACTTGCTCTAGATCTGGAAAAATGGTTGAACAGACTCTTGTTGTTTTTGGCTGAAGACGTCGTTAGCTGCTAGATGCCTTTTTCCTGCTAAAGGAAAGACTTTCCAAAATGGATCAAGGTATAAGGATTATCTAAGATTAAAAGCCTAAATTTGAAAACATAGCTTTGTGTTTTCCACAGACAGACTAAGGTCCGAAAGACCCGAAAAAGGCAGAGCTGTGTAGAACTTTTACAAAAAACATTTTAAGTTTCCTATGAAATCACTGTAGAGAGACCACAATTATTTAAAAAGGATTATTTATTAAACATATTTCTTTACAAAGTACAATCAATGGTTTGCATTAAATTTTGGGGTTTGGTATTTGCCTGTATGTACACAAAAGCTTATAACAGAAAATGTGTCTTGATTTTACACATGGGACACAATACTGAGTTACCTTTGTATTTTTATTTCTACCAACATAAGCAGTTGATAATAACTTTCAGCTTATCTGCTGTTTTTTCTTTTTTTAAAAAAAAACTGAAGTTGAAGCAACAACATTTCTGCAGTGTCGGTATTTATCAATGTACTCAATTATGACAAAGTAGAAATGAATAATCCTTCGGGAAATTTCCACTGAGCGTGAGTGGAACCTGACATTTTTTGGCAGGTTACTGGACTATCCTTATGATCCTAAAAATCATTTTTTGCAGTTATAAGATAAGAAGAATTGAGGAGCTAGGCAAGTTTAATAATGCCCTATTAGCAGCAGTTGATAGTAAATGCAACATAAGGTTTGTTTTGTCTGTCATACAAGGATGTGTCCTAGCAGACACTATTGTATTGTTCTCTACTTGAACAAAAGTATCTGCATGTATTGTATGTCTGGAAAAACAAAACAAATATAAAGAGACAAAAAGCCATTTATTGTCATGAGTGACTATTGCCATCAGCTAATATGAATGCATTGCTAAAATTAGTGAAGACAGGAAAATGCTGTAAGGTAAATATATACAGAGTTAAAATACATTTCTTATCCACTAGATAGTGATTTTGTGGCACTGTGGTTTTCAGAATATAGCATCTGTTGAGAGCAATGTAATTTTCAGTGCAAGCTAAAGCAAAAATACCTGCCCGCTGTCATAAACATGACAAACAAATCCGGAATGTTCAAAGTAAGTTCGTCTTCCGCTTCTCCACTCTTGAGGCACCTTTAAGATATGGCACTTACTGTAAACCATCTAAAAATCAAGAAAAGCAGACACAGTAAGCCTGAATTTTCCATAACAAATTTAAAAATCACTGCCAGAGTCACTTGCATAAGTAAACGATGCCTGTATAAGGCTTGCCAGCAAAGCATCTTTCCTGAGAACGAAGCTGGGACACTCTCTGTGTATCATAAGTGTGCGTGCTCAGAGCTGTGATCGCTGTCATGGCTGTCGTCATTCGCTAGTGAGTCCCCCGTGTGCTGGAGACCAGCTGCGCCGATGCCAGAGAGCTCGGAGGGGAGCAGCGTGCCCTTTTTCACATTCACCAGTTCCTTTTCCCGGGCTGCTGCCCCTTGCTGGCCCCCTTTTACCCGCTTCCACTTCATTCGTCTGTTCTGGAACCACACTTTTACCTTCATGGAAGAAAGACAAAACAAGAAAATAAAGATGGGGTCAGTGAAGGTAATAATGATCTTCCTAGCTGTAGCACAGCACTTGAGGGGTTTTTTAGCGTGCAACGCTGCACTGCCTTTCTGTCTGTATGGTAAAAAGCTCCTTCCTTGAGGAGCAGGTGATTCAGTTTTGGACAGGACTTGAACCCTGGGGATGTGAGGATAATGACTGCAAAGGAAGGAATGGGGTTACCCCAAGAAGGCAGCAGGGCTGTCTGCAGCAGTGAGCTCCACAGGAAGATCTCCGGACTCTTTTATAAAATAGTAAAACCTTCACACACTCTTGAAAATTGTGCTAATGCCATTTCACAGGCAGAGAAACAGAGGCAAAATGGTTCCCATCAAGGGACTGAGCAGAAAAACCTACCTTTTGTGTACTAGAGAGCCCCGTCTGGTGGCAGGGACTCAAACTGCTGCCCCTCGTGCTTACAGTGCTTTTAATTACTCTTCAAAGGAGGGTAGTCATTCCAGAAAGCAACTTGCACTGAAAAGTTTGCATTGCTTTCTGCCTGTTTAGTTGTTTGAACTGGTGGTGAGTTTCAGGTCGAACACTTTAAAAGCTCTTTTTTTTGTTTTTTTCTTTTTTAACTTGCTGAAGTATCTGAAAGAGCATCTCTTAGCGTCAAAACTTACAACTTCCCTGTCTAATTCACAAATGTATTTAAGTGGTCCTGGTTGACGGATCCTTGATTCTACCACATTTAGCCATAGAACCGGGTCAAATTTTTCAGACAAATACCTCCAAAACAAGAGGGCAAAGCATTTATAAATTCGATTCAAAATCGGCAAATGATTTCAGATGAGAATGGAAAAGAAATTCATAGCATGAAAGATTAAAAATGTATCTGTATTTAAGTCACATTAAACCCCAAGAATTACTCCAGCTGAAACTCATTTCCCCTCCTCTCCTTCTTGGTACAGAAATATATTGGGGGGGGGGGAAGTAAACCTAAATGATTTGCACAGTTCTAAAGTACCAGCACTGCAAACCACAAGGACTTTTTTTTTTTCAATAGCCAAATGAAAGGAAAAAAAAAAAGATGTGCATAGCATCTGTCAAATATATTAGACCAGATTAAAGGCTGATTTCTAATCAACTTAAAATATTGTCACTGAAAACAGTATTAATAGAAGATTGTTAGGTTTGATCCATTTAATGTTGCTAAAAAAATCTCGAGTGTGTGCATCTGTGCAGCTCTTCACATGAAGGTTCCACAGAAAAATAAGCAGTCTACAACATTTCACTTGGAAAGAAAGAAAGCAAGCTTGCAATGTTGGTGTATCCTGTGCTGCGTGTAGCAGAATGTGTTTCAGAGTTTTAAAAGAAACAGCAAGGAACATGCACAGCAGGATGTATTGTACAACATGAGTCAGAGAGCCACAAAAATGCTGTTTTGCTGAATCCCTCTTATACATTCAGGAAACATTACAGTGTTTAACCTTTACTATCACTTTGAATTTTACATTAAAATTTTACTACAATTGAACAGATAGTTCAATAGTGGGAAGGACGAGAGGCATATTTAGTTTTTTATACTCTATATTCTGAAACCAATGTGAGCCATTAAAACAAATCACCTGGGAACAGAGCAAAATGATTCCGGGTTAGTTAAGAGCCTCACAGCACAACACATCCTCTCCTTTAGTCAACTCATCAGAGCCAAAGAATCTGGCTTGTAAAGTGAAATGAGTGTAAAGGGGAAGGTATTTATTACTGGCTGCTGTGATGTTGGAAATTATCATACTCAGGTCATGTATCAGAGGTGTCCGTGGAAACAGTGTCTTCAAAAGGGCACAGCACTGGTACAGCATTGGCAGCTTTCTGGAGGAAGTTAAGATGTCATTTTGTTTATTTTTGTTTTTTTAAGACAATTAAGTTTCACTTGCAAAAGACACTACTGGTGCCAGACCATGCAGTAGAGGCAACTGCAGTCATAATCTAAACATCAAAAATAATGCACTTTAGATTCAACCCAGTACAGCAGAATATTATCACTACTCTTCTGAAATAAGGGCCAAGAGAATTTTATTCGGTGAGAAGAAATGACAGGATTGGAGTGATGTTTAAAAAATCTAAGCAATTCTCCAGATATTTTTATGTCCTTGGACATTCACAGAATAAGTCACAGCATTGAAAACCTAAAACAAAATAATAATGTATACAGAAAGTGGTTTCAAGAAAATATACAGTGATTCATTTGAAGCTAATATTACAATGCACAGTCTGCATTCAACCTACTCTAACTCACTGGAAGAGGAGAGATCCAGGCAAACTGCCCTCCAGATGCAGCCCTTTCATTTTTGGATACTTGAGAAACTGAAACTAATACTGTTACAGTCACTGTCAGAAGCTGTTCTGGCTTGGTCAGATGTGAGCAAGATGGTCACTGCCTAGCTCCTGATGCAGGTGCTCATTTCTGTTCTCTCACAGACAGAGCTAAGCTCTCACATCTGCTCACTTGACTTTTTTTATTCCAATTTAAAATATTAACCTTTTTTGTTTTCCATTTTTTCTTAAAATATTTTGTTGCTGCTGCTTCTTTTTGTAAATCAGGTCACTTCACAAAACCACAGCCGAGAGCAGTCTGTCTCCTCGAGCGTTAAACCCAGGAGAACTGAGTAGCACCAGCTTCCAGGTAATGTGTAGCCGAGGACAGGCCGGGGAGTGCCTCTTCATTCAGATCTCCTGCCCTTAGACTAGCTCATCCAACCATGCCCTGAATTGCCTCCACCAGGGATGAGTCTAGGTCAGTGTCAGTATATTAATTGGTATAAATCAGTTAAAGGACAATGATTTTCCCTTTTCAAGAATAAGCACAAGATACATTTATAAATGCCTCAGAGGGTCCAGCATGCAACACTATGTCTGCACATGACCCAATGTCTGGGAAAAAAGGGAAACATGGCATTTAAGGGAAGTAGGGCCAAAGGGACTCCAGCTACCTTTGCATGCACTCTCTTGAGTGTAGGGGAAAGAGTGTAACCCTGGTGCTTCCGTAGGAGAATATATACTACTGACTGGCATATAGCCTGTAGGTCAAGCTTCCCATAAAGAGAAAATGGTAACAATTTAAAAAAGAAACAAAAATATAAAAAAAGCTTTAGACCTTTTTGTTAATAACTTCAAATAATCTGCATCTAATTTACTTAGAGAATATCAAATAAGAAATTTCTTTATCTGGTCTGAAGAGATTATTTTCAAAAGTGAGAAATCAATTATAGTGAAGTTTATTATTGAAAATATGAGTTTATTTTGGTGTCATTTGGTGCATTAATGTACAGAGAGACTCTTATGTGAGGAAATATATTAAATATTTTTAATGTATATTTCTTTGTCCTCCATTATAAAGTACTGAAATTCACTTTTGACTATCAGGTACCAAAGTACACTAATGTCCGTGTGAGTTTTTCCATCGAGTTCAATGCACTCTAGACGAAGTTTTTAATGCTCATGTGCTAATAATATGAGACAGGTCCTTCACTTGTTATTTCCTCTAAAGATCAAATTCAGATACTGCAATTGTGAACTGCCTTTGGAGTTGAAGAGTCAATTATGAAGGGTATAGTTATTACTTATATGTGATCCATCTATGTTTTAGTAATGGGAAGGAAGTGAAGCAAACTGTGTGAAGTACTTCAGAGTATCAGTTTGTCTGGATTCATGGAAAACTGTGCTTTTTAAACACACAAATCATTTGAAACTTAGAGGTGTTGCACAAAACATGCATCAGAACAAAACATCCCAAGAAACAAAAAGGAGAGAGGAGAAAGAAAAGCGAAAATGAATAAAAGAGAGAAAGAGTGAGAAAGAGCAAGAGTGAGAGAAATGAGAGAATGACTGAAGAAGAAAAAAACAATAAAATAAAATAATAAGAGAGAAAAAGCCCTTACTGAAGTGGACTTGAGTAACTCTTCAACTTTTTTTCAGTGAAAATACTAGTTTGTGCCATTTATAACTATTGCAAAAATTATATCCCTTAAAAGTTGATTAAAGATCTACTATGACAAACTTGATATTGTATGTTTTATGAACCTTTTTATGCTCTTTTTTAAGTCTAAATTAGCTCCAGCAGGAGCTGAGAGTGCTCACCACCTCCCCGAATCAGGTCTTGATGGCCCATTATTTATTAAAATGCACACTCTCTTCTCCACCCTCTGACTAACTTAACTGTATAGAGCAAGCATATGTATGTACAGAAAACAAAGGAAGTGGAGAGAAATGAACTATATTAAATATGATGCTAGCATTAACAGCTGTTTCTAAATCAGCACTTATGAGGCAGTCTATTGAGCACATCTGCTTACTGGCACGAAAGCACAGTTTCTTTTCCCTTAGTCAACAAGTTGTTTAGCATCTGCATCTCCACATCTGATGATTAGACTGTTACTTAAGATACAAGTAAATGTTTTCAAATTGTGCATCTCTGGATGTACAAGATAAATGTTTTTGCTGTGACCAATTTATTTTCAGGTCTGCTCTGTAGGGATCATGGGAGCAGATTCAAAACAAGGAGGTTGACATTGTTAGTGTCTACACTACTGAAGTAATCATTATGTATTTATCTATATAGGTCCTTAGTAGTCTTATGGGTCATATTACGTGCTGTCTTGCATGTATATCTTTAATACAACATGATGTGGACATCGACACATCATTTTGGTTCCAAATAAGCATATCACCTAAACTTCTGATTTGATACTCCTTCTTCAGCAGAGCACTTCTGTCACATTAACTTTAAGAATAATTGACTTCTACCATGCTTTATAGAATACAGATGCTTCCTTTTGACGTGGGATTTTAGCATTCTGTAGTTATAGAGAAAAGCTAAACAGACACCTTCTATAATTAATGAATATTACTTAATAAAGACATTCTTGTCTGAAAAATTAAAACATGACTGAACTCGAACTACGTTAGTTGCACTGTCTGCTGTCTTTCTTCTTTTAAGAGAAAAGACATTTCTCTTTAAAAAAGATCTTTTCTGAAATGAAAGGTTCTTTCCTAAAATTAGGTTTTCTGTTCCAGGTTTTAGTGGCATGAGTCCCAAACAAGATTAAAATTTGAGGCATGATATCTCACAAGCCTTAAAAATTAGAAACAAGAGCACTGTGCCAGTTGAAACTGTTATTTTGCTATAAGAGATGCATATTTCTAAGTATGAGTCTTTGAAGTCAGTAGCCCAAATTCCATGTTTTATTATACCTAAATGATGTGTCAGGAAGACTAAATCACCAAGCCTTTTAAGTGTTCTGTCCCTGGTCAGCCATTGTCCATTTTATTTCTTTTTCAATCGATCAACTTACTTTCCTCTAATGAAGACAAATATATGGATAACAAAAAAGCAAGCCTGATTTTTCCAAATTCAAAAGAAAATAAAGAAAAGTTTACTTCTCAACTTTCTTTGGCTCTGAAAATGTTCCTGTTATTTTTAGATACTATACTTATGCTGCCAAGTTTTAAAGAAAGTCAAACTCCTGAACTTTACAGAAATCATTGGTGTTATACAGCTGAAACTTACCTTTTTCGCATGCATAGAGATAGTATTTTCATGATAACTTACTCAACAAAGTTGTAAAAGCAAATAGGAATGTAAAACCAAAAAAGTTTCTTTTCCTGTTGTAGACTATGAATATAGTCTACATATATATATATAAGAATATATATATAAATATATAATATATATAAATATAAGAATTGGAAGAATAAAATCTATTAGTTTAAGATATTTACAGAAATGGTATTAAGAGTTATTGGTTCACTTCAGTAACTAAAGATAACATGAGATTTTATGTAGTTCAGCTGGATTTCAGTCATGCTGGATACATGGGAGAGTAAGTTAAGGTAGTTTTATTCAATTAAACTTAATTTTCTTCCTTGTATGATTTAAAGGGATTCCAATTTCTATTCCAAAAAACCCTATTAAAAATCTTAAATATATTTTGAACTTAAACCCAGTTTAAATAAATTTGAGTATTAAATGTCTTCTTAGTTATTATAAAATAGTTCCAAAATATATCAATTGAAGAAAATTAACTTTTCTTTGGAAATTAATGAGCGGTACCAGAACTTTGTGATTAAAATTGCTTAAGTCACCTGCTCACTGATTTAAAGCAATCTGCTCCGTGTTATGTTTCAGGACCTTGCACCGAAAGCACTTTGCAGCAGCTGTTAAGAAAAAGGGGAGGTTTTGGCAGGTGCACAAAGGACAGCTGGAGCTTTTGGCACCCAGGAAGGTGTAGGAGGGAGTTCTGGTTTTTCATTACACAGAAGTCAGTTGGGGTTTGGGTACTACTTAGGTGATACATTCTCCTTTCTACCTCCCACGTTTAGACAGGGATGGATTAGACATTATATTTCAGAGGAGAGCAGTAATAGGAGTATTTCATTCCAGTTTCAGAAGTCTGTCAGAGCACTCTTTACCTCCATCTACTCCATTCAAAGAACTGCCACCTTCTCCACCAGGGATCTTCAAAATTAATTTAATGATTAAACAGCTAACTTTCCCTTTTCAAAAACAAGCCAGTCCTGAGTCTTTTGATGATAAACTAGTCTTAGAATCAGCTTCCAGTTTTAAAGCTAGCAAGGCTCAAGAAGCTGCAGCTATTTTCATCAGGGCCTTCCCAAAGGAGAAGGAACTAGTGAAACCAGAAAGAGATTCTCAATTTTTCAATGCCCTGCATAGAAAAATATCTTCTTTATTCTACAGGTTCATTTGTATCTCTTCAATACCATTTGTTCCTCACTGATTTCTTCTATCTGTTTTTTAAAGTAACCATAAATGACAAACCTAAAAAGCTCCTATCTCCTTAAACAGACAGCAGAAGTTGCATCTTTCTTGACTTGTGTCTAAGAAAGAGTGGAGGTAGAGGACAGCAGAGCCTTACTCACTTTGTAAAAGCAGCCCTATAGCTGCTAATATTTCTCCCTATATCTCACACGCTTCTTGGCAAAGGTAGAGGTTTCTCCCCACCCAGAACCCCAGAGTTTCTCTGCAGGTGTAGGGTCCATTCACAACTAACAGCTTGAGGCAATTGGATTCCTGCACATGGAATTGCTTGTTTGAATTCAATCAATACTGCAAAAGTAAATACGTTGTTTGAAGTTTTGCCATGTACTTTTTTATAAAGAATTTTAATCGTACAGATCAAAATTATGCATGAGTTACAATTAAGTTTGCCAGGAGCATTCTTTCCTAAGAAAGAACAAACTGAGTTAGCACAGCAACTTTTACTGCTGGTATTTATATCGCTTGAGACAAATATAAAAGTATTAGTGAATTTTATTTTATTAAGAGTGTTACTTTAAATAAAACAAACAATCCAAAGGATTTCAAGCCACACCGGCTCATTATTATAGTGTGTATAGAGGGCACTTAACACATGGAAGCTTAGAATGAACAGCTGCCTTTTCAGAGAAGACATGATAGCACAAGAAATCAGACAGATATGGTCAAGCTTGTTATATCAATCCATTCTTTGATTTTGCTTGAAAGTATTCAGGTGAATAATTTCCCCACCTAACCTTAAAACTTTAGCTTGATAAAGTAGGAAACTAGTCATGCTGTGTGATACATGGAGAGACATTGACGCTTCCAGAGGTGGTTCAGAACAAATGCCTGGTTGATGAGCTTTGAACTCTGGTTTCTCTCCCAGGTGACTAAGGGGAGCTACTCTTACCTTACCAGTCAAGCCTAAAAAAATCACTGGATTAGCCTCCTCCGAGCTCTGTGATGCTGAAAGGGATTTGAATGAAGTCACTTGTGATGCAAAATAGAGGCAACATGATCTGGAGGAAACTTTTCTAATGGAAAACTTAATTTATCATTTGCATAGTCCCATTGCCCTAGAAACTATATCAACTTTGCCCAGATACATATACATAATAATTCTGCCTGCTTCTCTTTCTGATAGAAAAAGGCATTACAAAGGTTCTTTCTTTGTCACTATTCCCATGATTCCACATACGTGGAAGCCAAACAGAGATGCAAAAACTTTTAATTTTGACAAAATTTTGTCCATTGTCTAGGCAAAATCAATGGCTTCAGGCCCTTTATAAATAATCAGTAGCTTCTGGGTGGATATTGTAAATTAAACTTAAGAAGAAATAAATCTTCTCATTGCCATCAACTGAATTTAATGTGACTAGGTGGGATTTTCCATTTATGTTGGCAAACAGAAGCATTACATATTTGGACTGTTTATTCCAGTAACCTTAGCTAGCCTGTAGAACTGCAACATTACTCTTTTGATTAGCTCCATGTAAAAGGATCTTGCGAGGTGGAGAGATCTCCTACTCTTTCTATATTTGGCAGGACCAACTCCATAAAAATGTCCATTTTGCCACGCCTCTGATACCCCACTGCAGCTGCTTCCTCTCCTCATCCCACAGTGAGATATTAAAAAGTTTGCATGGAACCTTCTCCAAGTTTATCTGGATGTACAAAAAAGCCAAGAATGCGCTTGTCAAGGTTACAAATATCTAGGGACCCAAGATAGTTTTTAGTCAAACTGCCTCTTCAAAATATAATAGAGGCCTGCCAGCTGAAAATTATTAACTGCTGGCTGAGCAGGAATTGTGAGTGCACTCTATAAGAGATGGATCAGGAATTATATGTACCTATACTGCTGGAATTCTTACAATACCATAATAGAGCCATCCTACCACCAGATGTGCTTATAATGCTCTCAGAGTGCACTCTTAATATCTAAGCAATTGAGGCACTTATTTCATTTCATCCTCCTGTCTTGTAATTCAGGTTTCCTTTTTAGGGAGTGATAGGATTACTTCCTTCTCCTGATCCATATGTTGTGAGGGGTTTTTTCATTATTATTTTTGTGAAATGGCCTTCCATGAGTCATTTATGTTTGAACTGATCTTGTAAGTTGTTTCAAAAGTCAAATGGAGCCTTACTTTGATGACTGTAGAAAACTTTAATACCCTTATATAGCTTTTTAAATATGGTCAGACATATGTTTTTTTCTACAGCTTGTTTAAATGCCAGAAAGGTAATTATGAAGTGTTAGTTGGTCAGTGCCTCTTTTAAGCTGTGGCGTATGGTTGAAATTATCACTACAGTCAAGAGGCAGATAGAGCTTTCTTAAGATAACAGGCTTCATGATTTATTTCACATCTTGGGAAGTAACTGAAAGTTGTAACTTTAGGATGACCCAACAATACTTTTCCCAGATTATTTTTTTCCCCAGGAAAACTGTTCCAGAAATAGCAATTTTCTAAAAAAGCTACCTCACTGGAGAGTGGGGTTTTTTTTTAATTCCATCAATATATTTTAATTCAGCCATAATAATTTTAGAGAAAGGACTGGTTTTGCTGCATATGTTTAAGATAGGTATCAAATATGATCTCCCCTCTTGTGACAGCTAGTAAAAGAAAGTAATAATAGTAGTAAATAAACAAATAAGTGCTGTTATCCCAGTCAAGAATAATCATTCACTCTGCTACTGATGGAAAGACAGGTCCTGAATATGAGTTCAATCTCTTAACTGCAAGAAAAAGCAATATTAGTGTCACACCAGGTTCACCCTGGAGTATTTTTTTTAAGTCACTGAAGGAATACTGATGTAAAACAAGTATGCAAGAAGAGTCAAGCCTTTTTATTTATTGCATTCAGCTTCTGAAGTCTGCCATATGCCATGGAAACCCACACCCAGTTCCATGCCTATTTACACCATTTTTCCATCAAAGCAATACATTTCAGTCAAAAAAGAGATTTCTAATTGACATCATTGGAAGTGTCATCATTACTTGGCTTAGTATGATTCAGAAACTTGAAAACATGTCCAGAATTTCCTCTCAATTTTCTTTTTGTTTTCATGTATCATTACAGCTTTTATGCCATCTTACTTTTTTTTTTCTCTCAGACCTTTTTAATGTGGCAAGAAACAGAACTGGACTCTATCGAGATAAAAATCTTAATACTTTCCTTTTCTAAGTAAGGGTGGCTTTAAGAAGGAAGGCAGGAAAGAAGGAAAGCAGAAAGGAAGGAAGGCAAGAAGGAAGGGAGGGAGTTATCTCTAGCAGCTTAGTTGTCACTCTGTGATAATCTGGGGAAGCAGAGAAAAATTAGATCACATAATTAGATAGACAAGTTACAATTCTATAGAAATTATCACAGTCATCAGCAGAATGCTTAGAACCAACATTATGTGACAGCTGGAAAACAAGTACTCTCATGACTTAAGTGAATTCTGTGCACTTGTATAGCATAGGTTGCCTTTTCTCCTCCAGAGACCATATTCAGTATTTATCTGTCCCTTTTCAGTATGTTAAGTGCTTTTAGTTCAACTGTTTCTTTTAGGATAGTGAACTCTCTTAATTCAGTTGTACTATTCAACCTGATCTTTGGAGAAAAGAATAAAAAATTTATCAAGGACAGTATGGAAATTCCAGGCCAAATTCAACACTATTAAATATGGGGATATGTTTTCGGAATTCAGCTGACTGCTTCCTGTCAAATTGGTCAGCAGATACTTTTTAAAATTTACTTATCATTGCTCAGTTCCACACCAACTCTGCTTTTGTCACTGAGACAAGAATTCATTCTTCCTGCTCTTGGCTGTCAAAATCAAAGTGTAGAAGTTAAACTCATTGTCTCGGCTTCCCATAGTCAGCGAAAATGAAAAAGGCAAAATTTTATCAGTTGTTTGATACAAAATGGTGTGCTTTACAAAAACAGCAAACTTATTTAAGTAACTGAAAATGACCCACGTGGAACCGGGCAATGTGTTCAAGTCAAACAAGAGAAATGACTGGCTTCTTGACAAGCTGGAAGGGACAGCCATGCTGTAGTAGCCTTCAAAGAAAAAAAAAACTTTTTCATTTGCTTCCATGAGTAACTGTGTGTTCATATGTATAGGAAAGGCTGGATTTTCACTGAGATATCGACTTATAGCAGGTGTTGATCAAGAAAATCACAAAACTTCTCATAGCTAGTGTTCAGAAATCATGGTGCTATTTTGATACCTTCCCTTGAATATACCATCATCTTATGGATTGTACCTAAAGCAATTCCTCAATCTAATATTGATTCCTGAAGAAGTAAGGACTGTCCATCAGTGTGCAAAAAGCTTTCCATTTTTGCTACAGCTACCAAATTCCATTTTCCCTACAGCTACCAAAACTGTGGGTAATATTACATCAGATGTGGTGTACTTTAGTCTAGTATTCTAAAACTCTTTACCAAAACACATTTTTTAAATGTGTATGTTGACATAATTATTCTTTGAAATGTGACTTTACTACCTAGTTATTGTCTTGGGATGAGAACCTGAAACACTTTGGTACATGCTTAACATGAATATTTCCATTAGAAATCAATATGACAACATGCATGATGAAACTTGAGCACATGCAGAAGTATTTCCCGGACCAGGGTTTGTTGAGCAGGAAACAAATAACAGTGATAAGAAATTACATTGTCTCCTCTGCTTTCAGAGCATGGGGTAAGATAAAGTGGTTAAAATTGCCTGTATTCCAGTTTTGCCGGTATTCCCGTTCTTGCTGCCATCTGGAAACAGGATGTTCAGAAACTCTGGACAAATGGCAACTGCATATATTTAATAGACTAAAACAAGATGCTCGTATTTGTTGCGTGTAGGCAAATAAACTTCTTGTGCATACAGTATTTGGGACCTACCACTTCTTCAACCACATCAGTGTGGACAAATTAGAATAAATGTGCACCAGTTTAACAGATATATTACTCGTGTTTTTATCTTCCATCTCTGCCTACTAGATGAAACTAATCTGTACCTGGTACGTATAAAAATGTAAATTATTTACATAGCCACGAGATAAATTTATATAATTTTGCTATAAATATTCAATCTATCAACATATCTATTAGTAACAAACAAGAGCACTACTGTGAGGAGCTACTAACCCCTGGTAAATATTGGGCAAGCATTTAAAGTCCATTATTTTGCATCAGTACCTGTCTTTCGGTGAGGTCAAGGTTCACTGCTATCTCGTATCGCCTCAGCCTGGTCAAATAGTTATGATGAGCAAATTCTGCTTCTAGTTCTCTGATTTGCTCCTTGGTGAAAGCTGTCCTTTCCTTCCTGGGTTTACTGTTGACCTCTGACTTGTAGTTTCCTTCTTGGGAATCTGAAAATAAAGGTGAAAAAATGGAAGCAATGACAAGTGTACAGCTTAATAGGAAATGAGCCCAAAGATAACAACATGCTTAAGTTACATTCTTCAAACTTTCGTCTCTCAGAAACACACCCTTGCTTTCATACCTATGAATTCTTCAGTGTAAATCAGGAAAGCAGCATTAATTCTGACAGACGTGAGCTTCTGCTTCCATTCACGCATGTCAAACTTTAGCTTAAATCCCTCCACTGTTTCATTTCCTAACAGTTCTCTGTAGAATTTCTGCAAAGCTTCAACTCCTTCCCACTTCTGGCAACTCTCAGTGCATCCAACCAGTACAGGATGTGTATCATTTGATTAGTGTCTTAATGAGTAATACTTCAAGAATCTCTCTTATCATTTCACTAATACCTTAAGCCAAAGCTCTATTTTAAGGAATACACTTTAAGGTTTAGTCCAGTTACACTTTCAGGGAAAAATAACAGACAAATCGTAGGAAATCCAACAGACATCAAAAAGAAATTGGTGAGCACATCCCATGTCATAATGGAATCTCCTTCTACTCATGCCAAGGTGAAGGTAGGGAGGTTATGCCACAGCGGGTATCAGTATAGGAAATTTGCTACCAGTACAGCTCATTACCTAAGGAATACTTTGGCCACAATCAGAGGTGCTTTTCTGAGTTTCATTATGACCCTCCTGATTCCATTTACTCTCAGAAACAGGTACATTTGGTCCTGAGCCAAACTACTGAACTCAGTGACAGTCATTCTGCTGGTGTCAGTGAAGTCTAAGTAAATGAAAAGAGATCTAACTGTAAAAAAAAAAAAGAAGAAAATAAAAAGGAAAAAAAAAAGAAAATAGAGAAAGAGAGAGTGGAAAGAAAAAGAAAGAAAAAAAAGGACCAGACATCAGACATTTAGAAATTTGGGTATGATACAACACCTATAAATCCAAAATTAGCAGGAGATCAGTAGGAGTATCATTAGTCAAATTCTGGCCTCATGAACCATCTTAAAAATGTCACAGATTAATTCACACTTCAGCTGCTGATTTAAATAGAAACCTGCATCAACATCCAAATGAACAGGCCCACAAGAAATCACTCCCTGGGACTCTGTGTCAGATGAATCATCGACATGCCTGAGGCTGTCCAACTGGCCAGCAAGTCTGGTTTCAAAACTACAGTTAACTATCTACATTTTATAAAGGTATAAGAATGTTTTCACTTTTGTCAGTTACTCTGTTGCTTGGAGGGGAACATTTTTTTAACGAGAACAGTTGATACTAGACTCAGTGCTATGGTCATTATTTTAAAATATTTTAAAGCTAATGGCTTAAAATTGCCAAACCTCTTAACTTTTGCTGATATGACACCCAGAACCTTGCTTCAAGCATGCAGTGTACTGCTGGCTGCACAACTGAGGGTATCCACCAAAGTTGCTGAGTGGGTTTTGGAGCTGTTTAGCCGTAACTGGAGTAGGAATTTTCTAGGATAGGACCCCATTAGATGGCCCACCCATTGACTGCATTGTTGGGCCAAGGTCCATTATCCAAACTCAACATATTGGTTGGCAAACTAGAGTCAGTGCAACTTCTAGATGCAGTTTTCCATTGCAGGAACATGCACATTGCTTTTTTTGCCTTGAAATTTCCTCATCTGCTGCCTCATTATAAGATCCCAATACTATGTAGATAACCTGAACTTAAATACTTGAACCCCTATATCTGCATTTCAGTGAATCACTGAGAAGAAATACCTAAATAATTTTTCTTAGCACTCAGACTTACTGTTCTTATATCACCAGACGTGTTTCATACATGTTTGAAAGTAGTAGCGCATGCATATTCCTCATGTGCAGTACAACACAGAAATGTATTTCATGCAAGTCACTGCTGAAGCCCCCATTACTGTCTTGGTAAACCTGTGCTTGTGTGAGGCCATGAGCCAAGAAATCTTGCAATGTCAGTACTTGCTGTAAGAAAGATCCATGACTCACTGGTTTCCAAATTAAAAGTTGTAACTTTAAATAAAAGTAATGGACCTACAGATGACACTGACACCATATTGAAAAATAAATACTAGAAATGAAGACATAAGCCTGGAAATGCAACAGAAGGTGTGTTCAAGGGTGTAAACCTTAGTAGCTACTGCTTTGTGAGTGGCCAAAGGGAAAAACTTCGAGAGTACCCATCCAAACATCTCTCAGGAGGATCCTGATCTCTGTAAGTGTCTGAGACCTATAAGACAAGCAATTTCTCTGCAAACACATGGTTCCATGAGGAAAACAGAATTAATGCATAGCCGGTAAAACCATAAGGAGCCAAGTCATTGTTCAGGTTCATACTCATGGTTCTTGAATTCCCAATTTACAAATGTGGTTATCATCTAAACTCCATGTTCCTGGGATATTAATGTAAGGAAAGAGAAGTATAATGGCACGAGTAGCGGTTGTCCTTCATCTTTGCCGGCACAGAGGATTCAGCACTGATGGCAATGTTAACCCACACAAATCCTGTGCAAATATAGGCATGCTTGGACAATTGGTCATTTAGGCATTTCTGCCATTGCTGGATTGTTAAGTGCCTGGCAGCCACAGTTTTGTCATCAGTATGATTTTATCAGCAGACTGACACAGTGGAAAAGTTTCAGGTTTATATTTATTTGTTGTGAATGTCACTGAATGCATTTGTAATAGTCAAGATACTCTGAAAAAAACCATGATATATTCAAATATTGCTGAAAGCAAAAGTTGAAGAGGTACGTAGAAACCTGACACAGGTACACAGAAAGCTGACTCCCTCTCAGTACTGATGTTCATGCAGTAGAACAGCTGTCATCCCAGGAAATATGTTTCAGCAAAGATCTGACCAGCAAAACAATGGTATTTTGCTTAATTTATTTGAGATATTGAAAATATATCTAAAAAGTGACTTAGATGGATGACAGTTAGGTGATCACCAGTTATGAACTTTTGCTGTCATCCAGCTTTCTCTGCTGCAGTGTTGCTGTGGTTCATGTACAGACTGCCCATTTTATTTCCCAATGACATCATGCTATTGGATAGTAATTTTTTAAAATGTCACCTCCATAAATTTTGGTTGTTTTCATTTCCAAAGCTGTAAATATAGCAGTAAATCTATTAGTGGTAATTCTATTTTCTGATTCTTTCTTTTTAACAGTCTCTATAGAGCCAGGATCAGGAGCTCCCATCGCTTTCTGACCTTCAGGTCTCTGTTCATATCACCTGACTAATTTCTCTTTGGTGGAAAATGGGTGGAAGACTTGGAAGAGATTTTTGGCAGAACTCATGTCAGCCTACATCTGTTTTGCAGCTGTTGTAACTAAGACAAGAAAAAAGTCCTAACAACCTTAGTTTTCTTCTACTGGCTACATCTTATGCCAAATGGTAGGTGTAGAGGCAGAGAACAAAGCCTAGGGGGATCTAAGTTACACTCCTTGCCTCTCAAAAGGCACACATAAAATATATACAGATGGTACAAACCACTTGATGAAAAATAAAGCAATCTGTATTGTCTGTCTTTCACCTTCTCCCAGGCAAAGTCTGGCACGCTCACAAACAATGTAGCCTACATGCAGGTATTAGTACCTTATCAGTCTCTCTTTTGCAAACATTTGTTCTTCGGATGTCAAGTAATGTGTGCAGTTAGACACTGTTTTGAGGGATGCAGGTCATACCTCTTTCTTGGAATTGTTTTTAGAAGTTTTTGAAAATTCCAGGAAGCATCCTTAATATCTCCTGTTAGGCAAAGATGTTTGTTGGTGACTGATGTAGAAGGTACAGTTTGGAAAGGCATTCAAAGTTATGAATGAATGTTCTGCAGATCACTTGGAAGCTTAGATTTTTCCTGAGTTTAATAATAGCTCATTTAAAAAAAAAAACCAAATCATTACTAATCGCACTATTTCCTACCCTCAAAAGTTTTACTTTTCCTAAAGGAAAGGATTGCTGTTAATCACAGGATGTGTATTTTCCTGCCAAAGTTTGTATCTCCTTCTTTTGGAAATTCTTCATCATTGAGAGATGAAGCTTACCAAGCAAACACAGAATCAAACTTCTATGTGTAGAATAGGAAAAGTGGCCATTTTGATATTTTTTGCTTTTACTGCATTCCTAGGAAAAAAAGGACTGCTCACAGAATAGGGAAAAGAGACTGGTCAGAAGATCCAGGACATGAAGCTCTGCTGCTAACTGGATAGGGTGAGAATCACAGTCAAAAAGAAGCACCTGCTATTTTTTCTTGGTTTAGTTCAACAGCTGACATACCTTTGTTTCTCAAACGGATCTGAACTTTCAGTAAATACCTGCAATGTAAGATCCCAGATGAGCATTTTAAAAACAAGTCAGATTGGTAAATCCTCTATTAGCAGTTACAGATGGTTTTCAGATTCCGAGAGTGAGTAGTGACAATAATCACTAATAATTTGTGACAAAAAGGTCATTGGGATTTCACCCCAAGAACTGTTTTTCAACTTCCAGGTTTTCAACTTTGACTCATATCTTTCAACATTTATTCTCAGAAAGCCCCTACCGTGAACAATCTATTTCTAAACTTGTTTCACTATAAATTTATAGCGAAGTTGGATAAATTAAATGGTTTTAATTGCATACCTTCTTATAAATGATGCTCAAGTTTTTGCAACCAACAACTGCTACCTGGTTATTTACTTTAAAATTAAGCAGTCTGTACAAAGTAATCAATGTGAAAAGCTTGCTACTTTACTAGTTCAATGTTGTGTGAAAGATCATTGCTTTCAAACTTAATTCCTTCACATTTGTTTAAATCGCCAACATAAAAAAAGCTTTAAGAGCTTCTAAACATCAATAGGACACAACAATGATACGTGATTCAAAGCAAAATGCCTCTTATTTTCCTTCAATATATTAGCAATATGGATTTAGGGAAAAAAACTTTAGTATCAGGGCAATTATCTAGAAAAATATCATTAATCTGAAATACACATATGACGAAAATAAGCAACTTTGTGCTATTACAGTTGCAAAAGGATATTATGAAGGAGAGGACAACTTTATTTTTTAATGGTCAGAAGTACATAATGGTATACAGCTGAATTTCCTAATCTATTTGTTTCTGATACTTCATAGTTAATTATATTTTCTGACAAAATGAAGTAGCTCACTGAGACACAAGCAAGGACCTGGCATAAAGACTTCCATATGGTTCTTATTGATTTGCCAGCAACTGCATGTGAGAACAAGACTGACCCAGAAATAGTCACTTTCAAACATTTTTGACATTTAATAGAGAATACTATGCGGTTTTTCCATGACACTTTGTTCTATTTTCATTTCAAACTTGCTCAAAATTCATATGTAAACTTAACCTGTGTCCAAACCATTGCCCACTGCTTTGCAGGATCCTAATTTAAAGTCTTACTCACTACTTTTTTAGTATAATCTTTGTAGCAAAAAATTAGATAAATCCAGGACTATACAAAACAGCTACTTACCTGTGCTTGCTTTGATGCACTTACTCTTATTTGTACCAATTGAGACTATGTAACCAAATGCTGCAGATTTACTTAATCTATTTTTGTTTTATAATTTTTCTCCTCTTTAAAGTCATTTAAATAATATTCTTAGAAGATTTTGCTCAGTTAAAAGTACCATTCCAAATCACTGAAAGTATTCAGTCTGAGTGCCTCGTTTGAGAATGTCATTAAAAGTATTTCTGGAGCTGCAATTCACTAAGTGTATTTAGAGAATCTTTTCTGAAAATTGGAATGAGCAGCATTGTCATTTCCATAATTAACAACTCTACATGTGCAAATGGGCAAAGCTGCACAGTAGCACAAGTACATCAAAATTCCATGAATCCTTCTTTTCATTCTAATGAAAGCAAACTTTTGTTTGCTTATTGAGTTAATGCTTTCTAACTCAGTCTGTGACAATTTACAATTTGAAACAGCCTCATATCCACTTCAGAAAAAAAAGAAGCATGAACTGACACAACAAAACCTGTGGTATTCTGAAACACATTATATACCATCTTAAACCAGTACCTACTAGTTGTTGCTGCCAGCTTTTTTTGTTATTAATGCCTCCTGAAAGTACAAGCCTAGGAATTATACTACAGTATCGGAAACACTGATTCATAACATTGTGACAGCTAGTGCTCCAGATTCTTGAAGATAACTATGCTGGAAAAGGTGCATTTCTGCCCAATCATCTGATCGATCTAACTGTATAGCATATACATGTAACTTTTTTTCTAAACCTCGCAAATGGTATTTTTTGCTTTGTTTTTGTTTTTGTTTTTTTTTATCAATGACTTGGACACAGGACTTGAAAGAATACTAAGTAAGTTTGGTGATGATACTAAATTGGGAGGAGCTGTCAACTCCCTCAGGGGCAGACAGGCCCTGCAGAGAGACCTCGACAAATTAGATGGGCAATCACCAACCATATGAAGTTTAACAAGGGCAAGATGCTGCACCTGGGATGGGGTAACCCTTATTGTATGTGTACAGAGAAGGGAACAACTGGCTGGAGAGCAGCGTGGCAGGGAAGGACCTGAGAGTCCTGGTTGATGGCAAACTGAATATGAGCCAGCAGTTTGTCCTGGCAGCCAGGAGGGCCAACCGTGTCCTGGGGTGCATTAAGCACAGCATTGCCAGCTGGTCAAGGGAGGTGATTGTCCTGCTCTACTCTGCACTGGTGCTGCCTCACCTTGTGTACTGCATGTAGTTTTGGGAACCACAATGTAAAAAAAGACATCAAGCTATTAGAGAGTGTCCAAAGGAAGGCCATGAGGATGGTGAAGGTTCTGGAGGGGATGTCTTATGAGGAGCAGCTGAGAGGTCACTTGGTTTGTTCAGCCTGGAGAAGAGAGGCTGAAGGGAGACCTCATTGCAGTCTATGGCTTCCTTGTGAGGGGAAGAGAAGGGGCAGGTACTGATCTCTTCACTCCTGTGATCAATGATAGGACTCAGGGAAATGACATGAAGCTGAATCAGGAGAGGTTTAGGTTAGGTATCAGGAAAAAGTTTTTAACCTAGAGAGTGGTTGAGCACCGGAACAGGATCCCCAGGAGCTCATCTGGAGTTCTAGAGATACGTCTCTTACAAGCAGCACTGAATAACATATATGTGGTAATTGTTTGCCTATTTACCAAACCATTCTTATAATTTCCTTTCATGTATAAATTTCATTAAATGAAAGTGAGAGCTGCCAGCACCATCTCCCCACAGATTAGCAGTGAGTCCTCCCATGTAAAAGTTAACCTACAAAATTAAACCAAAAATTTTCCATGTAGAAATCTCTTAGAACAAAGACATCCAAGTGGCAAAAATGGTAATTGAGATAGGAGTTTATATACTTTCTTTTCTTGAGTATCACATCCTAGACAGCTTCCACAGAGGCTTTTTCCTACCCAAAGGAAGTAGAATAGAAGTGAAGAGCAAGCAAANGAGAAACCCCGCCGCAAACACTGTGCATGCCTCAGTCATTATCATCAGTCTGATGAAAGCCCTTCCCTGGACAGCAGCTGTATCGGAACTCCAAGGAGGCATTAAAATACTTCTTTTGGCCCTACTTTATTGTATGCACTATAAACTGTAGGGAAGAGAAAAGAGCATATGACACACAGAACTTAGATAATCTCCGCTCAACAAGTCTTATCTCTCTAAAGTGATGGGTTGTAGTCTTCATTTTAGCTTTATGAAGCAGGGAGGCCCTTGCCCTGCCAAAAATACTAGAGCAGCCAACATAGGCAGTGTTCTGGGACTCAGGTTTAACAAAAGATCATAATTAATTCATGTCTGAAAAAAAAGAAAAAAATTAAATACTTTAGTGATAAAGAGTGAACTCTGGATGTTTTAATCCTTTTTGGCCAGTGAGCTTTTTAAGGAGATGCTTTCTCACAAATATATGTAGATCGTCCTCTTAAAAATATAGTTGAGGTTGTTCCACTTTATATGACATAAAGTACTTAATATTTAGCTTAAGATATTGCCAGCAAAAGCAGAGATGAGTCTAAGGAATGGAAAAATATGTTGCATTGACTTGCTTCTAAGAAATATATGTATCCTGCGTGTGCTATCTAGGATTTAAATATAATGAAAACAGTTATATTATTTTTTCTTTGTAAAGACACACTGCCAGTGTTAATATTAAGAATCCAAAGTACAGTAGAGATGGCAACATATGTCAAACAATGCATTTTACAAACCTTGTTTCTGTATTAACTTCTTTATATAAATGGCCATCAGTTTTACTTGCTATCAAATTTACATTCAAAGTCCCTTGCATTTAGAGCAGCAGTACATTCCACTGCAAGACTAGCGATGACTGCTTTGCAAATGGCAGTCAGCTCTTGCTAATAATTCTGTTGCTTAGAAACTTCAGACCTTGTGGATATTTTTCTTTGAAACTGAGTAAAACACTGCTAATGATGTTACAAACTAGGTTACTCCATGTGGACTTGGCAGTGTGCTAAGTTAACGGTTGGACTTGATGACCTTAAAGGTCTTTTCCAACCAAAACGATTCTATGATTCTACATAAAGATCTCAATTATTTGATTTTCAGTTATCACTACAATAAATCTTCATTGTGAATTTCCAATATCCTTCTAATATCCCATCATTGTGTTTTATCCACATGCAAGTAGACCTCACACATAGTCATCTTATCCAAAGTTTGCAGAAACCAAGGTGAAATTTCCAGACTTCCCCAAATGTGTTGTCTTATGCTTTTTCTTCCTTAGCTGGCATGCAATATATAGACTGTGCCATTGCTGCCACTCCTCACACACAGACAATACATTAAAAAAAGTAAAAGCTCTGGTAACAGACCACATCATTGTGCTACAATATGTACCTTCATTAGAGCAAATGGCCTAGAAAAGAGTGCACCATTTGGGCCAGTTACTAAGGGTGACCCAAGTTCTTCCCTAAATTACAGTGAGCAAGCTGGGGCAATCTCAAGAATTTTGATGGAATCATTTCTCAGTCACAAAGCTGTCAGAGCTGATTTTGATCCCATTATGTCTCAGCTTAATTTGTATATGATCATGAGAAGTCTTGGGCTGATTAAAGAAAAGTATTTTCTTAGGCTCCTATGCATATATTTTCTCAAAATGTACATGCAGAATTTACCATCAAAATCTTGCTGACTTCTCAGTTTGCTTTTTAAAAATAATTTTATTGCAACTGCATGAGTTTCTGTCTGAACAAAAAATAGTTTGCACATAAGCCAAAGAATCCAGGATTTTAGTTTTCCATACTAAGCAATATAAGTTGAAACACTTACAGAAGTTTAATACAGTTGGAATTTCTTTAGCACTCCATATTGCCTTACTCACCCATCTTTCCAAAGCAGGTCTTCAGGATACACTTACACAAAGGAAAATATAAATGGGTAACAACAATTCTATTTTAACTCTTTCTAAGAATTATTTTGATGCTACAGGAAGCAGGAAGCCATTTTCACAGTGGTATTTTTCAGTGTAATTCTTCCATGTGTGTTACACTGGCTAATTCTTTTTTCCATTCATCATGGGACAGATTTCTTTGGAAGTCCTTAAAAATCTAGTGAAAAATTTATATATGTTGAAAATGTGACAGAAAAAAAGCAGTGTCTGGAGCAATTCTAACATCCAATATTTCTGCTTAATCATATGTTAGCATGCCCCTTCTCCCTCCTTTTTTTTTTTTTCCAATCAGTCTGCCTCAAATGTCCTTTTGAAACACTCATAACTGGCCTCTGCAGTCTTATTTAGCACCTTGCAGAATTGCAGGATCACAAATCACCTTCCATTTCACAGTCTTGATGAGTGTTGTGGTCCTCACAAGCAATTTCTCATGGTCATTCCCTGCCTTGGTGGCTGCCCCTGTTGGACATGGCTCAGCTAATGTGGCATTACAGCTTTGAGCATGAGACACGAATATAACCCCTGTCTGGGTCTTTAAGAAATACCATAGATTTCTGTGCAAAAGTATATGCCTGCATATGTTTTAGTGACATGTTTTGTAAATCTTATTATCCCTCAGAAAGTATTAAAATGAACCCAACAGGCCCAGCTGTGCTCATAACATACCTTAGTAGATATCCAGACTTTTTTTAAGAACAGAAAAACATACATACACACTCTCCTACAAACAGGGTTGCTGTTCTGGGTGTATCCTACTATTTCATTCACA
This sequence comes from Aegotheles bennettii, assembly GCA_013398125.1. Classification (NCBI taxonomy): domain Eukaryota; kingdom Metazoa; phylum Chordata; class Aves; order Caprimulgiformes; family Aegothelidae; genus Aegotheles; species Aegotheles bennettii. Next base: position 127,773 of record VZRW01011962.1, on the reverse strand, counting down.
GTTTACTTTACAACATTGTGCTGAAGTATAACATTAACTATAAAAATGGAAAAACAGTGGAAAGTACTTTTCCATGTGCAATTAAATGGAATTACCTGTCTTTCAGGGGAAACCAAAATAAAAAGGGTTATAAAATAATTTTTTTCAGATGCTTAAAGTATTTATACCATTGGCTTTCAGACCAATCATGAAAGTTTCATTTTTCACTTAAAACTATCATTGTCTATTAATACTAAATAGAAAACCTCCTCATGACTACTTTAGAAGTCCTATCAGCTGTTTCTGACTGGTGGATGAAGTTGCTAAGCCACTAGTCATCATATCTGAGAAATTGTGGCAGTCTGGTGAAGTTCCCACTGATTGGAAAAGGGGAAACATAACCCCCATTATTTTCTTTTTAAAAAGAGAAAAAAAGGAAGACCCAGGGAAGCACAGGCCAGTCAGTCTCATCTCTATGCCTGGTAAGGTCATGGAGCAGATCCTCCTGGAAACTATGCTAGGGCATACAGAAAATAAGGAGGTCATTGGTGACAGCCAACATGGCTTCAGTAAGGGCAAATTGTGCCTGACAAATTTGGTGGCATTCTATCATGGGGTTACAGTGTTAGGAAGAGCAACTGATGTAATCTACCCAGACTTGCGCAAAGCATTTGACACTGTCCCACATGACATCCTTGTCTCTAAATTGGAGAGACATGGACTTGCCAGATGGACCACTTGGTGGGTAAAGAATTGGTAACATTGACATCGACAGGTTTTCCAGTGACGCCAAGCTGTGTGGTGCGCTCAACACACTGGAGGGAAGGGATGCCATCCAGAGCAACCTTGACAGGCTTGAGAGGTGGGGCCATGAAGGTCAACAAAGCCAGGTTCAAGGTCCTGTACATGTGTCGGGGCAATCCCAAGCACAGATATGGGCTGGGCAGAGAATGGATTGAGAACAGCCCTGAGGAGAAGGACTTGGGAGTGTTGATTGATGAAAAACTCAATATGACCCAGCAATGTGCTCTTGCAGCCTAGAAAGCCAACTGTGTTCTAGGCTTCATTAAAAGAAGCGTGACCAGCAGGTTGAGGGAGGCGATTCTCCCCCTCTCTCTACTCCACTCTCACGTGACCCCACCTGAAGTATTGTGTCCAGTTCTGGAGTCCCCCACATAGGAGGGACATAGAGTTGTTGGAGTGAGTCCAGAGGAGGGCCATGAAGATGATCAGGGACCACCTCTCCTATGAAGACAGGCTGAAAGAGTTGGGGTTTTTCAGCCTGAAGAATAGGAGGCTCTGGCGAGAACATATAGCAGCCTTCCAGCACCTGAAGGGGGCCCACAGAAAAGCTGGAGAGGGACTTTTTACAAGGGCTTGTAGTCATAGGACAAGGGGGAACCATTTCAAGAGACTATAGTTAAAATAAATAAGAGATCTAAGCCTACTTTAAACCTCTAAAATGGACTTCTACTTCCAAAGTAGTTGATATTCCTTACATAGTCTTAATTTTTAGTTTGGAAAGAGTAATAAGGGCCTGATTTTTCAAACATGTCAGTGTGTATAGAAAGTTCAGGTCTCAAGTGAGCACTTTGAGAACAGCTATATATAGGAAAAAAAAAAAAGAAAAAAATTAAAAGAATCCCCCAAAACCCAAGAGCATCCAATAGTTAAACCACAAGTCCACAGTTTGTTAGTCAAATCAAAAGGTCATTTTGTCCCCAGCTTCATTTCCAATTCCTTTTCAGTAATGGAAAGACTTTCTGTGATCACTAAACTAATACAAAAGTAGAAACATTTATTTTCCCAAATAAGAGAGACCATTTGGCACACAAATGTTAAATAACACGGTCTGACTCTTCCATCATTCACCTCACACAACTTGCTGCATGTAAGCTGGAGAAGAAAGGCCTTCCTGGTAAAGTAATGTGCTAGCGAAATAGTCTGACAGTGCATGTCAAAGCATAGTAAATCCTATATATGTTTTATAGTCCCAGACAGTATTTGTTTTACTCTTTTAAACAAAGCTCATTTAAAATACCTACCTCTACTAGGATAAGAAAATTAAGAAGCATTCATTACAATGAAAGATACAAGTTGGGTAAATATAACTTTCTTCTCTATCCTAAAAGTTATAACAGTGTAAACAAATACAAAGGTTATTTAACTCTTCCGTAAAACAACCCACATAGGTCCCCACATCCTCTATTGTGATCAGTTGGCTGGAGGTAAAATATCATCCCCCACTTCTGACTCTGAAAGTGCTGAACTCCAGCTTTCTAAGAAATTAAAATTACTGGTTTATTCCTTTGCTCTTCTTCCCATCTATATAATCTAGGGTTGGATGCTCTGCAATAAGAATAGATGGAAATAGAGGGAAAATAGCAATAAAATTATTAGCATACCTACTGGAGGATGTAGTAGTGTACTCTAAAAAGCAGAGACTTGAAGCAACAATGAAATCCCAGCACGTGTACCCGTAACAAGCAATTCCCAGGTTACACTTCATGAAACAACAATGAATGCTGCATTTGCCAGTGCTAATGGGGTGAGGAGGGAGAGGTAGAAAAATCCCTCTCTTAACCTCAAAAAATACCTCCTGAACTCTGTTCTGGCAGCTCTGAAAGAGAGTATGTGGCAGCTCTGAAATGACACAAATTCAAGAGGTATATTAAGAAGTGGAATAAAGGTCTGCAGCTTTCCAACAGAATGAGTTATAGCAGTTAGACATGAACTCTGGGGCGTTGCTCTTTTCAATACAAAACTTTATTCCATCTAATTTTAAACTACTCAGTCACTGAGTTTCCACCCAATTAAATAAGTTGATTGGACATTATACTATTCTTATCAAGGGTATCTTATTTTAAAATTGCAGAGCTTTGTAAAACCTTAATGCCAAGAAAGGAGCTTTTCCAATCTTTTTTATCCATTGATAGCCACTCCGAAAATGGGCCTCTTGCATCCCAGCTCAGGGACTTGAGGCAAAGGGGACACCTACAAATGAGTGACTGTTTGCTTAGTTAGCATAACCATCCCTGCAATATACTGGCTGATAGTTTCTATTAATATAAAACAAAACCTAAAGCATCCGATCTCAATTGTCTGTTGTATGACAAAGTGTCAAGAGGCAGATGTAAAGTGTCAAACAACCTAGTTCCCTCTCGTACCCACTCTTCTGCAGAGAGCTCCTAGGCAACACAACACTTTTAGGATTCATCTGCTTACTGCCTGGTTATTTAAAATGTCCAACTAACATGACTTGCATCTCCCTTCCTTTCTGTGGTCCCTAGTGACTCCAGTCAGTAGAACAAAGGTCATTAAGGCTTAGATCTATTGCAGATGCTGAACGGAGCATGCTCCAGTACAGCGCAGCCCTACAAAAATGGTACTTGTTGAATAACTGCCATGGATTGTCTTACATTGTTGCAAAGTTTTCCAGGAGACTTATAGGCCTCTGGGGCACAGAAAACATGGAGCAATAGTTTCTTTTGCAGATGTAAACATGAGTTTGAGTAAACAGTTAATTTATGCTGGTGTTAGAGCATTTGGCAGATGTTCCTAGTCATAAACAAACTTTCAGCATCTTCCAAAACAAAATCAAAAACTGGATATTGACTTTCTCTATCATCCAAAACCCCAGCTTGCTTCTTAAGCAAAATTGGACCCAGTTCATTTCACAAATCGGAGACAAAATTCAAAAGGAAAGGAGGTTAAAATGTTGGTCTGTTAGGTTTATGACTATGCTGAACTCATATAAAAGATAAAAGAGCATAACATACTGATATGTCTAATGTTTTTATGCAAGACTGCCATGTTTCCATTAAACAGCGAAAAGACAGCTACTGTTTAACTGAAGAAACTGATGGAAAATCCTCATTACTATATAAACAGTGGTTTAGGCATAAAAAGTGTTTAGTTTATGCATCTGTGCATTTAGCTGAACAGTAAGCTTTTTCTAAACACAATTTGGTGCCTTCCTACTCCCATATATTTTCACTTTCTTTTTGAAAACAGGAAATCAGTGTCTTCTCATGCCTCAAAATGTAAACAAAAAAAAAAATTAATTATTTTTGTATCATGTGTTTTACCTAACCTACCAGAGAATCCCAGTACGTTGCTCCTAGAGTTGTAGTTTTCCTCTCATGTTTGTCTTTTGGTTGTTTTTTGTTTGTTTGTTTGTTTACCTTATTTCTAAGGGAGACTTTGATCTATCATCACCATAAAAGACCTCACTTGTTACATCACCTACTTATTCTATTTTGAGATTTAGATCACTTGCTTATTTGGTATTCTGTCATTCAGCTGCTTACCCAGACTTAAAGCTGAAGAAACAAATCTCATAGTCATGCAATTACAACAGAATGTTCTCATTTTACTTCTCTTAGCTTCTAAGTCACATCAATAAAAATGTACAGGTAAACCATTTTTTTCAATTATGGCTTCCACAAATTTTACCTCTTTCAAGCTGATCTAATCTCTATTAAAAATCTCAATATCAACCACTTTCTCTTTTCATTCAAATTCATGATGTCAGCCCTTCAAGCCCTTGATGTAATAAAAGTTGTCTTGCAATAACTGTCATGCAAGTTAATCTTCAGTTTTGTGGACAAAATGAGAAAATGTTGGTAAGACAAGGCTGAGAACATCAAAAAACCACCAGTCATTCCTTCTTGGATTGCATCAATGGTGACTAGATAAGAAGTTCAGGTTAACCATCCTCCTTCAACATATTAATGAGTATTAACGTACCTATAAGTTAACACGCAAGTCAAACAGGATTATTTGTGTGGATGGTGCCATTTGTAGATAGGACCTGCCCCCAAAAGCTACTGAATAGAACCACATTTGCTTTTGTGTATCTTAATGTATCAAAAATGCCTTTTAATCTGTTAGGAACTAATTCTGATTTGGTTTTATTTGATTTAATTTAGGTTGCACTGAATGATAATAGAGCCCATTTCAGACAGTTTGCTATTACTTGAAATTATTCCTCATTAATTCTCCAAGAAGAGACATTATCAGGACACTAATGCATGAGCCTAGTAAGCCTTAAAGGGAAATAAATAAACTAATATTTTTTTATAATACTACTTGGAAAAGACTACAATTCAATCAAAGACTAAAGAATACCTGCCTCAGCTAGGAAAGCTAGTTCCCTACTTGAGAGGACATTTATTTTGTTCAAAAACTGTAGAAAGAGCCCAGAAGCTCTTTCTTTGAATGAAGACGTGTATGCACAAATAGAAAGAAATGGAGAAACTTCCAAATATATTATTCTTTAGTATTAGTGTAGCATTGTTCCTTAAAGCATCTCTTCATTATATTGGGCTCTGCATGTTAAACAATCAAAGTCCATCCTCCCAAGAGCTGACAGTGCATTTATTGTGTTCTGCACTTCACTTCTTCATGGCATTAACAAAGAAGTGAAAATGTTGATCACTTCATCCCAGCTATTATCATCCTAGGTATTATATCAGAGCAGGCTTTGAGGAATGACTGAGGGAAAACATCACAGTTGTGACATCCCTCAACTTAGTTTCCCTATTCATCTAACTGAAAACAACAGTTCCTATCTTGAATAAGACTTTGATCCTTATTTGAAGAAGGTGTGGCAATAACTGACCAAATTTGTATAATTACATATTGTTTTTCATATAAATAGTATCACGCAAAATTCACATTTTAAGTAACAGACCTGGGAGAAAAGAAGGGTGAGGAGTAGTCAGGTCAAGTATGACCTAGCAAAACGTGTGCAGGCGGGGCAGGGGATGATGTTCAGGTCATGTCTCACTGAGATACAACTGCAGAAGCAACAGGAACACAGTCTGTTTCTCTGAGTCAAAATTGTCTCAAGTGGTGCAATTCTGAAATTTCTTACAGTATGCTTATGACAAAAAAAAAGTATAATTTATCTCAAAGGTTGCAGGAAATTAAAGAATCATAAGAAAAGGTCAAATTATGCAGTGTTCTCAGACTTCTTCTCAGCAAAAGGCTAAGGAAAAAAAAACCTGTTGAGGTCTAAATCAAGAATGAAAGGACAAAACCAACATGAAAATGTATATATAGTTAACAGCAAAACTTTGTAGACTTTTGTGAGAAGGTGAGCAAACCTTTTGTGACAGGTATGTCAACAGATACTCAGGTCCACTGAGCTGCATAGTAATTCATGTGATTTAACATCTGAAAGCACCAGCCTTTGTAGGTATAAATGAGCTTATCTTCTACATGACAAATTGGTAACATGCAGTGTGGGTATGATCTATTCCTTTTATAAATGAGTAACTCAAACAGATTAAGAGATCCTTATACATAGAAATCTGACCTAAAACTTCAGAAATATATTTAGGAAGCAGGAATACAATCCACAATCACCCAAGAATGGTTTCAGAGTGGAAGCAATTTCTGAAATGATGGAAGTGTCATTGCAAATGCAAGATAAACATTTATCAATAAGAGAGCGATGAAAATCAGACATTCATTTTTAGACAACTCATACATCAAGTTACCCAGGGGTAAGATCACTTATCAATATATAGACTTTCATCTTTCTAAGCATAGTTAGAAAACAGCCATTTTGAAACTTCCTCTGCACACAGGAGATGTTTAGGGAAACCAAAATAATTTTTAAAACCCGATAAGATAACACACATAGTGTATGAAAGTCATTAGCTCAAATCCAGTTTTGAAAACCTGTTTACAAATCACAATCCCACAGAGCACTCATACAGTATACAAACAATAAGTTGTTTCACAACTCTCAGCAATGTGTGTGTGAAAAGAAAAAAGTGGTAGAAAAGTGCTCAAAAAAGTACACTATGTTTTGTACCTATTTTTCTAAGGAAAATTACCTTCTATGACCCACAATGCTGTTCCAGATTAGTAATTTATCTACATCTTCTGCTGCTATTGATCATCGAATTTATCTATCCCAATTTTATCTAGTTATTACACACAGACTTTCCTCTCAGATCCAGAACCTTGTGAATCGTTATGAAAACAGTGTCCTGGAATATCTATACCATTCTTTTCTCAAAGCATTCAATATTTCTACAAAAGTAGTTAAGAACCAGAAAGGCAGTAATGTTGAGATGCCAAAAATTATGTTCAGCTCCTCATTTACTCTAAATCAATATTAAGAAAAATGTGGGAGGTGGTAAGGTTATATCCGGTAGAAATCATCACTTGGACAAAGCATAGCTGACTCTAGACAGGACCAAAGCACTTGTCTGAAATACTTCCTTCTCTCTGAAAGCCTTCCGCCTCACCCCCCCTCCTCCTGATGTTAAGACGTGCAGGAAGATGCCCTTGTCACTGCCTAGCCCCTCTGTATTTGCCTGGATTGATTCTCACTATGCTGAACTCTCACTCCAGATGATGAAGATCATGCCCTGTCCTACCCGAAACAAAGCAGGCACCAATGAGCAAGATTTTCTAACTGATGTAATGCATATGCAAGTATTAAGTCACACATCCTGAAAAAAAGTTGAGTTGATACATAAACACACAAGTAGTCTGCTTAGCATGAAGATTCACATGGCATAACACTTTCCTTTCCTGCTCTGTGCATTGGATCCCCCTTGAAGTAAGGAGTCCACCACACGGTCTCTCTCTGGCTGTTTAAAGCCCCCCACTGAAATAGCTCGAGCAACCTGACAGCTTTTTCTTTCCAAGATACGACTTTTCCAAGACAACTGTGTTCCACTGAAACAATTATAAATTTTAGGAGTGTAAGAAGCTCACAAATGCAGAGCCAGGTCATTTTATCCCACCAAGACTGAATCTCCGTTCCCAAAAGAAAAGTGTGGCTCCAGAATTCATGGCTTACAGGAGCAGATACAATGCTCTCTTAATGCTGATTCAATAAGTTATGCACATACACACAACACAAACAAAAGCTATGTAGCACACAGAGAAAGAAGTTGATCCTTTTCTGCCATATTAATATACAGAATTCATGAACGTGACATCTGTGGGTTCTTGAAAACAGTTCATTATTTCAGTTCATCACACAATAAAAGTACTCGACCAGCATAAATAAAAATAGTGAACCAGCCTTGAAAAACTGGTCATAGCTTTTGCTCTGAACAATCACTGAAATTTTTTTATGCTTACCTGGAACTTCCCCAATCATTCCAAACTTAGGTTTATGTGATTGCATTAATTATTAGAAAAGAAGTATCTTTCTGACTGGATTTTTACTGTCTGCATGATACTTTTTTTTGGGTCAATTTTTTGTTGGAAGACAAAGCAAACAGGAAACTCCAAAGCATTTGACTGCTACAAAACTATCAAACCAACGACAGAAGTTTCAAAGTTTTGAGTTCCAGGATTATTTAAAATGGCTTGAAGGTCTCATTTTAGCACTACCTCATCCTACTATTTTAGATCTGGAAAAAATCTGCTTCTTCACTGCACGCTTTACAACTTCAGAGATATTAAATGAATCAACAAGGAAACTGATTCCTTATTTGCTCAGTAAAATGTAACAACATTCTTTATGGTTGTCATATAACTAAAATTCCTTGAAGCTCATGTAATGTACAGCTAAGTGTTTAGTAGCCATCAAATTTTCCTTCTTCCTGTAACAAGGTGCTTTAAGAGTTACATAAATCATCTGAGAACATAATTCAAGAACCTTTATGCAATTTCATTCACACATCCTTTAAGGTATATTTGTGCTTATTTAATCTTATGGGTTGTTCCTCTCTATTTTTTTTAATAGATCAGCTTGAAAGTGGCAAAACCAGGATTCCCATCCTTGCAGAAGGCTACATGCTACCTGACTGATACAAAGACACAGGTGTGCAGATGGTTCAGCAAATTCTACTTCTTTTTTTCCTGTTCTCTCTGATTCTTCCCACCATTTCATTATTTGTTCCTAATGATCACAGATTATGTCTGTGATACATCAGGACCTAAACAGTTCTGTAGTTTCAACAAATGTGCCTTTTCAGGACTTGAAGCTACCAAAATCACACTTGAAATATCATTTCTAAGCAGTTTTTCAGAGAGTGTATGGATTCATTTCAGGATATTTTGGCAAATGTGATTTGGAAACTAATCCCAGTTTTACAAACAAGTAGTGTATTTTGTAGGAATTGAACCATCATACGTATGGCAGACAGATACAAGCCTTTCTTTTTCTCACTTTTTTTCTGTTATTGACAAAAACACCACTTATGTGGGATTAAACATGAGCCAGGAAATATATATTGTCAACTGGAGCCCAAGTTTTCCAAATTAGATCTAGCATCTGGCACCATAGAAAGTGCCATACTGCTTTTGGTTTAGTTTTATACTATTTTACCACGGGTCTATTTTACACCTCTCTGTCACTAGTACAATCAATTCTAAATCCAGAAAAATAAGAAAGAAAGGAAGAAGGGCAACCTCATCCCACCCTCACATGAGATTGTGTGATGGGGTAAGCTCCTGGTTCAGGATGGGGTATGGTAAAGCACATCTCCCTGACTCCGCACAGCACTGTCTTTCTCTCCAGTTCCTTTCAACCCTGCAGTTTCTTCCCACCAAGAAAGAGAGAGACACTTCAGCTCTGTGCTGGGAGCATGGAAATACCCAGCCCATGGCAGGAAAGGAACAGATACAGGAATGTCCCTTTAAGTCACTACTGGTAAAAATGTGTACATTTTTTTAAAAGTCCATATTAACTTACAAAACTCAGTATATACACAAAACATCAGAAGATGATCTGAATACAAGGCTTAGAATAAGCGTTTGGACAGGATACAGCTGAAGCCTGTGTTTATGCTTGCAGTAATTACAAGAATAGTTTCTACCTTATCATGAGTTCAAAATGAAATTTGCTAGTAATAAAAAATAGAGTGGAATGTCAGCACAAGTCTGAAAATAAGTCAGTTAAAAGAATTTGGATAAGAATAAATTAAATATTTTATTTATAGGAGTAAAGGCAAAAAAAAATTACTGGCTGTGGATCCAGATCCAAGATAGAAATTTTACTGAAACTGTAGTAACAGTTTTCCAACAAAGAAAAAATGTCATTGGAAATACTGATGTTAAAACTCTTAACAAGCATCAAATGATTTATAAACAAGCATAAAAAATGAAATGGATAAAGAAATATGAATGTTTTTTTAACACTATTTATAAAAGAAGATTCATTAGATTTTCCTAAAAAAAAGGTCATCTTTCTTTTATTATTAATTGTTCCTGTCATGAGTTCAGCTTCCATTAGCACTTTCTTGTAGTTTTCGTATTCACAAACTGCTCTAACAGGCAAAAGTCAGTTTTTATTACAAAGAAAGCTTAAAGGTACTTTGCTGAAAATAACTTCAAATTTTTAGTAGGAACATTTTCCTTCACTTTTATGAAGAAATAAACTACACTAGTTAACCTAAAAATTAATTACAGAACCTGAAACCAAGATTTTTTTTCCCTTCACAACAACTACGCTCACCTGTCAGAAGCTAAACTTCCACAGCCTTTCTCAGCAGCGGAAGCAGTTCGGCACAGAACCACCAGAATGAATTAAGGACTTTACTAGCTTTTTAAGACTAATTTTTCACAGCGAAAAGAGGTAAAAGATAAGACTTAAGCCACAGATTGTTGGAAAACAGAGACTGCAATGATATAAATCCCAGCTCAAAGGTAAAGAAAAAGCAGAGGCAAGCTTACACGTGAAAACATTCAGTGCTATAGGCAGTTAAAGCATAGAGAGGTACCCTGTGGAATGAAGCACGAAGTGCAGCAAGCAGAGGACCAAAAAGTGAGCCAGAGAAGTGTATAGGTCAGAAGCATGGTGCCAGGTAAACAGCAGCTGACATGATGAATGTCATGGATCTAGAAGAGCTTCCTGGACTCTTTCAAATTTCCTCTGTCCCTGTGAACTGGCCTTCTTTAAGTAGATTGCAAGGGCCTGCAATTCATTTCTTGGCTGGGCGAGCTCACTTTCACTGAACACAGTGATCTGAGGTTTGTTTGAATTCCTGCTGTGTGGAAATCGACTGTACTTTCTAGCAGGTGTGAGAACACTGAGGCTCCTTCAGTTGCAGCTCATTTCCACTTACTAACTACTTTATCTCCGTGGATGAAGCAAAAGTGACTTTTGTGTTTCCTGGCAGTCTGTTGCTTCAAAGAACCTAATAGTGATTTGTTTATTTCAGAGGAAATGGAGACCAGTCAGTGATGACAGATTTATTGGTTAAATGGACATCACAAAAAAATTTTCATGCAGTACAGGCTGGCTCAAACCACACTATGAGAACTCATAGTAAGAGGTGATGTGCATTCCAGAAATCCAGTCCTATTTAATCCACTCCACTCTAATCTGTACATTTATATAGCACCCTTCACACAACTTCTGAGAGCTCTGTACAGAAATGTAATAACCACTGTACTGAAAAATATCCAGGTATATTGATGGCCTACATTTAGACTTGAAAATACAGCAAAAGGAGCAGACTGTTGAATATCTCCTGGCAATGAGTCAATAAGAGACAGGCCAGAAAAAGCTGGGTGTCCGATCTCTTCCAATTAAATCTCCGGATAGAAGAGAATTTCTTAGTTCTGGAGAGATAATTCACAACCTGGCAATTCACAATGGCTCCTTGTGAAGGACAATTTTACATCGAAGCAATAAATCATGAAAATTTGTATGAAACTTTAGTGAGACCCAATACCAATTGTACAATATGGCTGATCAAACTCAGTCCAGCAAGAGGAAAAGGCACAGGGTTTTCAGCAGCTGGTAGGTTTGCAAAGCATGAAGGTTTAGTCAGAGAACTGTGTGGTCTCAATGTGAAAAATAAATAAATAAAAACATGCTAGCATGGTAGCAAGATGCTACCAAATTTATGTTGCTATAGTCTCCAAATGCTAACTGGATGTGATAATTGCATCTTTCAAAGAAGGTAAAATAGATTTATGTATAACATATAGGAACCTGTGCTGAAAATCCCAGATAACCTGACAACTGCCCATTTTCTTTAAGGATGAGGAACATTGATCAAGGCAAGCACTGAGATCTAGCCAGTCAGCAGGGCATTCCATTTGATCTGGATTCAATTTCACAAAAATGTCTGGCTGAGGTCGCACATCAGCCAAACAAACACACCATTTGGAAAGAAGCTGGAATATTTGTTGAGGCAGAGAAATATATCTGTACATCACCTCTATACATATGGTTGGCTAAAGCACATCTGCCAATAATTGGCTCAAAAAAATCATCAAAATGATAAAAATGCCTTTATTTAAGATGATAAAATAAGAAGTGTTACTTATTCTTTGGAGCCACATACCTGCTCAAAGGTCTTAAAGGTCTTTTCCAACCAGGACAATTCTGACTCAAAAATACCTTGATTGGTAATTCACCCAGCCTTTAGTAACTGGAATTATCATTGCACTTTGACTCCTCCTACTCCCCAGTCTAGCTTGACGTCCTGAATGGTTTAGCTCTGTTTATACATAAGGAACTGTAAGCTCATTTTGCCCATTTTACAGACTGAAGATCTGAAGTATGGAAAAACTACAGCACTGTGTGAAGATTAATGAAATTACTCTGAAGGAAATGAAACTAGTGGGTCTACACAGGGATTCCTGTAGGGAGTTTAGTCAGAGTGATTTACCCAAAATAACCTACTTGCTTCTCAGCAGGGGCAGTTTGCCTGGCAAAATCATGATGCTGACCTATATGTGCTAACTTCCAGCCCTGGAGACTGCTTGAGTGCTTCTGGGCAATGTTCTAGTAGACAAATTCATGCAAGAAGTCTATGGCAGAGTTGAGAACTCAACTTTTTTCTCCTCTGTTTCTTTCCAGTGTCTTATTTCAAAGCCACTATCTTCTCTACTTTTGGGGTGCAGGGTAGTATGGTGGCTTATTATTAAAATTTAGTCTTAGTCTTTTAAGCCTACTAGTAGTCCCCTCCTTTTAGTAATTACATCTAAATTTTTAAAAGCCGTAACACAAGAATGAAATCCAAAGGCGCTTTTCAATCAAACACATCAACTTATACAGCCCACAGCACAATAAAAGTTCATATGGTATTTTTACTGTGTTTGTATTTGTGAGTGTGCGTGTACAGAATTTATGCAAAATCAAGAGCTAATTTTTACTATCCTTTTTTTAACTATAAGAAGGTGCACTAGATGCCTTTTTTGATCTTGATTTAACCCAATCCTGCAATTAAGTTTAGTATATTAATCTATATATTATCAGCCTTAAAGAATAAGCACAACGATTTGTAAGCATCCTATATACTAGCCTCACTCAAGAAATTTTCTAGGACTGGGAACTCACTTTACAGAAGAAAGCGCAGAGCCCTGATTTCTCTAAAATACATTCTATTTTACCAGACTGCCAACCTAAAGCAAAAGAAAAAGCATATGAATGCACTGCATTTTAAGCATCCACATGCTGGTTGTACTCCTTGAAAATGTATTACCAAAGTATTAAATGCCAAGAAGTAGATCGCCAGTATGAAAGCAATGTGAGGGACACATATTTTTAAAACTCAGGACACACTGGAGGGGTTGCAGCCCTGCAACATTAACAATAGATCTCTTAACTATAAGCAAATGTTTGAAGGATATAGATGAGGGACAATTCTGGAATAAAATTTTTACAGTTACAGTCCTACAGCCAGGAAGAGATAGGCTAAAGCCTAAAAGCTGCCTCAACACATAAGAATCAGCTTTCAAGCAAGCTGCACACCCAACTGTTACCATTTAGGCACCTAAATGAAGAACAATGGGGGCTGCTGGGTTCTGAGCTCTTTCAAGCATCTGGTCCAAATTCTTTCCTTCCATATGAATCAAAACAAATGTTTAGGCTACCAACTTTCCATTGCCCTTTCAGTTTAACGCCAGGCTTTTCGAGCTTTTAAATTCTTTAGTATAATAAGATGAATAAAACACTAACTTAGCAAAATGCGCAGTTAGGCACTATTTGCAATATTTTCTTTTTTATTAGTAGCAGACATAAAGTTTGTATAAGGTCACTGTAAAAATGTATCTTTCAAAACAGTATCTTTTGGAATGAGATTTTTTTGTTTAATACATTAAAAAATACAAATCCATTTTACTTGGCTGTCAAAACGTTGTCACAGATTAACTCACAGATTTGAAGACAGAACAGACTGAAAATCAGCATAAAACAAAACACAGAAGCAGAAACAGTCAGAAAGTTACTAAGTAAATCATATAAGATAAAAAGGAGTTCACATCATGATGTGGAAATAGAACATAAGTCAATGTGTGCTGTGTCACACCATGCTAAGGGAAGTTTTAAGGTTACGTAAGTCCTGCTGCTGAGGACAATCATGCCCATCCTACAGTACTGTGAAGCCTGATACAGGAGCTGCAATGCTCTGCAAAAGCCCAGGATACATCATTGTGCTTGAACCCTAATATGTCCTAAGATGGTTGAAAGCTGTGCTAAGTAGTCATAAGACTTTGTATTCAAATATCAGAGGGCAACTATTGAGACAGACAGGCAAATGTAACTACATGGTAGTGCCATACTCTGCAACTAAAACAGATGATGTAGGAAATGCGCAGCATTACCTGACACTAACCCTGGGAGAATTAGGTCTGTTCCAAATCCTCTTCCCACTATGGGAAAATCCATTCTGCAGAACCGTGTGAATTCAATCATTTCTTCTTAAGAACACAGAAATTTTGCAGGCTTATCACAGTGAATACTGAAGCATTCAACACTTTCAAGAAGGTTCAGAAATAACTAGACTCCACCGGACAGAAGAAAAGAACAACTGGATATCTCATTTTAGTTTTACAGCACACACAGCAGCAAAGGCAGCTAGTAAAAACACAAAACCATGGATGGAAATCTGTGGGGTTTTTCTGACTTGAATGAAAGCAAGCTGCTTCAAGAAGCATGTAAACAGAGTTGGCAGGAAACATCTTTACTAATTTACATGACCTAATTCAATAAAATATGGGAGATGGAAAAAAACATAGTCCATTTTCAGCTTTGCCTATACCTAATGAGCATTCTTCTCATCAGTTTTTCTTTTCCAAACTATATTCAAGTTTAATGTTTCTACTGCTTTATGATTCTTACATAAATTATTTTCTGTAAGTGATACTATGCTAAATAGACATTATGCCAAAGTTACCTCTGACCTTCAGTTGTAGAAATTTTTCATTAGAAAATAAAAAGAAAAATTTTGAATGCATGAGCTGAAGGGAAGAACAAAGACTCAGCCCCAAACTAACTAAGCCTGTGTATAAGCATGCATGAGAATTGACTTTTAAAGCTGGATGATGAATGGAAGGAATAATTACTTAGGACTGTAGTAGAGCGTGAGACAAGTTTCAGAAAAAGAAAGTTTGGAGTATTTTAAGATGAGTATCAGGCCAAAATTCCTGCAAGTGAGATTTATTGCACCATGGAGTCTGTTTCCTGAGACTGCTAACGAAGGCAAGCTATTTTTTAAAGTCCAAATGAACATTTAATAAATGAGCACCACACTCACAAACCATATACATAACCCATTTTGTCATACTGAATTGAAAAAAATCAACCTACACTCAAGCCTTTTAGTCATCACTACTTCACTCCATCTGTCACTCATCTGATAAAGGAATATTATTATGGATTTCTGTTTGGTAGGGAGTACCTTTTTTCCTGTAAATAGGATTCCTCTAGGTATATGTGGGTTTTTAGCAAGGTTTCCTTTCCTTTTTTTTTTTTTTTTTAACCTGTACTGTGTTTTAAGTCCTTCCAATCATTCATCAGTCTGCATAGCTAGACAGCCATGTAATTAATTATCTTGTAATTAATTCTCTCAGGGGGCTTGTTCAATCAACATCCACTGTACCATCTGATCATCATCCACATTCATTAAGCTGGAAGTAATGGTATCCCTAATGGACACTGAAAAGTCTGTAGTTCCTCTCCTTTTTGGAGCCAGAGAAAGCTTAGCCTGGCATAGAATAGAATGGAGAAGAGAGGGGAAGAGAGTGAGAGAAGGGTTGCTTTCTCCTCTTCGTGAAGATTGGAAGCGAGGTGAGGGAGGTAGTGATGAAAGTCAGTATGATTATGACAAAAAAAAGCTTCCAGCTATGACAGTTTTGCAGCATTTCCTGCAGGGGGGCAGCCTCTTGATCCTTTTTAATATCCTTATTAGTCTCCAGTTCAAGAAGCGTGTGTGAAGACATGTTTAACTCCTATTGAAGTCAATGGTTCTTAAGCATATGCTCAATTTTTTTTGCAAATCAGGACTTTAATCAGTTCCTTATGTACATTTAGGATTACAGAAAAGTCTTCTGGTTTTGAAGTTGCTGGAAACATCAGATTGCTGATGGGAGGTGGGGGAAGGGCGCAGGACTCCATCACTTTCAGAAGTCTGCAGCTTTCTTGTTTAATTTTTTTCTAATTTTGACCAGAAAAGTATCTGTTTACCAACTTTTTAAAATTTTCTGAAATACCGCCTATTAGATTCTAGTGTGTGCTGCAGAAATGTGACTTACTGACACAACACACTTCTAGGTTTTCGTTAGTTATGAAGTCACAAATACTAAGGATAGCATCTCATTCCTCCCTCTTTCCTCTATAAAGTTAATAGAACTCTTACCAAAACCCAAAGAGATTTATTCATAGCTAGGGGAAAGAAGAGTTGAGACAAAAGCTATAAAACTGTCTCCGTCCTACACTGCAAATGCACCTCAATTCTGGCATCTAGTGCTTTTGGCTATTTCAGTCCTGGAACAGAACCCTCTTCACTGAGCCTGCAGGTTGTGCCAAACTGTATGGTGATTTTTGTGATATGGAAAAAAGCCCACTGCAGACTAGCCGGAAAGCAGCCAATCTTGTGATCTGATCCTCATGTGAATTTATGTCTCCAGAGTTCAGATTTAATATCTTCTGTAATTTTACCATGCACTCTATTTGCTGATACTATACTGAAAAAATCTAAATATTGGAAACAACTGCAAAATTGCCAAGCCTAAGCATTCAAAACACATCACTGAGATTCCTGTACCTTTTCTTTTCTCCCCCTGACTGCGGCTCCCTCATCCTCCTCAAACTGTTTCTAAAACACATTTGAGAATAAAATAGCACAGTATAATGAAGTGCTGGTCCAGTCAAATCAAGTGGACTACCCAAGTACCTATCTGCTTTTATTAACACTGGGTACATCACTGGTATTAAATATTAAACACCAGCATTGTCATGTCTAGGTCATGCTTGATTACCCCTATAGCTGTTTACAGAATCTGCTCTGTCATGCACACCCTTATGAAATTAAAACCTCAAGAGAGTGCACAAAACATCTTTTATTTCCCTCTTTTTTTTCCCCCTATTTACTCTCAGTCTTGCACACTTTTCTTACACACCACAAATGCATAGAAGAGCCATGACTGACTTACAGGTTACCAAAAGTAAGTTCATAGTAAAACAATTGATGGTTTGGGGCTGATGGGAAAATAACAGAATACTGCTTCTGGGTGTTTCTTGCATGTACATGAGGAAGAGAAGACAGAAAAGAGTGTGAATGGAAAAAGGAAGAACACTTCAGACAGCACAGAGAAAACATTTAGGTAAGAAACAGGATCCAAAACATCGGCTGAGCAGCAGTTGGGCAACGCCTTGTACAGAAAGAAGTTTAACTCTGAGAGCATAAGCTGGAACCAGAAGAAGGATTATAGGAAGGGAATTTCAAAAGCATACGATGGAAAGGTAGGATCATTTCATCAGCTTTGGTTTGGGCAGGGTTAAAATAGGAGCCAAGAGAGGGCCAGGGTCAAAAAACAGGATTCAATTTCTGCTAAGTAGTGTAAAAGACATTTGCAAAACAGTTTGAAAATATGTTGGAGAGAGGGGAGATTGATAAAAGCAACTTGAAAACTCTCATGGAAAAATAAGATCTTCTAAACCATAGTTCTCACCCTGTTCAGAACAAGCTGCAGCCCATGTCCTTGAACTGGGGAAATAAAGGACAAAGTTGGTTTGCCCCTGTAAAAAGATGCTTTTTGCTTACCCCAGGTCTCTTTTGTGAGCATTTTTTTTTCCTACTTCTTGTCCTGGAAGGAAAGAAAATGCTGTCTGCTTTTATAAAGAAACTGACTTAACTGCATAAAGCTAGATCTTAGGCTTTAAGGGAAGCAGAGATAGGAGACATTAAATGACATGGTATGGAAGGTGCAAAGGCTGATTAGTGAGATCTTTTTGTGCTTGTTGTGCAACATGCTGCACACATTCCCTGGACTTGCTTCAGTTCCCAAACTCTTCCAGAGGTATTTAGGGAACATCTACCCCCAGCCAAATAACTTCTAAACTAGTAAGGCTCTATGTAGGTTCATACAAACACTTCAGAGAAGAGCAGTACTTCTTGCATTTCTAGCTCAGTGCGGATTTCACCTCCACCTGTTGTAATAGGAGTCTACTGATAAGTTAACAAGGTCCTTTTAATAAATAGGCCAACAATAACATGTAGCTAGATTCCACTGTACGAGTAGCACCCACTTACCTACATAATCAAGTCAACCATATGTTTCAAGATTAACATGGATGCGGCTTTTAGTTTGCGTGTGTATGAATTAAGACTACCCATCAGTTGTGGAAAAATGCTTGAAAAACACAAAGCAAGACAGAACATCCATAAATAATATTTTTATGTTGTGGAACTACAGACATTTTTTAGCCGCCCACCATCAAGCTGAAGGAATCAATGGCAGAGTAGCAACCAACATACCTGTGCTTAACTTTTTCAACATTATACTATTAATTCCAAGAGAATTACACACAATAACCTAAGGTCTGACAGGTTTAGAGCATCAGTATACAAACTGGCAAAGCACTGAGTGACTTTTGCAGGAGGGAAGGAAATGGCTTTCCAAGAACTTTGAAGGATTGAGTCATTCTGTTAGGTTATATTTCACCAAACATACTTCAAAAAGACTGGACATATTTAGCCACTGTACTTGAAACACACAATCTCTATCCAAAAAAACTGTTTGTTTGAGTGTCATGTCTGGCAAATCTCTCATGATATGTTTGCAAATACGAAAACATTACATCTCTGATATTTCTCATGCCAGCAGACTGCAAACTAGATTGGCGCCTTATCTGCATGTCTAAATTTCAGTTTTGAACCAGTGAAATAAAGATAGCTTTATAGGTTTGAATACTGTTAGATTTCTGTACATAGCCCCAGATTAACGTAATAAAGATGTTTGCCTCGTAAAGTTGTAGCAATGCATCAAAGTGCAAAAAGTAAAGGGATCAGAATGAGTGGAGAAAAAAAATCAAAGTGCAAAGCTAAACTAAAACTGCAGGAAAGTTTGGCAGCATATTTCTTCAGAATATCAACCAATCTAAAATATTTGCACCCTTGTCTTCAGCTTTTTCTCCTGTGCATATTCACATCATTTTTTTTATTTATAATTTAAGTTGTTCTATTTACTACTTTTAATAATCAGATATTGTTTCATAAAAACAAATAATACAGACAGAATAGTCACTCTTTTTATTGGCTTAATAATGTAATTTATTAGAAAATAACATAAATTGAAGTGGTAATAGTACAAGAAAGGATAATGTTGCAGATTCAAGACATCGTATGAACAACTGCTAATGAAGCCTTCTATTTTTACCTGACTCTGCTCCAATAACCCATAACTGTTTCATCTTGCATTGCCTAACAGACTAACATTACCTAACAGTACTGTTCTAATTAGTGGATCACCATGGTTCTTAAGTTATTGTAGGTTGACATCTAATGGAAATCTGATTAAGGTAAACAGTGGTATATTTTGTTTTGCAATAAAGAAAGCCCTCATCCCACAGGGATAAATGGAAATTGAAAGGTTACATGGGCGTACACTCCTTAAGAAATGGACTTGTGTAAAAAGAAAGAGAGGGAGGGAGGGAGGGAGGGAGGGAGTCGGGAGGGAAACCATTAGTATGTATTGTTCTAATGTCCTCAGGAACGCAAAGATTTAATACACAGCTGTGACTTGAGATCATTGTGGTACTCCCAAAAGAAGAATATAGAAAGAAAAGAAAAAAAAAAAAAAAAAAAAAAAAAAAAAAAAAAAAAAAAAAAAGTTNGAGCTTCATACTACTATGTCGCTTCTGAGTCAATCAAATCTGTAATCCCAAAATGCACAGGACTTTCAACATTCTCAGTTCTCCATAAGCCTTACGTAAGGCAAGTATGACTCGCGGACTTTTACTAGGTTTTAAAGTCTAGTTCAGAAAATACCAATTTGAAAGGAGCAAATACGCCTTAGCCCCCGTTAGACTGCTGTTTTCTTCTGGCAGAAAACACTGTCTGGCATTCTAAGCACAAAGCTTTACAAGGTACCTTTGAGTGGTCAACATCACCATAGCCTCCCAGGCTTCCATTCACACTGGTTTTACCAGCTCAGTGCACCAAAGCCTCGCAAAATATACTACCGTGTAGTTTATCAACACATACGACTTTGGGTCTTTTTTCTTCACTAAACCAACTGATATTTTTGTGAATTTAGGAGGCAATCTAGTCACCGTTCCTACCATTGTTTTTAGAGTAATAAGCACATTTTAACAAGTAGGTTTTTGTTGTCCACATATCCTATGAGGATGGGGCCTACAGCATTCTGGTATTCTGCACCAGCTGGAGGAAAATGAGAGGCTTGAAAAGCTACTGAGACCTGTGTCTCACAAGTGAGGAGCCTTACTCACCCTGTAAAAACACCCCCTTCCAAAGAAGCCCCTGTGCACACTCAGGGTACATGGCATACTTCTAGAATATGCCATTTTTTGATGGGCAGGTAGAAAACCCCACAATTCATTCAACTCTCTTCAGAGCTATATTGTCAGTCCACATATGTCCAACAGATTTTTTAGTTCCTATTTTTAGAAGGACCAAAGTGGGAAACAGTTCTTTCCGCTTGGTAAATTTAAGTGACTAATGCCTTCAATTCACCAAAATGTGTAAACATACACTGAATTTCAGGTGTGTATGTATCAAAGTAATACGACTACTTCTGCTGTGAAGTCCTGGCTCCACTCAATAGTTAGTTTTGACTTCAGCACACCCAAGATTTCATTCATCTCCCAACATACAAAATTAAATGCATACTGGCATTATCGTATGATCAGAGTTTAAGAATTAAAGCTCACAATGGTGGCAGAGGCTACTGAAGTGCATCTAACACAGTTTATGTAAGGCAGCATTTGTTCAGGCTCACTTGCTAAAAATAAAAAATGGCTATTAGAGATCTGAGAGAACGGAGAAGGAAGAAGGACTTTTAAAAGCCTGCAGTAATCTGTTTCAGTTTTAGTTTTTCATATCCTATTTGCTATAAAGTGATGTTCAATCAACCAATTTTTCACTAGTCCAAGAAGCAGCATCATAAAAAAAAAAAAAAAAAAGAGAAAGAACAAAAAAAAAAAAGAAAGAAAGAGAAAGAAAGAAGAAAGATTACTTGGCTCCAGTTAGGGTTTCATAATCCACTGGATTTTATTGGTTTAGTAAAACTATGCTCTTCCATCATAAATGAAAGATTTGTCTCATTCCTTTGAGACTTGTTTCTTCTGCTATTTGGTCAATTGTTTTGTTTTATTTGTTGAAAAGAAAGATAAAAGGTTAGATAATAGGTTCAAGTACAAAATAACTATTCTTTCAAATGACCATTAAGTTTTCATGTATGTTTTCTTCTGTTTATGTATTTTAAGGGCCCCTTTTCCCACTACTGCAAGTTTTATTCAGCACAGGTAATTTTCAATACAAAGTTCGGACTGCTTTTTCTCTGTTTTGAGCAAGAAACTTCAGTGATTTCAGACTGCGTAGTATTGAATCATTGCATTCATCATTAAACAACAAAATATTCAGTAGCAAATTTCCAAATGTGATTTCTGATTTTTCTTTTGATGTATAATTGCATGCCTATTTAGTAATATGCACCACTTCCAATCAAGTAACCTACCCCCAAAACTATTTGCAAAATTCACGATTCCATATATAAAATAAACTCATGTTCCAAATAGAAGGTATGTTACTTTCTCCTGTAGACCAAGATATCAAAATGAAGGACATCGTCCCTAATCTACAATGAATATTGCATCTTTAATATCATTGATGCTAACAAGTAGAATTTTGACAGCCTAAGCTGTTTATTTATAATGTTTAGTAGGAGACTTCAAAAGCAACTTTTCATGTAGAACAGTGAACTATCTACTACTATATCCTATTATGTTACTGATTTTTTTTCCACTCTGCATCACCCACTGAATGCTAGGATACAGCGATGCAACTCTGCGCTAGTTTTATATTACAGATACATACAAAATTAGCAGAGATTTAATAACATGAGTGTGATTTAAACTTTTGTCTATTAAAACATTATTTTAAATTAATATGGCTTATGTACACTTATCAAAGGACACAGATTTTGTAATATATATTAATAAATAACAAGGACAACAAATGCTAGAAAACTAAGACCGATGGCAGCAGTGTTTTATTAAACAAGCATTCCTTTGCTGTGTTTGCTGCTGGAAGCATGCAAGACAGCAGATCACAAAAAACATAAGCACTAGCATGGCTAAGTGGTCTATCTCCTTCTCCTAAGCCAAGCTACATTTGTAGTAAGAACGCACATCTTAAAATCTGGCACTACCAAAAATTAGTGAGAGTTTTGTCATCAATATCTTCCAAGTGAAACTTTCCTTAGTAGGTGTGTTTAATAACTTTTTTAATGATTCAAATACTTAAAATACATACAAGACTAGACTGTGTGCATCCAACACAATTACATCAGGCTCTTTTTGAATTCAAACTTTCATTAAATACAATAGAAAAGCAGCTATCCAGTTATCAAAGACCCCAGACACTCACCCCAGAAGTGAAATTACTTCTTGTACACACCTATGAAGCCACACAAGCTCATGCCAGTAAAGGTGATGGGATTGCCCTGCTGAGCTGTGGGGAGAAGGCTTTTTCTGCGGGGTGGCTGCACACCATCTCATTCCTACCCTGCCACCAGCAATACT
Source organism: Aegotheles bennettii (assembly GCA_013398125.1). Taxonomy (NCBI): domain Eukaryota; kingdom Metazoa; phylum Chordata; class Aves; order Caprimulgiformes; family Aegothelidae; genus Aegotheles; species Aegotheles bennettii. The sequence goes on along the minus strand of VZRW01011962.1, from coordinate 104,816 downwards.
TGAGAAATGGTGATGCAGATCTGTAAGTCTTTAAAGCCTACTAGAAAAAGTGCACACACGCACACACACACATGCACACAAAGCTTTTCATTAAATAAAAGTGTACGGAAAGCACTGGTGTCGCCATTGCATAGGTTGGGGGAAACAGGCATAAAAGGATAGGGCACAGGCTCGAGACAGATCATAAGGTTGGCTTCAGTGCTCAGCTGTGCACTGATGTAATGAAGTAGCCTCAAGCACTGTTTATCAAACTTCTTGAACACCACACTATTTTAGTTAGAAACCTTATTAGTGACATATGCAAGTATTTATGTTTTAAAAATATGACTTTGCTTCCGCGTCCTTTCAAGTTGCATTCTTAACTGTATTAGAACAGGACATGGGATAACATAGCAAAAATAACGATTGAACCCAACCCCACCGTAACTACATTTTACTGGTAGATTTAAACTTGGCTCATTCTAGCAGATGAAACCAGCTTTCTTTCGCTTCCTTTCCAGAGCCGAACAAAACTGCTTGGTAGAATACATTTTGCTACCGAAAGAAACAAGCTGCAGCGACCACTCATACTGCTGTGCAACACTGTATTTGCTGAAAGCAATAATCTAGTGAGCATCTTTGCTAGTCTGCTAATAATCTGATATTGCTAGATATGTTGGGACAAATTTTGTCCCAGGATGTTAAAATCAGTGAAATTAAAATTCAATTTATATATATAATGCTAAATTGGCAATGCTCTAACAATCAGACAATCTTAATATTTCAACAATGAATATCTGCAAGAATTATAAAGCATTTTTCTTTCCCTACCACTCAACTGCAGTTTAAAAATCCTGCATGGTAACTACAACTATGATATTTTGAAAAGTTTTAGTGACTTTTTCTCCAGATACTGCCAGAATGTTTGGAAGTTTAATCCCCATGTGTCCTTATCTCCTTCTGCATTGGTTCTAGAACCACACTTCTTACTCCTCCAGAATCCCCTCAATGACTTTGCTTTGAAGACTGGGAGCCTTGATAATGCTTCACACCAAGTAATAGAAGAATAACATACAATTACATTTCTGTGTCAAATATTTAAAACAGAGTAACAGAATTAAGCTCCAATGGCCTAAAAGACTTGGAGCATTTCGGTAGTTCCACTAGAGACAATAGATTTTCTCACAAAAACATTTGGGCTCCAGTGAATGCCTGGATTGGGACCCCAATATTTCTAAAAGGGCAAGCTGGGGCTGGGGAAGTGCAAATCCTACTGAATTATGTATATAAACAGACAGAAACACATAACTAGATGCCGTACTTATTTCTGTCCACATAAAATTACTCTTTGACTATGGGCAAAGAGTTCTGAGAATGTATCAGTAAAATAGTGCTTTAAAATTTTACAGTCCTAGAAAAATTCCTGATTCTATTTCCTGAGAGCAAAAGTGAACATACTGCAAATTTTTATCTATTAAACAATCTAGGAAGCAGCCCACTAGATAGTCCAACGTTCAATAAGCAGTCAGCCTTAAAGGTTTTCTCCTAAAATTGTGATTATTATTCAACAGATTTTGAACTTGTGTCATTTATGAAAGCTACAGAAATGGTTTTTTGTGTTGGTGGTGGTTTTTTTAATGGAAAGCGATGCTTTGATACTGGATACCAAACAAATTTACTCTTTCCAGAAAAACTATGCTTTATTATGCATTTTTTTTGCTTCCGTTTACAACCACGCTGAAAAGCACAGACATATTGATGAATCAGTTACACAGTTCTTTCTGACTACAAGTGTGCAGCTCATTTTTCTTACTGATGTGTTTCAGAAACCAATCAGAAGTCCTCAAAAAACATGATCCTGCAGTATTTATAATCATTTATCAAAATGACCTGCTTTTTAGAGACCATTTCAAACAAGCACATATGATTTATGATATTTAGATGTGTTTAAAATAAATTCCCTGGTGATGTAACTTTTTACTGCTTGCATGTTGAGAATAGGTAGGTTATAAAAGATGTTAAAACACTGGAAAATAGAGCATTGTTTTCTTTTCATGTGATTTGTCAATGAACAAAAACCAGCAGAACAGCTATTGGAACACTGGATTCCTGAAATGTTTTTGTAGGTTTAACAGCAGTGTTTCTATAAGGTGCTGTTGTAAATACAGTCAAAAATATGAATAGTTGTTATTACCTGCTAGCCTTTCCTTGGAAATCTGCGCTATATAAAACCATTTTTCCATGTCAAACTTAAAAAACTTCTCATGCCTGGGGGCGTGTGATTAATTACATCAGACTTTGACTGGAATCAAATTTACTTATAACATATATTTATCTATCACAATTACATATTTGAATAGCTGTAGTGCTTAGAAGAAGAACTTCAACAGCATTCAGCTTCCCTGTTTTTCTCAGAATAGTATGGGTATTTTTTTCACCATAGCATTTTAGGCTTCTTTAAGGCTACCACATTCACTTTCTTTTCGCGTTTCCCAGTAAACCTAGATCATACTTTCTATACAGGCATTAGTATGCTTTTCTCCTGACTGAAGTTTTAAGAAAACCTGGACCTAAGAAAGCCAACTTAGACAATAACAGTAGTCATTTTGCATTTGATGTGTTCTGCATCATCTGAGAGTCAAAACCTACTCTATAACAGAAATAAAATGGCCTAAAAAGTCACAGGCAAGTAATGAGAAGGGGAGGCATTAGAAAAATCAAAAATATTCCATATAGAACAACTCTTACCACAAAGCAACAAAGCACTCTTAGAATATGGCTTTTATACACTCAGCATGGTTTTAATCCACACCTTATTAGCACGCAGATAATTTTGACCATTAGTGCACTTTAAAATAAGCCCTTTTATTTGTAACCAATCCTCAAATTTAGTATCGTCTTTTTTACTCCTACATCCTTGACATACGCAGAGCTGAGTTACAAAGGCAAGGATGCAGATGCCATATTCACCGCAAAACATTAACATCTAAAGATTTGTATGCATCACTCCTCAGCTCTCAGGCTAGTTTATTGGCCCACTTCTGGGCCTACGCAGGTTGAAAGGAATGTTCTGAAGATAATGAGAGCGCTACAAAACCTGGAGACACTGACAGCTGTAGCATGCAGGGGTCGATGACTAAGTAAGCAGTGTTTCCCAGACTTTTACAACAAGAACAGTTGACAATTTCACCCCGTTCTGTAGCAGCCTATTCAATATCTTCAAAGGGAACTTCCCAAACTGCTTAAAACCTGGGTTAAGGCAAAAGAAAACTGTAAGTCAGTTAGTTTATAAACCTACCATGAAAGCACGTTTCACCTTGCTTTCTCAATCCCAAACAAAAGTGTAACAGAACATAGCGCATAGCATTTCTATCCTCCCATTCCCCTGCAATATGTGAATTCCAGGGAAAATGAGCAAGCAGAGGGACAAACACACAGTCCGTCATCCAAACTTCTGGTCACCCTCTGTATTTTTGTTCATAATTTTAAAAAATTACATTCCAGCCATCATAACAAATAAGTAAAATGGGGTATTTCTGCTGGCACATTTTCAGAGTATCTACGTGGCTAAGCAACAGCTACTAGTTTGGGAGATAATTGATAAAAGGAATGTTTTACTTTTTCTAAACTATCTATACACTCAGCTTTATGAATCAACTTTTCTGATCTTAAACATTCAGAAATAAAAGCAGAGTAGTGCAAGAAAAGGGTAGCCTAAAGTTAATTCAGCTCTGAAACGCGGAACAGATTCAGTGCTCAAGAAAACACTGAACATTCTGTGGCTTTAAGTGATATGCTTAAGAAGAGGAAATATATCTGTAAATAAGCATTAATAATTGTCTCAGAATCCTGGCACTGAATCTTAAACAGTCTCTCTTCACTTCCTCGTTATTTACTATTAGGATTTTATATAAATGTCTATTGAAGTAGTTCCAAGTGTGATGAATATGTCTCCAAAAAGTGGGGAAGGCGTGGATGAAATTCTTTCAAGTATGGTAATTTGGGGTTTTTTTAAATTAAAAAACAGATTAATGAAAGATAAAGGGGGTGATTTTTAATCCACTGAGGGGCAATTATGAATGACAAATATAGAAATGCAGTGACTTTAAAATAGTTCTTGCTGCAATACATTAGAAGGGCATTAAGCATCTATCACCAGATTTCAGGATTAATAAAGGGGTGGGGTTAAATGTTCAGTCCAAAACTCAGGCTTTTCCTAAAGAAAAACCAAATAGCTACCCAGTCATTGTCAAAAGATGCCTATTTTCAGTTTCAGAGATTCACAATTGTGTGAATGGCCATAATACTATTTTCTTAAGGGGAAGGGAGGAGAAAATATTTACCTTCCTTCATCTTCAGAAAGTCTTAGAAAGTGAGGTTCGGAGTACAGCGCAAGATAAGCGTAACCATGGCTAAAGGCTCGAACCCTTGTGCACTATATCCAGTGGAAGACTCCAGTCACTTCAGTGCAAGGTTTGGGACATTCCCCGGTGGTGTTTTTTTCATTTGCATTGCAAAATGAAACAAACAGAAAGCGATACAGATACTTCCCAGATAGTGAAATGGACTGATTTCTTTTTTTTTCCTTCAGCTTTAAATAGACTGAAATACAACAAATCCTCACACCGACAGGCATCCAGTTATTTTCCCAGTAGTACCGGGGATGCAAATTTTAGTATTGCTTATACACCTGATGAAATCGGATGAACCCTTTTATCTCCTAAAATGTAATGAAGATGCAACAACAGATTTAAACACCAATGTTTTAACTAAATATGGCTCTTAATCTTGGATGTTTTCAGCCTGTATACCACCTACGTAAGATGAAATTCAGTTAAACCCATTCTAAATTACTGTAAACATTTCTTAATGTAATGGACAATGAGGAACACGATGGAATCCTGGAAGGATATTTTTTTTAAAGAGTTTCTGTTGCTTACCGCTTTACCAAGCTTACAACATTTCGGGAGAAAGAGGTCACGGTCTCAGTTGTGAACTTCATAAATATCTGGAAAAGCCTTTCACTTTCTCTTCCTCAATAACAACAATGCGCTACGCCTGCTCTTGAGTTTTCAAACTGTTGAGTCCTCTCTTTTTCAAGTGCCTCCTGCCTGTCTCAGTACATTTTTGATGACCCCCCGGTTTCTGTGCACTCTGTGGGAAGTGCCATCAGCCGCGTTGCCTTTGCCGAGTGGCTTTGGTCAGAGTGGGACCTGACAGTCTTTGCCGTTTTAAGAAGCAGAAATCAGGTCAAGATCTTTTGCACTCTCCGCGATGCCCTGGAGTGTCTGCGGGTCTACATGTTTTTATGCTCGTCTTTAAGTAAAAATTGCAGTAATTTTAAAAGCCAGACAACTCCTTCCCTCCCTCCACCCCGCCACCAGCAAACTGGAGTGAAGCAGCTTCCTACAACTCCCGTTCACCCCTTTGCTTTACAGACTCCAAATTTTGCCCCTTCCACGCTGAGGATTTGATGCAAGCACACCCAGATCCTACAGGGCAGCAAGGCACCAGCTTCTTTCCCAAGCCCCACTTCCAGGGCAGAGTTTCCAAGCGCTGTGCAATCGCTTCGGAGCCGCAGTGAGCTCCGCGGCGAAGGGGCGGAGGAGCAGGAGCGCGCTGGATTCTGAATTCCGAGGCAGAGGTGGCGATTCGGGCAGGGGGAGGGGGGCGCGGGACCAGATGCTAAAATCCTCACCAGAACTACAAACGCTTCTCTCCTGACTGTAGGAAACTCTCCCCCTACCATCACCACCTTCATTTCATGCTCTATCACGTGCTGGATTTTCCCTTTTTCTGTTCTCCCCCCTCCCCGCAGCCCCGCTACAGCCCGCTTTACTGATGGGCATCCCGAGAGCGCGTCCGGGAGAGGCGCGACCCGGCAGCCCGCTGTCAGCGGGCGGCGAGTGCGGCGCGGCGGTCGGGGCCGNGAGCCGAGCCGAGCCGAGCCGCGGCGGGGCACCCAGGGCCCGGCAGCGCAGGTCCCCCCGGTACCCTCCGCCCGAGGGTCCCGCCCCGCTGGGGAAAGCGTGAGCCGTTACCTGAGCTGTCGCTTTTCCTTTTGCCGGACCTCTTCTCCGTTTCCACCGGGGACAGAGCTTGCCTGCCATAGTCCCCTGGCGCACAGCCTGCCCCCGTGGGGGTGTTCGTGCCCAGGCTGGAAGAGTTTGAACACAGGACGGGGGGGCTGCTGCCCAGCTCCGGGGGTCCTCCTGAGTCGGGCTGAAGACAGAGGCTGTGCCTGGCCGCGGCGGGAGGAGACGACATCTGAGGAATGTGCCAGTTCGTCTGCAAAGCCTGGTGCTGCTGTTGCTGGTGATGGTGGTGGTGGTGATGGTGATGGTGGTGGTGCCCCCTATGATGCTGGCTGGCAAACATGCCCTCCTCATTGGGGTATCCCGCTATTATGCAAGAGGAAGAAGAAGAAGACAGATCAGGGTAGGACATGTGGTCAGATCTTCCATGCAGGGCAAGAGAAGACTGGGAGAAAGGGTGCAAGCTCTGCGCAGTGGCATGGGGGCTGCGCAGGCAGCCAAAGAGTGTGTGATCCATGGCATGCAAGTCTCAGGTTCCAGGCAGGAGAGTTTAGGAAAGATCCAACTTCACCACCCTTTGTCAACTTTCACTGTAAACAGATCGGGGTTGGAATTTTTTTTTCCAAAACGGCAACGACAGACTTTGCAGCAGGCAGCTGAACTCAGATAATCCAGGTCTTTAGCCCTAGCGGCCAGTCTCCGCTGCATAAACACTCGGACCTAGATGAGCCTTTCTCAGAGCTGCTCAGATGTCAAGAAGTGGGAGAGGTTGAAGCCAATAGAAGGTGGTCCCAGAGAACTGCTTGAAGGGGGAAACAGCTCCGAGAGGTTATAAATACAGTAGTGTGTAATGTGAGCTGGGGGCTGGCTTAGCAACACAGCACTGACCACATGCAAACTCCCTCCAAAACGCCAGCGCCGTCCCCGCGCCGAGCCGCTCCGTCAGCGGGCGGCAGCGCTGCGCGCCCGCGCC
>VZRW01011962.1:0-96046 GCA_013398125.1 Aegotheles bennettii | reverse complement strand
ACCGCACCGCTCCCCTCCGCGGCTCTCCAACCTGCTGCTGTCAGTCCGCCCGCCCCCGGCGGCCGGGGGGGCAGGAATGCCGGGACCCCTCCTGCAAGGGCCGCCGCCGCCGGAGCCCTTACACCGCCAGAGCTACGAAGGGGCCGGTGAAGTCCCAAACCCAAGCCAGTGTAAAAATCCCGTTTTTTTTAATTCTAGGGGGTGGCCGCACAGGATTTCTCGCACAGAAATAAAAAAAAAAGAAAAAAAAAAAGAAAAAAAGTGAAGCACAATGAAGAAAGTGAGAGGGTGCGAGTGGGAGGGAGAAAGATTAGGTTTCCAAGAGAAATAAGAGACGGAGCCAAATAACACTTTTTAGGGAGAGGTAGGAGAGGCTCCAAAAGGTGAAGAAGAAGAAAAAAGAATGCAATAGAAAAATTATAATGGCAGAGCGAAGTGTCTGCCATTAGCTTCATAAGCAAATCTGAATATTCTGGATGGTGCTTCCTTGGGCTCTCGAGTTTTCTAATAAGTACACAATACCTACATCAACTGTTATTTCTCCTTTAATTAGAGGTTTTAAGCACAAAAGAGCTGGAAATACAAATCGTTCTAGAGCTTTATGCTTTCATTTTAAACTATATAAGGAGAATGCAAATACAAGCAACTAATGTTAAGGCGAATAAACTTCAAATGCTTGCTGAAATGATTCAGAAAGTTTCTGTGCAGAGTTATCAAATAACTATGGCTGTATGATACCATCCTTTGTAAAAAATTGCAACTTCTCAGTTAAAGAAAGCTTCAGTACAAAGCTTCTCAGTGAAATAATTACTGAAGAAAGTGTAAGCAGTTATTACCTCTCAATGATTGAATTCTTGTTCATATTGTATCTTTTCAGAATGTGTGTTTGACCTATATGTGGTACAAAAGCATAACTTAAATCAATGCCAGCAAGTTTGCCCAAAGCTCATAACGGCAAGTGAAAAAATTGAATGTTTTAAATATATGAAAACAGTAAACCGTTTAACTCATAAAAACATCTGGAGCCAACACAGATTGGAACATCATTTATATTTTCGTGTATGGGATAATATTTGCATTTGCTTTGTGTTTTTTGGTTTTGGTGGTGTTTTGGGGGTTTTTTTAACTTACGATTTATGGGGAAAGAGATCATATAAAATTGACCTGAATGAACCAGTGTATAATTCCTCCTCTTCAGGACTTTACTTGTAGTCTTGCTCATTTTTTTACATTGGAGGCTGAAAGAACCATCTTCCTGAATATTTATCAGAATGTAAGTAGGATTCTTCAACAGTTCTTTCTAGTGTATGGTTTGCATATTTGCAATATGCATATTACAGTAAAATCAGATAGTTCTACTTGAGGACCACCATTTGAGTGGTATAAATTGTCATAACTTTCTTGAAGTCAGCGAAAAGATAGCAATTTACGGCATTTAAGAATATTCTCCTTACTTTCAAGGAGAAAGCTTTCAAATATGAATTCAGTTTATTTTAGCCAAAGATTTTATTGTACTTAAGAGCCTACCAAAGCAATAGGACGAGGTTTTATTGTACTGTAATTATGATCAGTTCATATTTTTCCATGGCAATTTGGTGTAGGCAGGCATCATTATTTAACCTTAGAGTTAATTCAGATTTACAACAGATGTATGTTTATTTTCAGTCTTTTTTCCCTAAATTTTGTGTGTTTAAGTCCCACAGAAGCAATACAATTCATTTCTCTTGATACCCGTGCTGCAATAGGAACCCAGAGATACAAGCAATAATAAAGCCTGGGGATTATGCATCATTTCAGAGATGCTTGAATGCCTTAACTGAAAATCCTTGCACAGAAAATGAATAATTTGTTGACTGACTTGCCAAAAATACTGAATCCCTGACTAGTTAAGAATGATGATAATCACATTTACCATTCATAAACATACAGTACACCAGTATCTTCATGGTACTTCACCATAAAAACAGTTTTTGTGAGAAATTACACTACCACAATGCGTACCACATAACTTTAACATTGCATTTCTGTGGTGTACTTCCATTTCACTCTTTTCAACATTTACATGTGCCATGGTTTAACACTTATCAGACACAATTTTTGCTTTAAAGACTACAACACATCAATAAAAACTTTAAGCCTGAATCCATATTTTCAGCTACTTCTCTCACATACATATGGATCCTGTTCTAATTTTCATGATCTCCAAGTATTACAAATTTTAAAGCTATGCCAGCAATTTAGCATGTTACATAAAAGTTGTGTTGAACTATGAGGCCCTCACCGAAAATGATTTACAAGTTTGCATTACATCACTAAAAGTTATTTGAATTGCCAGCCCACTCTAACCAGTAAAATATATTATGCTTCCTATTTAATTCAAATAAACCGATGAAATATTAAAATGCTTAATGTACTTGAGGCTTCACACCTGAACTATGGTGTTTCAGGAATGCTTTTAGAGTTTAAGCTATGAGAAACTTGCATCAGATACTCAAAAGCCCCAAAACGAGTTCTCTTCAAAACTTTGGTGTGCTTTTTTTTTAAATAGATAATTTATTTGTAAACTGAACCGTCTTGCACAATATTATTTGTTTCCCAATCTGCACGTTCTATTGCAATTCAACAATTATTCCATTCTTTTTAGTATTATCTCCACTTAAGAACGCTGAACTAAAAAACAGTTATGACAAGCCTTGCAGAGTACTTTAATAATACGTATCTTTCATTTGTATTTAGAACTGTACTCAACATGCATGTGTAGGCAAGTCAATGATGCCTGAAAAGTATGTTTTCCATTTTGTTTTCTCCAGATCTTGAGTTAGACACTACACTCAGTCCATTCTCCTGTTAATATTATTAATGACAGAGAACAGAAATCTTGTATTTTAAAATATTATTAGTTTTACTATTTGATTTAATTTGCATTGTGGGTTTTGATCTGTATATGTATTCAAAAGACATTTTATCAGAGCCTCCATAGACATAGTTGTGCACGGAAGAAAGGTGAAGTGTATTTTCAGCACTCTGCATTTTTAACAATGCTTGCTTCTTACTGTGTTGCACAGTTAATATTTCGCTGATTATACTTCGGTTTAGTCATGCAGAATAAAAAATACAGATGATTCAAATCTTCGTGCACCAAATGTTTTACACTATAACTTATACTTATTTACTGGGTAAATACGCTGTATGCTTACATTACAATGATCAAACTAGACAAAAAAGCCCTACCATTACCTGGAATATTTATTGTCTCCTGGCTGACATTTCCAGGCCTTTGCAGGACCAGCAGCAGGGGGCATATTTAATAATTCTGCCTCCATCAGGGGACGTTAGAAGAGCGATAAGTCACTAATCTTCACCACCTCTTTTACACATTAATGACTAAAATACTACTCACAGTGTGTATTCCTAGTAATTTCTAATTTTCTGTGCTCTGGAGGGAGAAAAAGACACATATGCATATATGTGTACACTAAGAATAAGTAACTACAAAATATCTAGGTTTTAATGGCTGCTGGGATTATGTCACTTACTTTGCAGGTGTGTTTGCTTATGATTTATAGTGTGATGAGCACTAGACTTGGACCAGAAACCCCTAACTAGCTAGTACTAGGAACAGAAAGATATTCACTACCCTGAAGAGCTCAGGCTCTATTCATTTCACCAGTTTCACATGGGAGTACTCCTGTGTTTTTATAGAGTCCTGTTTGCGTTCATGGTGATTGCTTAACTAGAAGTATGTGCAGGATTGGAACCTTGATTAATAATAATAGCTGTAGGAAACACAGAGCTAAAAATTGTACTTTTTGTATGCGTAGCTGCATCATGCTCCTCAAAGCCTAATATGAGATAGCGCTAACAACAGATACTGGATAGGAGAAATTAAATACAAAGTAACAACTGTTTGAAATTATCATTTTAGCTTAACCTTATTTTTTTAGATGCAGATATTATGGCTTGTGAAAGAATGAGAAAGGAAAAAAAAAAAAAGCAAGCTAGATTTCCCTAAAAAACACATACCAAATAGAGCTTAATTTGCAGAAACATCATGAGAAGACAAAATCGTATCCGTCTCAAAGATTCTGATTCATGAAGCGAAGTTCTAAGTTTGCTGGCATCAGTGACACGACCGACTTTAAAAAGAAAAGCAATTTCTTAGCTATCTTGAAGAAAAGTCCAAGTGGTATATCTTAAGGAGACTGACACTTTCCAAAAATGCATTTGCATAAACTCATTTTTTGTTTTATTTCCCCAAAACAGAATGTAGTTTTATTGATGAGCTGTGAATATATTATACTACTTCTTGAAGTAGTATCTTTCCAAGATATTTGTATTTGTTATGCTATATTAGGCATCACACATGCATGTCCTTTGATACAACTCACATAGGACTCAGAGTGGGTTCAATAAACTATTCCAGTAGGGACTGTCTTTGAGGCATTTTCAGATCATCTAAATATACATAGCAGACTTTGGCACACTCAGTCACTCTCAAGAGCCACCTTCCTCTCTTCATCAATGCCTGTCTGATATATTTCATTTAAATTAGATGCCCACAATAAAAGTGTGAAGCCCATTTATTCCTACCCCTTCTTTTCCAAACGGAAAGTGGCTAAGCACCATGGGCTCGGTGAAGCTCAGCTGCACAGAAAAGAAGTGGTATATTATTTGTTACGCTTTTCAGGCTGACTGAGACACAAATGCAAAATACAGCATATGGGGACACTGTCTGGATTTGTGCAATTCCCTCATAGCCATTTTGTCCATGAACTTTATGCATTTGTGCATTTGAGCTGTAGAACATATCACTTAGGGATTTAGATTTTATTTAATAATCCAAGTATATTTCAATACAAGATGGTAAACTAAAAATATTTTCCATTTAACTGTTTCAAAACGCCATGTGCAAGAGAACACAACAAAATGGAATTAACTCGTAACATATGCAACTCTTATTTGTGCAAGAGCAGTATATGCCCCTAAATCCAGACTGCAGCATCTGGAAGCATAGCATGTCTCTAATGGAAGAGAAAGACATGAGACATGTCAGCTTCTTGGCTATGTTACACTGAAAGCCGTGCCTTTTCCTTCATGATACCAAATACAACTCTGATTAAAACTAATAAAATAGACACTGTCCAGGTAAACTGCCTTGGAAGCATTTTGGATTTTTCATCTCATTAGTTGCAGGCAGTAGGATTAAGCTGAGATAGATATTTACAATACAAAAAAAGAATCTTTATCTAAAGTTCTTTCATTTGAAACAATCACGTTTGAATGAAAACAAATATTCCATGGTATGAATCGTGTTCATAGTGCATCCAAACTTACAAATTCCCATCTGTAGAAACAAGTTTTGCTGTCACCAAGATATTTGTAGTGTCCCTTTCTTATTACTGCTTTTTATTCTTCATATACTTTTACTACTGTGATAAGCTTGTAAGAGACTCAGAAAACGTTTTAGCGAAACAATTCATGCTTTAAATATTTTCAACTGTCTTCAGACTTGACCTTGAGAAGTGCTGAGTCTTTTCTTTTCCACATCGACCTTGCAGGATCAACTTCATTGTTAGACTGCAATAACAATTTTTTAAAAAGTGCAGCTAAACATAAATACTGTTCCTTGTGGCTGCAAAAATAAAAAGAAACACAACACACTGAAAATTGGATTTTTAAACAAACATGTATGAAAAAGACCTGATGGATAAAATATTTTACTAACTAATTTTCAAATTTTTATTGCACTAAAATTGTTAAATGATCTGCGATAGAAGTTGAGATGTCCAGTTTCAAATTTTGTTTAATTCATTTTTATCAGTTAATCTCCTCTGTTATATTCATATTAAGCAAGGGAGAAAGTATGCCTGTCTATTGTAGTTATTCTTATTTGCAGAAAATACAAGTAGAAACTGAGAAACTTACAAAGATTTATTTACTAAACTTCAGAAATCCTGTCATGAACAGCATACTGGATGTATAAATACACATGTGCATACACTAAAAGAGGGTGTTCAACCATGCAAAAATATGAGCATACCTCCAGGCTCAAACCCTTAATGTACGATTAAAACAAATTAGGTTAGGGCCTGATTTTTTTTAATAATAGGGAGAGTTTTTAGATGCATTAAACAAAAATAGAAAGCCTCACATTAAAGCAAATGAAGGAGCAGAAAAAGCTCACAGATTACTAAAATTCTGACCGCTTCCTAGCAGAGTAAATTGTTTGGGAATGTATCTAATCTAACACACCCTATAAAACTGTACAGTAGTCCCCGGTACAACAGTGAGCTGCATGGAAGAAAAGGTCACATCCTAGAGCAAAATTCCGAGATTTCAGTCCCAAACTGCGTGTTTAATTTCTAAATCGTGACACTGTGTACCCATTTTGGAAAGTAGGTAGGTAGTCTTCCCTTATACAAGTACAGCAATTTCATTATGTATGACCCCCTACAGCTCTGGTAATGAGGCTTTTTTTAAAAACATACCTTGACTTGATGATGAGAATATTTTGATCTAAAAATAAGTTGTGTATTTAATTTATATATGTCAGGCATGGTGTGTATCCAGGGGTGCATGCAGTAAGTTTACCCTGCACAATTTGTAGTCTATCAGACTTCCCCAAATGAAGTCTCATAAATATGAACATGCATTGCTTGTTTGTTTTCTTTCTTTTTTTTTTTTTTTTTTTGTTTCCTTTATTGGTATCATAATAGTATGACCCAAATATAAGGAAATAACCATATCATATTAAACACAGGAATACGCTTTCACAGTCGTTTATTGTGCATAGCTAGTAAACATTTCCTGGCAAACAATTTAGAGAGTCCATAAATTCCATCCTAACGCTACTTCCGTAGCTAGATGCAATGCACCATACACGAGGGTATTAGCTCAGTCTCTCTCATCCGGAATGGGTGGATTGGAATTGAAAAATCCCCACCCCCCCATTATAGCACCATATGTCTCGAAAGTCTATCCTCTCTCAGGGCAAACGGCTCCTCTTAGATCCGCCTGATGGATCACAACTAAAACGCTGCTGTCCCTCGCTATTGAATCTAACAGCATTTCTGAAGTAGCTATCAGGAGAGCATAACAAGCCAAGCATCCCTTTGGCATTAGTGGCAGTTCCTCACACAGAGACTATCAGGGATACGGAATAGCAGAGGGAAAATCTATCTCACTATGCCAATTCATATGGAAAATTCAATCCTCAAGCTAGGGGTAGGGAAAAGATGAAAGCTTCTCGCTCCAGAGAATTGAACAGTACTCATGATTCCCCGGTTCCTTATGTAACCACTTAACCAGTGTCAGTAGACCAGCTTGGAAGCATCTTCAGAGGTACTGAGTCTACAAGAATTTCAAACAATTTTCTCTAGATATCTTATCGAGGCATTTATGGGTTGAGGCATTATTAGGGGAACAGTTTACCCATAAAGATTTTGGGTAGATTAGATTTCTGCTCAATCTTTTTCAGTTCTCTTTCTGTGTGTGCATGAATTTGTAATGGAAAAAAAACACTCAAACTGTTTGGCATCTGAAACAATTTGTGTGAAATGATCATGCTAAGGTAAAGTTTGTATCACTAGCAGAATAGACTAAGTTGACATATCTCCACCAGTTTGTGTCCTTATTACAGGTATACATTAATATCATTCCTGTTACCGGTATTATTTCCAGATTGTTCTGGATTGAAAACAAAGAGTTAGCAAAAACCTGGACTCCTTCCAAGTTTCCAAATACCAGCTCGAAAGCTCAAAAGGGTTCAGTCACCATGTCAATATTCTGCTTTACAATCTTTAATTTTACAGGATATAATATTAAAACCTCTCCCCTGTATCCCTTGAATCAGAATCTGAGGAAGGGTTGTGTGATAACAAAGACGACTAAGGGCAGAAAGATTTTATGGTCATGGAAGTTTTTTTGTGTTTTAACTCCTTGCTTTTAAAATTCTCTTTCATTTATTTATATCGAATGGAACAACTATTAAATAACTAGTCCTCCTCTTAGTCATCAGCTTCATTGTATATATTTGATAATCCATGTATATTATCATAATCTTTCATCAAATGTGCTCTCTTTTGGAATATTACTACATGAACAACAAATGGCTTGGAGTGAAAAATATGATGGATTATTGCACCTTTTGAAACTAATTAAAATGACCAGGACTTCAGGGCTCTATTTTTCTGCTGTGTTCTTTGCCCATAGCTTGACAGTAGACCTGGCAGAAGCATCCCTCATTTTCTGGCTACTCATCTTTACAACCTCCCTTTACTTCCTCCCTTTACTTAGTATCTCTAAGGCACCAAGTTCAGCCATGAGTCCTTCAGCGGTACTCTGAAGAGAAGTAGTTTGTGGTCTGCAATTTACTCAACTTATTGTCTGATGATAAAGCCCCTAATTCCTTTCCTGGAGCAGGACCTCCGCCAGCTTCCTTTCATTGTGCACATGGGCAAACAGAGCAAGAAGAAAGATAACTCTCCGCTTGTTCAGCACAAGTCCAGCAATCATTTTCTCTTTTATGTTTTCAGTGAATCTGATTGCTGGCAAAAGCTGCCAGAAAAAGACAAGTCTGATCAGAAAGAGCATGATCAGAGAAAGTCCAGTTTCCCAGATACGTAGCCTCAAGGACTACTTTGTACGGGTGATAGGGTCTATTAGTCACGGCTCGGTCAACCTTTGCCTCAAACAAGTGCTTCTGCTCGTGTGAATGTCCCCTAATAACCATTTTGCTATTAACACTTGTCTAATTGGCACAATATGCTATTTTCTCATATTTAGCATTATGCTCATGCATGGTTATATGGATTTTTTCCCTGACTCTCCTCATGGTACAGAATACCAATAACAAATTTAATTCATATGTTTTATGTACATTAAATAGTAAGAAATACATTTCTGTATAAAATGTACCTAGTTCCTGTGCTTGCAGAATCTCTCTGGATTTATTGTATTGAAGCCAAATCTATTGTTAATCCATTTAATACTGATTGTATTCTCCAAATATGTTTGGTGTTTCCTTTCTGAACTGTCATATACATAAGTCAGTATTAAATGTTCATAAGGTACTGGCATAAAACCACTAAAACCAGGTAATACATTGTGTTCTTGCTGATAAAATATTTACAACCTCACCAATTAATTTTAGATGGTGATCAGTTGAATTATCAGTAATATTTTAACAGAATCACCATGGAGATCTTTGCCCTTTTGTGTCAGGTGCTGTGCACTGAACAGGAGAGCTTTTCATCTAAATGGGCAAGATAAAGGGTAAAATAAATGAAACTGGATCATTATAAGGCAATATACTTAAAATTAGAAATGTATACTGTAGACATTCTGCTCCGGTCTGTCATTTAGAATAGTTTGCTTACAACACAAATTGAAATCCTTTTTAAAAATGTTTCTAGGGAATCATGTGGCAGGAATTAGGAGATGCATTCCCTGAAAGAATTCTTATTTAATACAATTCTTTAATAGGTTTCACCCTCTTAGAGAATGGAATCAAATCAGGGTGAGGTAAACGGGAGTTATGGTCCAGTCAGCGAATATGAAGCTAGTGGCAAGTTAAATCATTATAATACGGAACAGCATTTTGTGAAGTAAACTGCTGGAAGTCTAACAGTTTGAGTGCTACTGATTTCAAAGAGGCTGGAATTTCAGACCTGATTTCCAGAATTTTATAATTTGTTATAATTGTAGCTGCATTTTTGGTATGTTATGTATTTCTGCTTAAAGCACTGAAGTGAGCAATCTACATGTGATACTGTAAATACACATGCTATAAGAGAACACTGTGAATCCAGGTTCACACTTTACTTCTACAAAAAAATCCCAAATGGGTTTTGTACTTTAAATCTTTCACACACCTCTCCGTAACTGTGTCAGTATTTTTAAAACCACACTCTATTATGAAGCAATAATTCAAATTGTAGTTGTATCAGACTGACATTTTATATCTTAACCTTTTATGCCTCATTTGAAAGATTCTCATTGATGTGACATTTAAATAATTTTAAAAGTTTGTATTTCCTCTGTACAGGTCATGAAATATCTTAATATGCAAAAAGTGCTTATGGGATATGAAGTAATATTAACATGATCTGGAAACCTCCGAGTGTTCATAATAAAACATTAAACAAATAGAAAAATGACAGTTTTCCTAGCTGCATCCAGCATGAAGGAATTCTCTACTAGACTTTTGTGTGACAGAGGAATCAGAGAATAAAAAATTAATTGCTTTTGTGCACATAGCTACAACCTGATTATATTTGTCATTAGCAAATGAATTAAAATCCAATATTTATATTTGTTGATATAAGACAGTCAGCTTTTAAAAAGTTGACAGTGAGCGTGAACCAGTTATTTGGAGAAAGTATTAAAGGAAAACATTGATTGACAACTTCAATCTGCTAAACACCCTGTAAAGGACACCTCAGAAAAATCAAAATCAAGGAAAAACCTTTTACACTTTTGTTGAAAATAATAAAATTACTTTGTATGTGAAGGCAGCTACTAAAAAAA
This sequence comes from Aegotheles bennettii, assembly GCA_013398125.1. Lineage (NCBI taxonomy): Eukaryota > Metazoa > Chordata > Aves > Caprimulgiformes > Aegothelidae > Aegotheles > Aegotheles bennettii. The sequence continues at coordinate 85,519 of VZRW01011962.1, read as the reverse complement.
AAAAAACCAAAAGGGAGGAGCAGGGGGAAATGTAGCAATTAATGTAAATTAGCAAATAGGAATTTTACAGCATGGATAAAGAAAGTCAAAGGTTACAAAAAGATAACAGAGATAGGGACAATATGAAGAGATTTTAAAATCATATTATGAACAAAAAATCCTAACAATTGCCTTGCTCCATTATTAAATGGAAATTACTAGGAATTTTTGTAATAATTTTTTTTTTAAAAAGGCATTCTCAAATAATTTCCTTCTGTATTTGGAGAAAAAGTCAAGTGATGTATTCATATCAGATGATTATGATGAAGCTCTATTTCAGTAGAAGCACAGGAGAATGTTAAATAGCAGCTAATAAAACTAGACATTTTTAAAATCAGTAGACTTGAATAATTTGCATGGAGGTATTCTAATACATTTGGCAGAGAACCTGTCTGCATGGTTAGTACGGATTTTTAATATGTCTTGGAGAACTAAGGAGGTTCAAGAGAACTATGCAAAAATTTTTGTGAATAGTTAAAAAGAATAAATGTTACAACCTAAATGTCTATAGTCATTTCAACTTCACATTGATTTCAAGCAAAATAAGGAATGGCTTCTAGGAATATTAGTTCATTTTAATCAAAGCAGTGGGAACATAAGTTTATGGAAAATTATCTTGCCAAAGCTAACTAGATATCGTTTAATAAGAGTATATATTTGGTAGGATAAAGGTAATTTTAGTAGTATTAAATATGCAGAGGAATATTGGGAAGTATTTTAGTTGTTAATCATAATATTTTGATGAAGAAAAAATTTATTAAAATCAATATTGTACCTATTAAGTAGAGTCAAACCTCAGTCTCAAGCATGTAGTAAGTAGGAAAAAGTAATCAGTGGTGTTTATTTTAATGATGACCCATAAATGCATGGCCCTGTGATATTTTTTTTTCTATCTGTGACTCTTTTATCAATGATAAGAAAACAGATTTAGAAAGTTTGCATTTGAAATGATTGGAAGATTAGTAAATAAAGAGCAAGCCAAGTCACTGTGGAACCCGGATTGCTCAGGAAACTGGCCACAGTTAAACAAACCGTAAATTTCAGTCCAGACAACCATAAGACACTGCTCTAATAACAAAGACTCTAAGTCACTGCCGCAAGGTAGGGACCCTGCCCACAGAACGAAGTCAGTCTGATAAAGCCTGTAGAGCAGATAATCAGCTGGGAAGGGCTGTGAGTACAAGAGGGTAGACACGAATCTGATACAACCCATGGGCACATCACCAGAGAAATATACAATATGGTTGTGTTACCTCTGTCCTTGGCACAGATGCAACCAGTTCTGGAAATACTGTGTCCACAATTCAAGAGAGATTGTTGAAAAATTGGAATAGGTTCAGAGGAAAGTAACGTGAATGATGAAAGGATTGGAAAACATTCCTTGTAATGAAAGACTCAAGGAGCTCAATCTATTTAGGTTATCAGAGAGACGTTTAAAAGGTTACTTGATCACAGCTTATAAATAACTATGTGAGAAACAGAAATTTGATAACACTAGAGTTTTCAGTCCGGTGACAAAGGTAGAACAGAAGCCAGTGGTAAGAGGATGTAGTTGGAGAAACACACTAGAAGGTTTAAATCAAGAACGAATGTTTTTCTCCATTAAAATAATTAAATAAAAAAAGAGTAATTTGGGAAAGTTCTGGTGCCCCTTACACGGGGGGGCACACTGAGTAGATGACCATAATAGCCTTTTAGTTTTATAGGCCGTGAATCTACGGCTTCAATTGCAGGCTTCTCTGCTCCGTATTTTCTTACGCCATCACTGGGCAGATCCAACCAGTGTGAAGTTAATTGGAACCAGGTGGAGCCTGGTTTTTTGCAGTACAAGGGAGCTTCCCCCTGAAGCTACATTGGATAGGACCAGGATTTGATCGGACCAAAGGAATTAATACAGTACGAAGAGCGTCTGTCTATCATATTGATGCCTATCCTTTCTAATTAGTGCAAAATGTATTGATATTTGAGTGAGTATAAAACACTGTTTTGAGAGGTGAAATATAGTAAATTTTACAGCAAAGTGATTTTAACCCCCCTACACACCTTATCAGCTCCAGAGAAATAAAAGCAAATAGAAAATTACACACAAAGACACAGAGCACTGTTTAAATGAGGCAGAGTACCGAAGAGAGAGCTAACTCATTTCACCTGATTTTTGTGCTCTTGAGAGTAGCGTAGGTCCGAAAACTTTCTTTCAGCCACAGAAGTTTCTGAATTAACATTGTCGTTAGGAGAGACTGCAGGAGGAGGTGGAGCAACAAAGGAAAGAGAAATGCTAACGGAAAAAACACATATAAACAACATACCATATGTAGGACACTCACCATATGCCAGCCTCACTTTTTTCCTCTCTCTCTAATGTGGTCCAATAATTCCAGTCATGTAAAGGGTTATTCACACTGTCTACTTCAGGCATCTGATTTAGGTGCTTTGAATTGCAGCTGCCCCCCCTTGCCTACAGCCCCCCGGCACCTCTGTCTCTGCCAGCTGGACAGGGAAGTACAAACACCTAGGTTTAGTTCTTAAAACTGTGCCTAAGTTAGATATCTAAGTTAGCCTAAAGCTCTTGAATAAATACCACTCTTTCCTATTAAATTTTTTAAAAAATAATAAATCATAGCTATGAAAAAAATCAGTTGTTTAAATTACAGGGATATAAAAGTGCAGGAAAGTTTACAAATTCAAGGCCAGCTCCTTAGCTGGTACAGTTCATATACCGGCATTCAAATAAACAGACTGATTCCCATTTGCCCCAGCAAAAGTACAGCCTTTAAGTTGGTTTTTACAAACCAAGTCGGCCACCTGATTCTGCACGTTTTCATAAAATACAGAAAAGAGCATTTTATAATGTAAATCCATTAAGAAAAAATCTCAGAGGGGAAAAAAATCTAAAAAGAAAAAGTTGTGTCGGAAATGGCAGCTACTGCAGTCTGCAGAAAGCCCTTCTCTTACAAAAGCATAGAAAAAGTGCTGAGAGATCAGCATCAGCCTCAATAACAATTGAAAATAATGTATTTTTCTGAGGAAGTCTCTTACTTCCCTTCCTAAAGAAATTCTCATTTAATTTAAAAAAATATTTTAAATGCTTTGCTCCCTCATATTAGCTAATAGTTTTCCTATATACTTCATTTTTATTGTGGGATACTGCAGCACGCTGAAGTAAGCAAAGTGTGCAGATTTCAGCTCAGTACAAAACTAGACGTTTCACAACAGCAGAAAGGCAACTTTGCATAAATATTGTTGAAAGACAGTGAAGAGAGAAGAGGAAATTCTACATCTCTAATGCAAGATCTTTAATGCTAATATATATCAAAATGCTCTGTATACTGCTGGAACCCTTCTGTTAAAATGTCTCTAACTCTAGGGACACATTGCATGAGGCAGTTATGCACCATTTAAATGTGAAAAATGCACACTTTACTTGGAAAAAGATGTGTGATGTGAAGTGTTTTTAAGAATAATTGAATGATTTTGTGATTCATTAAATGCTTTTTCCTCAGCAAGCAAGTAATGGCTTTTCCACTAAGCACCCAAAGGGTGAAAAGTCAAACAGTTCGAAGAAGTAAAGCGTCCTGAGGAAGAGGATCATTTACAGTGCTTTTTGTTTTATTCCTTATCTCTTTTTGTTCTAAGAGTAGCAAAACAAAGAGGGAGAGGAAAAAAAGTTAATAACTGCATGTAGGAAATTAAAAAGATTGAATGCTGGGGACAAAGGATATGTGGCAGTTGTCTATTATTTGGTTTAAGAGGAAATAGAAAAATTGTGGCACCCAAGGTTTATTGAACATGGCTTCATGTATGTATCCGTGCTGAGACACGGGATCAGTTCTTTCATGGGAGAGAAAAAAAATAACTGTTTTCATATAACCAATATATCTCTAGGCCAAAGTGTAAATCATAGGTTTCTTTCCTTCTTTTTTTCCTTTTTCTTTTTTTTTTTTTTTTAAAAAAAAAGAAGATCTAGGGAAACAATATACACCTTGACTCCTGCAAAAAAGATCTCTGGCAAAATCACAAGTTGCCTGCTTAAGTAATACCCAAAAGGTAACTCCATGCATTCCACTGGCCAGAAATAATTCACAGCACGATGAATCCACAAGAAAGTCAATAGCATATTATAACGCTCTTAGGGGAGCTGTAGCTGTAAGAGCAATGTAAGGCAATGTCTTAGCGTGAGCTATCACTTTATATATGTGCTGTATACATGAGCATGAATTATATTACAACATTTGACACGCTATGGCTTTTGATCTACTGTGACTTACGACCTCTGTCCTATTGTGACCTTTATGCCTAAACCTGTGGAGAATAGTTCAAACTATGGAACATATATGATAGATGACATTTAGATAGGATAAAAGTGTATAAGGAATATAAACACTCATGCTCAGGGCAACAGCTTGCCAAAAACTGCCAAAGATTAGGAAGATACTTCCCCTGGAATACAATATTATGAATTTTCTTGCACCTTCCTCTGAGGCATCTGGAGTCAAGGATACTAGCCTAGGTGGACCTCTGGTCTGATTAGGTATGGCATTTTCAATATTTCTGGGAAAATACGCTAGTGTGGAAAAACACAGCTTATGTGGTTAACAGAAAGTTCTGCATAAGACAGGAAGGAATCTTTAACCAGTGATAAAATCCTTGTGAGCTTTCAGTTGAAAATCCAGTTGAACTTTGTGTAGATTCTGTTTCAACCCAGATCAACTGTGATTTCCAGCTGATTTCAGTAGGAGCAGAAGGAAAACTGCAAAGAAGCCCCACGTACTCTCTCATATGGGGGAACACTCAGACCCCGCAAGCAACTACATTTTATTTTTAATAAAAAATATAATAATCCCTATAGATCTGAGGTCTCATGAGATTTTCCAGATAGCCAGGGTTGGCACATACTTCCCTCCACAGGAGGGAGAATTTGAAGACAGTCTTGTACAGCTCATCTTTATAAGCCTGTGCTTCTGCTCTATTTTTCAACAGCTCCTATCCAGTTAGCCTGTTCCAGCAGCTTCCAGCTGCAATCCTGGACTCCAAAGACAGGCTTCCTGATCATTAGGTACCTGGCTCCACAGAACAGCCCAGGGACCAGGCATTTGAATGCAATTAAATTGCTCGCCAAAAGAAAGCTGGAGAGCAAGAAGTAGTGTTGGCATGCTGCAGAAAAGCAGGAAGACAAAGAATCAGCTGACAGTCTATATAGAATGAGACTGGAGTCTTTGGCTAAAATGTGGAATTATACTGTGTCTTGGAAAAAGTATGGACAAAAAAAGCAGCCATAGATTGAAGATATCCATAAGGCATAGGCTGGAAAAGGTTTCAGCATTTTTCAACAGCTTGATATAGATATACTAGTAAAACTTTGATCATAAATCATATTTTTAATATTATTGTCATAACCTTAAGGCCTGAAACTTACTATCTTTTCATAAAACATAGAAACTATAGCTTGTCTATACCAGGTGTAGATGTCAATTTATTTAATTGAGCTGATTTAAAAACAAACAAACAAAAGTTTCTCGGATAGACTCAAGTTTTGCTAAACCCAAATTTATTTTAGTACAGCCCTCATTGATTAGTTAAAGCAAAACAAGTCAACAAAACTGTAGCCAGGCATCATATACCAGGGTTTACATTTTTAAAAAAATAAATCTATTTTAAAATCAAGGAAATTGATACTGATATGACTAGGTCCTATCACCCTGGTTAGTCCAATTCTCAGTCCTGTGGCAACGTTGTTTTTGCAGCACTCTGTGGAGAGGGCTGAAACCTGTGAGTTCAACAGGCAGTCTGCAGTCACCACCTGTGTCACCCCCACTTGACTGGCTGTAGATCGGGAGGTAGTTCTGGAGAAATACAAGGAATTTACACTGAAGTAAAAGTAGTGTAGGACAGAAAGATAATGTATTAAGCATGGACTAGAAACTGGCAGACTGCTTCTTCTGGTGGAAAATTTACACATGTGCAAGGTATTAGTAGTATCTCCTTTGTGAAATGAAAATATATGCCCCGCAGTTCAAATAAGCCTCAGATGATACCTGACATCTACACATGTCCTCATACATGGATATTCCTGATGTGTTGCTCTTGATATGTTGTGGGTGTGATGTGAAATGATGTTTGAAAGTGAGATGTTGCAAACAAGAAGTTGGATAGACTGGCTCTTGCTGTCGTTCTCTCATGACAGCTGCTGTTATGGGGGATAGATGCAAAGCTTGCCAACTTCTTCTGTCTTAAAACCAGTGAAAGCAATATTACAGAAGCTAGACAAAGTGTAAATAAATCTTGTTTGGGAATGTATTATTTTTTTCCTGAAATATTTCTTTTCTTAGAAGTAGAACTAGATATTGTTGTGCTGGCTAAGCAATACAGCAGTACTAGTGGTGAAAAGATTCAGCATCCTCAACTAAGATTCACCTACGCAACTTAAGCCATTTGTAGCCTAAATGACAATATGCAAGCTTACAGTTGGAAGAAACAAGTAGTTCAAAGCACAACTCATCTGACTTATTGCAGATATCTACTTTATATAAGATGGAGCCGCTCTCTAAATTCCACTGACTCAATCTCCAAACAGCTCTTGGTAGCAGGACAGGCTAGTTAAGAGGTTGGTTCTCTCCACTCCAGTCAAAGAGTACTGCTGTCACCAGAATCCCAAGAAAAGAACAACTCTTTCACTGTTACACTACCACAAAAGAAGTCTATAAATATCTGGATTGTCATTAGGTCCTATTGATAATCTAGATAAGAGATTGAACTGTACTATAATCTAAATATATAAAAAAACCACATGGGCTGTAAAATAACAGGCTGTTAGCAGTACATGCCAATCTATTTAGCATGAATTGAGACAGAGATGTATTACAGAGAGAAAGCTGACACCAGTGGAGTTTCTATTTCCCCTATGGCACTGAGCACGAACCTTGCCTCCAGACCCTTTGTCTTCACACTTCTCTGACATTGTTCCTTTCCCTGCGTTCCTTTTGTCTCTCTGCTTGTCAAACTGTTCCTCAGACACCTGGGCTTTTTAGATAGATTTCCTACCCTGTGCTTTGAAACTACACATTTTTGATCCCACAGATGTATGAACTGAGACATCGTATTTTGCTTAAAGAAAAAAAAAAAGAAGTCAAAACTTAGTGCATATTCAGAGCAGGATCAAATATTATGATCTGTTTCCTGGAAAGTAGTTGTGGTGTGCAAATAGAGATTTTATTTTTTCAAGACAAACCAGATTAAAAATCCTAAAAAACACAATTTATTCTAGTCAAATCAAAACACATTTTTTTTTGTTTTCTCTTGCCCAATGTGATGCAATGTATACAGCATTCCACTGTAGCAAAACAGTTGATTTTCATGGATATGTAAAAAAAACCTGAAGAAACAAGGGGTATGAGTCACAAAACTGAAGGAGGACACACAATCTTATTTTCACACAGAATCAGGGCTGCCATTCATGCCAGGCAAGAAGTGTGTTTGGTTCCCTTTTCATCACGTTAACAGGAGTTTAACCTATATTAGCCCTGTTCAATGTCTCCTCTTAAAAATGCCTGTGTACTGATGGACAAGACGGCAGCTAATGTGATACCAAATATCTCAAGATAAGAGATCTGTAGAAGTACAGATCAATAAACTGATTCTGTACAAAGTGAGTAAAAGCTATAATAAACAGTAAAATAAGTGGATAAATAAACTGAAATCACATAGGGAATTCCTTAAACAAATATAAGGAAAAAGTTACAACTTACTTTTTAAAATAAGATCTTTCACTAAAACCTTTTAAAAAACTAAACAGCTTTATGATAGAAGGTTTTCAGATCTTAATTTGTTAAAGGGACAAGACAGAATTAAGTGACTAATTTTCAAATTAGAAGGAGGTCCCAGAAGAAAGAAACTGTATGATAGATGTCTATGGAATCATGAATGGTGTGCTAAGGGCAAATAAGGAATGATTTCTTCTCCTCCAGTTTAGCAACTAGTGGGAATCAAATGAAGGTAGTAGGTACCAGCTCCAAAATGGTAAAAGAGAGGTAGCTCTTTCTGCAAAAGGAACAACAGAAGTTGGGAATGTGAGAAGTTCACCAAAGTCACTAGCTAAACCCATGGCAATAACCAGTGACTACTAAACATGAGACAACATGAGATGAAAATGTTCCTGAGTCACAAACTATTGGAGACTGAGAAGTCTGTGGAAATATCAAACATTCTTGTTCATTTGTTTTTTTCATTCACTTCTCCTTCAACTTCTGTCTGTTGGTGTCCATTTTCAGCAGTGTGTTACTGACTTGCAGAATCTCTGATAGTATTCAGTACCATTTCTCTCAGGGTAGTGACTAATCTCTGTAGCTTTCCTCCTATGTCTCTTTGACACTGCTGCACTCCATACAGAACACAAAATGTGCTGAAACTGAACTGAAGATGTAACACCAAGGTTAAAAAAAAAAAAAAAGAACAATAAAGAGTGAAGATGGGTTTGGTTTTACTCTTATTTGTGCAAGATGATGAATGGAGGATTCCTGACCGAGTTGACTCTTTGTATATGTCCAAAGTGTCCATAAGAGTACACCACTATTTGCAGGCAATTATTATATCTGCCATAGAGATGGACAGACCACGGCTGGCACGTTTGGATCGAGAGGAGTAATTAGCTCAGACAATATCGCAGGTGAACACTGATGTATTACTTGCACAGCTACTGCAGATCCAGAAGCAGCGTTAGCTCATTTCCATAATGCTGCACCCCCAGAACTACTCAGACACAATTCACATGGCTCAGAGACGTATTTCTGTTATGGAGAGTACTCATAAACTATAACAGAAAAGTGTCTGTGTACTGAGGCTAGTCCACACTGAATATAACTGGCACTGAAGTGGAGGTAACAGTGCTATAAGACTGAAGGCCTTGAAAGGCTCACCTTCTTAATACCCTGACACTGCACACAGCAAATAATACCCAAGGGCTGGTGCTGCCCTGCAGGATAACGAGCCCCACAGTGGTGCAGCACACTGGAAAGCACCAGCTCTGCAGGAGGCACCTCAGTCACAGGCTTTATTCCCATGGCTTGGAGCTGGTCAAGCTGGACTTGGGCTGACTTTCACAGCTATCCACTCGATCTTGGCCATTTGGGTAGTTTTGTGAATAATTTTGAATATTGTAGCCCTTTTAATCATAGATCATAGGAAATTTTTGATTTAGACTTTCAGTTTTCCTGGTCTCATTCATCTTTGAATGCTGATAATCCAAAACTTGTTACAACACTTCAGAAGTAATTTCATGTGGGAGGAAGGGATAAACTCCTTTTCATATAGGTATTTCTAAGAGCAGTTGAGACAGGGTTTTATTTTTTTAAATTTTTAAAAAAGCAGTTCCACTTGTTTGACCAGCGTAGCTGATCCTAAGCTCACATGTGGGCAAGGAGAAGAGTGCCACAAGCACCGTATTTTATGCAATGTAAATGCTCACAAAATGAAGGAAGTGGAAGTGATGAATTAAGTGAGAAACTTTTGTTATGATTCTTTTAGGTTTTAAGGGTAAAAAATTGAGAATGGATCTCCTTGGAGAGGAAGGAGAGAGAATGGTAGATCTAAAGGATGCAATCTATCATCCTAAACATTGGTAAGTGACATTTCCTTTGGCAGCTGACAGCTGAATATGTCTGGGTTTTCCAACTTGTACTGGTAGAAGAAAAAAGGAGTCTTATGCCCTCATTTTCAGAAAGGATATCCACAATTCAGTGAGCATAATTTGGTACACAAGCTACTGGTAGAGTTGTATTTAGTATACTTAGCTACATAGCATTTTCCTGTGTGGATGTTTTGGGAGGAAAGGAATATGTTTTCATGTGTGTTTTTTATCATTTTTATTTAAGATGCCTGTGATGTGTTAAAAAGCATCATGTGTATAGAGGAACTGCAGCCCTTCCTGTAAATTCAACAAACTGGTATTTGCTGAAAGCAACCTCTGAATGATTTACCTTTTTCACAAAGAGAGGTGAAGAGTAGGAGAGGGGTGGGAAAACAACAGATTTTTTAAATTATATTAACACTCACTACCTGCAAAAGCATTTGTAGAGAGTTACCCAAATCTCCTGTGGGCATTTCAGCATAAGTCCAACACACAAATACAGCAGAAAAGAATGACTAGTCTATTGGGCTACAGGCCAACCTCAGCTACAACTGTATGGTATCATAAAACACCTTGGCCCCTTCCACAAGAAGAAATAATCAAGTCTCCATGATACTGTATTCCTGAGGAATGTGGTTTTTCCAGATAATTTTCATTTTCTGAGTCACTGTTAATTTTCTTCAGGCCTATGTATAGTTCACATTCCTGTTACACAAAGGGCAACATGTTAAGAAAGTACTGAGATGGTCAGAAAGCAATAGGAAAAGAATGCTAAAAGCAATTACTTCCTCCAAAAGACACCCACAGTCGCTTGGATATTATAAAAATATGACAGGTTAGATTCAACCAGGAGGCTCAGGGAGCCAACCAACACTCTCTCCATGGTTTCCTCTCCAGCGTGGAGCCAGGAGATCCCTAGACAAGCCCCTCCAACAGCTTGCACCACTGCTCCACTCTGTCCTCTTCAAGATTCTCTCCAACTGGGAATGAATATAGTGTCTTGTTACTAAAGTTACTGCTTTAAGACTCATCACCATTGACAAGTCAGTAAAAATCCCTCCCTATGACTTATTCTAACCACACAAATTTATCAGAAAAAAAAGACCTATATATTAATCTATAAAGTTGTCTCAGTAATTATTTTAATTAAGTGATTAAGAAAGGGCACAGTATTATCTGCCATATGTTATTAGAATGCACAGTAGTAGTCCAATGCTTACAAAGATTTACATTTGTGTTGGAATAATATTCATGAATTGGGAATTAAAAAGCTCACTCAAACGTGCCTTCACACAGTGGGCCAAATAAAGCAAAGTTGTTCAACAAGGGACTTCTGTATTAGAGACCTTGAAAATAATGACTTAACAGTATGCTAAGTTGTTGAAAAGAATCTCATCAGAGGTCTGTCCAGCTATGACATGTTATGGATTTACTTTGGACCGAGCCAATGAGCTGAGGTATGCCATCGAGATGAAGGAATAGAACTTAAAAGATATATATGTCTGTTTTAAGTAGGAATGTTCATTCATTAGCTCACTGCTTCATTCACTAAGCTGTGCACAAACTGCTGCACAAATGAATGATTCAATACAGATGCCTTTAATACACCACATAGCAGTAAGTAAAGAGCAGGGTACTTGGCATCATGACTCTCCTGGTGAGACAAGGAAACAATTTCTTCATGGCTGCACTGGGAGGCAGAAGCCTTGAAACGGAAGAATTCAGGCTATATTGGGCAAAGTATTCTTTAACCAAAAGTGATCTATACATTCATAAGTCCACAATCCCCCCTCACAAATTTATTATACAAATTTATTTTGGGGGAGGAAAGGATAGAAGAGATGAGTCGTTTTGAGGTCCAGGCTGAGCAAAACACTTCAGAACAGCAGCTCTAGGGACCATTGAAATAATATACAAACTTTCACAGTGCAAAGTATGCTAAAGTGGGTCATACAGTTTATTTCCATATGTTCCCACCCTCATACTATTTTCTAACAATATATATGAAATCCTTAAAGACTTTCTGTATGAGGCCAAGTCTGTTCAGAAATGAGCAAAACCTGTGCAGAATAATTTACAGAACAAGGAAACAAACAAACAAAGTCACATAGTCCCTGTATTTAGAACTGAAATTACAAAATTTTCACTGTTAATAAAATAATTTATCGAAGTTCAAAGAAAGTGTTTTGGTTTTTTTTTCCCTGGAAAGTTTCCAAGCTCAAGAAATATTCTAAATTGACAAGAAAGTTTAACAAATACCTAACACTGGCAGATGAAACATAAAAGGAAGCAGAGAAAAGACCAAGCGATGTAAATGATAAAAGTTCTCAGGTAAAGGATTGTGAAGTTGTTGCCTATTTGAAGAAGCTTTCCATTTTAACACTATCTTTTTGTTGAAGTAATTAAGTGTCTGTAACTAAGACTGTTAAGAAGTCATTTTGGTAACCAGCTGAAGAAGGACATACGTGTTTTAATAAGAAGGCTTGGAACATAAACAGAAGTATATTCTCTAAATGAAGCTGAGTATAAAAACATACATGGTTTTGGTCACTAATAAGCAGTCTGCCTGTTATAGCAGAAATGAAAGAACAGTGCATTAGATAACATTATATATGGACTTGAGCAAACAGAGTTGCATTTTGGCCCATACATATATAACACAAAATATAATGCACATTTGAATCTATGGGCCTTCCCAAAGATTACTGGATGACACTTACGTTTCTTAAATGAATACACATGCCATTGCCACTATAAAGCACTTTCTCATCACAGACCTTAACATTTGCTCTTAGGGAAAAAAACAAACTAAAGAACCCCGAAGTCTTAATGCCTTTAGCCTTTCCTTGCAAAATATTGTAGCCATTAATACACCCATTTAACAATGGAGTAGAATGAAGTGCCGGTGAAGAACCTGATTTAAGAAGGACAGAAGATCATAAACACACATGTGATGTATTTGTGTACTTCTTTCAGTCAGACCCATCTGCACTCCAGCTCTTTTTAGAATAACCAAAGAAAAATTCTCTGTGCCTCCTGGGTGCATACAACCGTATATAAAATCCAGTACATTTTGCAGTGGTCACTGTGTTTGATTTGCCTACTTTAAACTTCATTAAGATTCATCAGTAGAAATTACAAAGCAAATTAGACAAACTGTACCTAGCAAAAAATACTGCAGTTGGACAAAGTAAGGAAGTTAGAGGCAGGCTCAGTATCAGAAATATGGTCTTTCAATTGTCAGCTATGCATTAAAACCAGTCAGGCTTCCTTCTGTCATTTAACATAATTTTCCCTTTCCACTGTATTTTTTATTGTGATAGTGGTATTTGGAGTACATATCTGCTGTCTTTTTTACCAGTGCACTTTTGTTACTTTTTCCTGACTGATTTTATAGCCAGGAGATACCTTTTGGTCTTCTAACCTGACCTGCTATATAAATTAGAGAACAGGACCCAACAATTTCTGCATCAGCCATAATATCTCTTCTAGACTGGGTGTCTTTCTGAGATACACGTTACAGCTCAATTTAAGAACTGCAACAGATGGAAAATCCAGCACATTGCTATGTCAGAATTTGTTCCAAACATTAATTACTATCACTTGATATTTGTGCTCTGTTTCCAGCTCAGAACTGTTAAAATTAAATTTCCAGTAGTTCCATCTTTATTATTAAATGGATGACAATGAAGTTAAAAAAAAATAAAATTAAAAAATAGCAATTCATTTTAAAGACTTCATTAGTTAACTAAACAGAACTGGTCAAGAATATCTTTTCCATGATAAAGGCTTTTTCTAATTTTGAGTAAATCAAGCTTCTTTAGTGTCTCAGTATAAGACACATTTCCCAGCCCTCATTCTTTTCTTGCAGTTTTCTTCTGAGCCCATTCCAGTTTGTCAGTGTCCTTCCTAAAGTGTAAATGTTAGAACTGGACAGAGTATTCCAGGAATGCTTTCACTAATGACATACACAGAGGGAGTATCACCCTCTCCATCTGTATTCCCTTCCTTAGACACAAAAGGATTGCATCTGACACTTTAATCATAGCATCATTCTGGTAGCTTACTTTCAAGTTATTATTTAAGTCTTTTCTAGAGTAATTGCTCTAGAGGGTTCAGTTCCCCAATAATAAGTGTGAAGTAAATTCTTTGTCCTTTGGCCTCAGGTCTGGCCATAAAAAAAAATCTTGTTTTAATGAATCTATTGTAATGAGCACTCCAGATTAGTTCATTCCCCTTTCATCATCATTTGTTCATCAAATGATTTTGTCACCTGTAAGTTTTGCTATTGATAATTTCACATTTTCCAGACTTTGTTATTGAAAGGCACTGGAGAAAGAACAGATCCTCACAGGTTCACACTAGAAATATTTTTCCCTACATGACTACTCTACATCTATACTTATTTCTTTACTACCTCCATTTTCATTAGTCTTTTGCATGATCTTTTGAACAGATTTTTAATTGAAAACCTCAGCACCAATTAAGTCTTCTGTAATTTACCCAGCATTCTGTAACTAAAAAATGACTAGTACACTGAAATAAATTACCTTAGCTTGCATCAAGGCTATTATTTGATCCTGCCAATTTGAAAAAAAAAAAAGTAATAATATTTGTTCAGCACTGTTTCTACCTACTGATGGGGTAGAAAATACCATTCATTAGCTTCAAGGTAGAAATAGATCTTCCTATCTTTTTCTAGAAAAACAGATGTGTATGATGAGCACATCTGCCTTTTGCACATCATGATCTGTATTTTTACTATCCTTGCTGAGTACTGGATTTAAACCATTGCTAAGATCTCACTTTTTCTTATATACGTCAAGTATTGTTACTTATTTTCCTCCATCCTCTGCAGAGTTTTTCAAAGATACTTTCTGCTTCCTGTATCAATTGTCCATATTTCCCTAGGGTCAGTTTTAAACTCACTGCTATTACTCTTGGTTTTAGTTTTGTGAATTTTTATTGCTGCCTTCATTTTCTTCTCAATCAATAGTGTATTTTCAGGCTGAAGTGAGATTTTAAGTAGTGTGAAGTAGCATGTGTTTGGCACTGAATTTATCAAATCTGAATTATATTTCATATTTTCATGTTTGTATGTTTCCTGCCACATTATTTTGCTCACAGTTTTTCCCAGCCTTGGGAAACCAGTTTTCTGAAAGGCGAAATATATACATTACTAGTAAAGTATTGCCAAGACAGATATTGGCACACTACACAGATATTTCTGATGGGAAAAAATGATTTTGCTCTTCCCTGCTCCAAAATACAATCAAAATAAGGCTAACTGTAGAAATACTCTAGGTTGTTGGGTTGTTTTTACTCACCAAATTAAATTAATAATGTTTTGTTTGGTTTTCAAAGAATATTGAGCTGTTTAATTAATTGCTTGCATTGATCTGTCCTAAGGAAAGTTATATAGTAATTTAGAAGTCAATCCTAAATGCAAGATCATTTAGCCTACTGTGACTCATGTGATCTGGAAAATGTCCTTTATTCTCTCTGTGCCTAAATTTCCCACCAGGAAAACTGAAACAACAGTTTTTTAATAGTAACAGATATTATCTATATATGCACAAAATTATACGATGAGCAGGAAAGTACACTGAGAAAAGTATGCAAGTATCTATGATTTAAAAAAACCCAAACATTAAATCGATCTGTACCCATCATAAGATTAAATGCAGAACCATTGTAAAACATTGCAAAAGTGTTCACTACATGCATTTTACAATTTAGAAAGGACAGTTGTGTCTCTATTCCACTTCAGAAGTGCTGAACTTCTTAATTTCAAAATTATATATTGCATATACATGCAGAAAGCCAGTAGTACTAAGGATTTTTTTATTTCCTTTCCTTCTGTATGAAGATAACAAAACATGAAAAACTGGATTAATACATTCTACAGGCTTTTTAAATGTTGTATTAGTAGCACTGTAATTCACTTAGACACCTGTGGATTCTTTGACTTTTCAGTGAGTGTGACAAAAAGCAAGCTTAGAGTTCGTTGTCTGCATCTTCAATATAACCAAAGCATGTGTTAAGGAGTCCATATAGATAGACATGTGACAACCTTGCTAAATAGGCTGAAGAGCAGAACTTATTCCTTCCAAAATCAACACTGAACTGGGATTAGATTCTCACAGCATTAATGGCCTTGAAATAATTTATGTGCTTCAAAAAAAAAGACCTAATAATTTGGGGTCAAACCCATACTGTCTCTTGGAGATTCACCAGTGGAACTGGAAAGACAATAGAGACACACACAATCACAGAAAAATGGTGAATGTAAATATGAAATACTGGCTGCCACAAGCCTTCAGATTCTCAATTTCGTAGCCGATCCGACAAGCAAATGTGTCTTTACACATTTAATTGAAGTGTACATAGGACAAAGAATAACTTTGTTTACTCAGGCCACCAAAGATGCTTCCTTTACTGCTGCTTCAAAGTGACTTGCTCAGATTCAGCTCTTATGTCATGATTTCTATTTTTTTCTCTTTTAGAAAGACAGAACATTTATGAAAACATCTGACACACAAGCATTTCAGTTTTGAAAAGAAGACGTTGTCTTATTTCCTACCAATTGCCACATATTTCAACTCAGATCAGAATATGTAATGTCTACCTCTAAAGTACACAAAGTTCAAGCTCCAGAACCAAACATCTTAGACCTTAGCATCTGATCAAGGCTTGGAATGCTGAAGTGCTAGAGCTTCCATACCAGCTTGAGGTTCTGTGCAACAAAGAACTGAGAATTTCAGTGTACACAGGTGGTTTTGTGCACGTCTCTGTGTGTGTGTATNTGAGAATTTCAGTGTACACAGGTGTACACAGGTACACAGTGTACACAGGTGCACGTCTCTCTGTGTGTGTACGTACGTGTAACCAATTTTCACAGGGTTAAGGAAAAATGAGCTTATAGAATCAGGAACTTCGTTAAAAATAACTACACTTATTAATTTGCCTGTTTGGCTGAAAATACCTTACTAATTTTAGTTCACTAAAACATAACCCGGCTGTAACTTGACCCATTTTGAGTAGCTATACTTAAACCGGTATTATGTTTTCAGTACTAAAGACTGATAACTTGATAGCTCCCCAGGGTTTGTTGGTTACAGTTTAAGTACAGAGTTGGCATTACATGCTATTTTTCTGAAAATCCCAGCAGTAATATTACAGATGAGATACTGGTATTCGGAGATATATTCAATATATATTCACACTCAAGTTAAGAGTGTGGATATCTTCAAACATACAGCAATATTCGCTGACCTGCAATTTTGTTCATTTTCAGGTCCCTTTAATCTTATGAAAATGGAACTGTAAAACGTAATGAAAACAGCAGTTCAGATGTATTCTTTGGGCCAAGACAAAACCAGCCTGCATTCTGTCATCCTTACTCAGAGTGAACAGTAGGTTACTCTGTAAATAGTTCTCATTATTTCAATATGAATAAAGGTCACCCAATTTGGTGCTCAGGGATTACATAGTAATTTTTCATCTGCATTTCTCAACATTTTTAGAAAGCATGCATAACTCATTCATTCTTGTTTCGCAGTTGGGAAGCTGGTGTAAAGTTAGATCAAATGAGTTATCCTATATTGTTCAACAAGACAAAGGGAGCCAAGAACAGTACCTCATTTATTTTTCTGAACAGATTTCAATAGAACAGGGTAAACATTCTATTAGCATTTCTTTCTGCTTCTTTTGCCATTTCCAAAAAGCTACATTTCGAAGAAAACAGAAGCCTGCTGTATCTGGTTTTATTACTGTCATTTCTTAGCCCATCAATGGATGCAAGCAATGATGCTTTCTAATCATGACAAACTCTTATTCCAAATGCAGAAGAAAAAAATTACTACAGGTGGCCAATCTATGAATCTGAATGATTTAAGGTTTTCATGCAGATTAATGGAGGGGTTTATTCTATTTCCCAGAATTTATGTGTTTGTTTTCTCATAATAAAGGAAGTTTCTAGCTTCTGGTTGTGAAGATAGCCTTGACAATGTAAACCAATGTACTTTCATCTTGTTGAGTCCTCATCCTTACCAGCTAAAACAATAGCATCAAGCAAAGTTAACTTCCCCCATTCAGTGTCAGCCTTGAAGCATAAACATACACACTTAAGTACCAACACTGTTAACCAATTCACTGCTTATTAGCAGATTAGAAATAATTAGTCAGCACAATTAGACAGTGGCTGGATGTTTGTGGTGTTCTGGACATGTCATCACTTAAAAATGTTGAATACACTATTGACAGGAAAATAGACAGCAATTTGCTAAGTTTAAGATCTATTTTTCTAAAATAAGTATCTGTGTAATGTTGTACACTTAAGTTTGGAATGTTTTTTAAACATCTCCTTCTTCTGCATATCTAAAAATCTCCCAACAGTGACTCTTATTGTTTCTTACCTATTCCCTACCTCTAATTTTGGTGCTCTATGGCCAATTGCTGCCTGACTGCCAGATTCCTCTGCCCTGATAGGGACTTCACCTCATATATGTGTTTAACTTCTTTGGGAGAATGTTAAGGAGAAAGCATTCAAAATTGGTCCAAAAGCACATGGATACTAATTTATCCTGAATTGATTGAAACAACAAAGCAGAAATTATAAAAAACACACTAACACCATCCTTACAGTACTACAAGGATGAAGGAGGAGACAATGGGACCACATGAAACCTTCCCTCTCTTCTAAAACACCCCAGATAAAAATAAATAACAGTTAATATGCATCACAGTTGCTCCCTACAAAGAAAAAAACACCCTTTACTTCTGAAATGCTAACTGCATCCATTTTACACCTGAAGAAACTGAGGCACTAGGCTGAAAGGTCATTGAGCAGGAGAGCAACAACAGAGACAGGAAAGGATGCAAAGTCCCAAGACAGCTCTCAGCTTATTAAATCATTCTGCCTCTGGCCAGGTGGCATCTTAAGCACCCATTGCAAACTCTGGTAACAGCTGCTGGGAAAAAAGCTTATCTGCCCTCTGGCCCCCTTACCCTGAAGGTCTGATTTATAGCATGAACCCAAGCTACAGCATCAAATACAGAAGCCAAATCCTACCTTTGCTACAAGAATATAAGCAATGCTGCTATCCTTGATTCACCATGCTGCCAGCCTGTCAGACGATAAGACTGGTGATGGAGACCACCCTCTCTGACAAAAACATTTCATAAAGACCCCAAACAATGCAAATGGGCTGTAACAGGAACCAAAAACATAGCACTGATTTGTCTCTCCATATTGTTCAGTGTACTTGGGTTTGGACCAGGAGAAAATTAGTCTAATTCATACACAAAGCAAGTACCTGGATTCCTGGAGGTCTTATCAATGTTTCCCACTAGGGATTTTCCTTTTCTTCTTACCTGTATTCATTTGCTGGAAATAATTTTATTGGCATCTTCTCTCAAACCTTTTTCCTGCCTACATCTCCCTGCTTCCACCTCTTTCTTGAAGCCTCTTTCAGATCAACTTTTTAAAACTGGAAATGCAGTTAAACACCTAGTAACTTTTTAAAAATGCTGTAGTATGAGAAAGTGGGATGATTCTTCACATTATGACAGTGAAAACGCTGGGAGTGGGTATTTTTCAAAATGAAAATGTATTTTCTGACACAGCTCCGAGAGAACACCTATGCTGTTGTATTTCTTGAGCAACCCTTGACATACATTTATTGAGCAGCCACCATGATAGCAATTAATTAAAGTCCATGTGGCTTTAAATGATGGGAAGCCTTTAAAAAAATAAAATTCAAAAACTGCATTTACTTTCCCTGGCAAGTGTTCAGCTATTGCACAAGAATCCTTCCTAGCTGTTTTTATTTAGAAGGCACTTTTCACTTTCAAAGCAATTATTTTGTTAATGCATTTATATTTAGGTACCTAGAGGAGCATGCAGAAGCCCCAGGTTGAACGAAGCACACGGGCGAAGGCAGAAGAAGACACCAGGCTGTCAGTGATGCCGAGCTGCTCACACGCCGGTGCTCAGGACAGCACATGTGGGTGCCACATGAGCAGGTGAAACTGTGGTTCTACATGTGTGGAAGGAAGGATGGTAATTAAACAATCAGATGTGCTAAGTGCATCATGCTGGGCCATCGCTACATTTCAGATGGGTTGCGAGGGTCGGAACCGAAGCGGTAGCTCGGGGGTGCCGAGCTGCAGCTGCACTTGGGGGTCCCCTGCGCGGCCAGTCCTGTCCTGGCACCCTCCCCGGCAGCGTGCCCGGCGCTCCGCAGCTTCCAGCTGCTGAAACGCTGGGATTTTCACTCTGGATGTACTCCAGGGCTCCTCTCTCTGCATGCCTCTACGTATTGCAGGCCTCCCGAGCCACCTCCTGCAGGATTCCCCGCTGCCGCCTGCTCCCTGGGGAGCCCCTTGCAGCGGGGCGAGCCCGGCGGGCCGGGGCCGAGCTCTGCCCTCTGCCGACCCGGAGCTGCGCTGCCACAGCCCCGCGGCAGCGGCGATGGAGGAGCGCGGGCAGCCCGGGCAAAGCGTCCTTTCGTTCTGGTTTGATTTGCAGCTCCTGCAGTAGCTCCAGACGGTAACGCAAAGGGTCACGGTACAGCCCGAGGAGTCACAGTCTGCCCTCGCAGGGCTTCAGTATGGCCTTCTGCATCCCGATTTGTCCTTCCCTCTCCGTTTTGGCTGACATCTTTGCCTGGGTCTTTTTTTTTTAACTATAATGTGATAGTTTAATAATAATAATAATTCATTATTAATCATTATTATAATTTCTTTTGAGGTAGGGGCTGTATTATCTGGAGAACGTGGATTTAGTCTTTGCACTGTAACTGAACTATTAACCTGGACTGCATGGAAATGCTACACCAAATAGCCATACATTTGTTCAGCTGGTTCTGGCCCTTTTTAAAGCCAAGCTAGGGTCGTTTCTCAAGAAGAGATACAGCAGGGGGTCACAGAGGGCACCCGCCCCTCCGCTCCCAGGGCCTGACCTGAGGAGCACCATGGGGCCCTTGTTTCTCCTGTCCGACACACGCAGATCTGCTGGCGGGACCTGTGTGGCTGCCCTGTTGTGTCAGTGTGTGGCTGTGTGTTTCCATACGGTGTTTCCATGTGCGGAGTTTGAAGTGCAAACAAATAAACCCATCCTCCTGTGGATTGAGAGTCACAGCTCGCAGCATGGGGCTTGGCCTCCAGGGCTGCTCCTCCTTCCACTGCTGCCACTGGCAGTTTTGTGGCTTCTCTATGTTGCTCCTCTTAAATGCCTGCTCCATTTCTATGTTTTAAATGATAACCTTTTCTGGGCGAGGATGATGTTTGCCTACACACTTGCAGAGTTTTTAGCACAACAGTCTAGCTCTCTTGCATTGCTTCTAAGACCTACATACGCCCCTAGCAGTAAATGCACATTGTTGAATATTTTACACCACCGTCTCCAGCTGAATACAAAGCAACTCGGAGCTTTGCCTGTCGTGATAGAACTCTTGCATAGCATGAGCCCAAGTTATTTCACAGACCACCTGCCTTTCCTTAACCATGTGTAGAATTGACTACTAGGAATCCCAATGTGTTTTATATTTTATTAATAAATTTAACATTTCTATTAAATACTACTCCCTCCTGGGATCCTCACTCAACCTTGAGTACAATAATCAAGGAAAAAACTTGCTGTCACATTATTAAATGTTCAATTGCAACAGTATAGAAGACTCTGGTAGCATAATGCCATGTTGGCTTCTTTCCAGTATAGGAAATTTTTTCCATAGATTTTTTTTCAAGTCACTTTATTGCAAAACAGTTGCTTTCTGTAGTATCACAGATTTGTCCAGAGTTTACAATGCAATCATTGCTCCTTGCTATTGGAAAAGATTTATTTAGCCAGTTTTGGCCTTCATTCCAAAAGGCTGAATGCCAAATCATTACAGTGTATCTGGTGTTCTGTTGTCAGAAAATATGATCTAGCATTAAGATACTATTCAGAGACTCTAAAAGCCAGAGAAAATAATTGTGGTAAATCAAAACCTCATAAATACTTTATAAAGTTGTTTTTAATGTCTGTCCTTATGTGTGACAAAAAAGTACCAGTTTACATGCAATGAGAATACATGAGTTTTGAGGCTTCATTTCCTATATCGTCTAAGTTTTAAAACAATATTAAAATCTATCCTGTATAGATACAAAAGTCAGGCAGTAGTTGTCACATTATATTTTCTGGTACTGCTGCATTTTAATAAGCCAAAAGACAGCAAACCGCTTTCTAGACTTAACTCCACATGACGTATTTTCTGTTAAAAAAAAAAAAGACACAGAGTCTAAGAAACATATATGTGGCTCTGAAGCTGAGGCCACAACCATGCAAGCACATACACATAGGCAATGCTCAATGTGGTTAAAGAAAAGCACGTGCCAAAGTCTTAGCAGCAGCTGGCCCCGAATTTTGGCCTCTACACATCATGTGAAATTGAACATATGTGTGGACTAGGTTTGACTCCCTTCAAATGCTCTGGAACACAATAATATCTCACTGGGTATGAAAGCTGTTTCATCTTCTAGACTACCTATGCCAATAACTTTTTATTTCTCCACCAAAAAAGCAGAACAATTTTGCTGTGTAGCTCATCAGTGTGACAGATAACAGTGATTGCCAGAAGCTTGGAGATGGCAGTGCATCTGGGATGGATATTAAACTGAGTGTGTCTAGAGGCATGGGAAGCATGGGGGAGCAACAGGCAGAACAACAAACTCAAGCAAAGATCATATCCAGATCTTATTCTGTAAATATCCCACTTATTTATTTTTGGAGCACCAGGAATCTATCAGTAATTTTCCTATTAATGTTGTAAAATGACATAACCTGCGGGCCAGGGAATCTGCTACCTCACATCATATCGCATACAAATTCAGAAACAGCTAACCAATGCAATATGGAGAGTTGCTTTTTGCAAAGACGAAACCACAGGGGCCAGGAGGGAACACTGCATTGAGAAAAGGGCCTGAGCTTGGAGGTAGCACTCAGCCTGATCTGACTCAGTTGCCTTTGAGCAGTTTAAACCATGGCCATATTCCAAAGGAGGACAGAACTTAGTTGCTGTTATGCATCACTGGTGGAAGAAACTGAAGGTAGTGAAATCTTGCCAAACCCTTATGTTCATGGTAAGCTATAGAAATAATAGCAGTTTTTCCCAGATGTTTGGGGTTTTTTTCTGCTAGTGGGGAAAGAGACTGATATATATGTTCTGAGGAGGCCAACAATTTTATGGGCCTGGCTCAAAGGAAACAGATTTTCATAAAAGAGGTGCTGAGCACTTTCTGAATATTAGGCAACTTTAACAATGCTTCATGGTGAATATGCAGAACCTGACAATATTCAAAGTCTTTAATCAATGTTGAAAATTCTGGCCATCATACAGACTTGTTTCTATTTAAGAGTAGAGAGGGCATCTCACCAAGAAACCCAAACAGTGGAAGAGGTAGTCTGAGGGGCACCACATACAGTGTGGCTACTTATCCCTCCCATAAGAGCTTTTGATGATTCTTTGATTCTAATTCCTATTACATCAATGTGCTTTTTGAATAAGTCAGCCCCTCTGCTGACCCTGCAATGACAATCTCATTTTTAAAAATCTCCCAGAGGTAGTAAGCCTTAACAAATCCAGAATCAACCACCAAAGTTCTAGAAAAGCTTCATTTAGATCTAGGTATTCCAGTTTAGCAGACTGCAAGTATTAATATAAGTGGATTACTCCCAATTCACTAGGAGTGTGGAATAAGAACTCTTCATTTCGACACTGTCTTCAACAGTCCTTAAATGCCCTCAGAGTTTAATGATAAGGCTAAAGTATAAAAGAAAACCATCAGTGAAAAAGGGAAAACATGCAACATACAAGAAACAAAATTTACTCCAGTTAGATTCAGCTTCTAAGAAATATAAATAAAGCTTTGTACCAACTGCAATTATTTTTTACTGAAACATCCTAGTCAGCTTATTATTTACATGCACTTAAATGCATCCTCACCATGAAAGCACACTGAAGTTTCATAGCAAAGCAGTCAAAATACACAACTTGTAATATTGCTGTCTGAGCAATGTTAATTCAGTCGCCTTAAATATATATATGACAATTACTGTCTTGCACTAGGTGATTCCATACTGTATTTTCTTAGGGCCTTTGTTTCATTGGGAATATTCTTAGCAAGCATCCAGTGAATATTCCATTTTATCTATGTAATTCAAGATGTGATTTCATGCCACATTTTGGTACACAGCTCAGTCTTACCCTGAAGAAAGAATCTATGTTGATTCTTTCAGATTTCACAATTGCATTAATTTCTATAGTGTTTCAATCAGCTACAAATTATGATAATACCCTATAAGTTCAGGGGAAGTCACGATCCTCATTCTTACTCAGAAGTAACAGAAATACAGACATATCTAGAGCCGGAAGACCAATTTCACACATGTAGGAATTTTTTAGGAAAGTCTATCATGGCAAGCTTTCTACAGATTTTAAAATCACAGTTCCCCATTTAGTTTAGCACAATTGTGAGTGTTGGGTAGTTCTAATGCTTGGTCCTCCATAGCCTCTGCCATCAGATACCCAAAAAGCAAATAGCATACAGTTTCTGACTGCCTTTTAGAAACCAGTTTTAGTAGAGTTGCCTGGCACCACCTCCCAGGAAGCAGAGGTAGGACGAGAACCTACCCGAGGATTGTTAGGGCATGGTAGAGCTGCTGTCCATGCAAGATGGTCTTTCGCCTTTCTGCAGTTCCTGCCTCATTCAGCACATCTCCAAGCCTCTGCATCAAACAAGAATGAATCCCATTGCTACAAAATCCTTATTGATCCCTTGATGAGTTTACCCTGTACACTGAAATTTTCTCCTGCTAAAGCAGCAGATAAACATATAAACAAAGTCTTTTATAATTAGAGATGCCAAAAGAATTCAGGTTATCTCTTTGTGTTTCATAGGAAATTCTGCACCTAAGAAATGTTGAACATGCCCCACAAATCTGTAAAAAAAAAGAAAACTCTCTGAAACAGATCTATATGTTTTAATTTCAACTTTTAAAAGTGTAGTTTTTAATATTGTTTTTAATTCAAAATAAGAAACAAGATAACAAGAAATATCAAAGCATTTCATTCTGAAAATAGGGAAGTAAAACCATGCAGCAGCATCAAAGCAGCTTTTCCTTCCCTGCCACTTAAGGAAATCTCTGAAATCAGTAGATATTACTGTAAATTATCTGCAGCCTCAGTTCTGGTACAACCAAAATTTTGAAAAGTTCAGAACCACAAAAATATTATTTTATGTTGCTTACGTATGTGTTACTTTCTCTTAAAAATCCAAACCAGAAAATCAGAAAAAAATCTGTCAGTTGGTATCATATTATTAACCTCATGATTAACAGCACCATTGGAACACTGAGATCTTTTGCAGACTTCAGCCACTGGGAGTTAATGGAGGAGCTAACAGCTGCAGGAGGATTTCCGTTGGGTTTTGTTTGCCATCAGAGAAGAAATGGTGACACCCAGGAGCTCAAGACTCATTTGAGACCCTGGAAGAAAGCATTATCTCACAAAAAAGCTATTCCTTTCCCATAAGGCTTAATTCCTTTATCTTGCTGCTGTGTCATGTTGCTCCATTCCTTTATCTGAGTCCTCTCCCTAACTCTGAGGTACTTCTGGCATCCTGCAAAGTTGTAGTGGAGACAGACAGTAGTCCTATGTCTGAGCACAACAGAAATCCAGTATTATTCCTAAACACAGCCTACTCTGTTGTCTCCATCAAAAGCAAACCTTGTGTCAAGTCCAGCTCGGTATTTACACTGATATATTTTCATAGGGCATAGAGTAAAAATACAGAGTTTAATTTATTCAAGTTTAGTTTGGGTTTACACTAAGAATATTCTTAACATCCTCGTCAGAGTAGTTACTAAAACTGAAACTGTAGCAAAATAAATGAGATTTCCCATTTTATTTTCCAGGAGCCCAGATTAGTTTTGAACAACATGAATTCTTGGAACCTACAGATGACACCATCCTACAGGTCAAGTTTCAAGCAGCAAAGTTTTCATAACACCTGCATAAAGATTAAAATATATTTTCATAACCTTCAACTTTTAGCAACTATGAGCAAAACTCATTAATTATTCTCCTTTTCCTCCTTTTTCATCTGCCTTAGTCGAAGAAAAATCCTAGGATGAGTAGAAATTCTCACATTGTTAGAGTCTACAGTTATTCCATATTTGGTGGTGGTTTCTTGCTGCTGTCTTCAGAACATGTAAATTCCTTGTAATTTTCCCTTAAAATACTATTTTACTCGAGAATTATTTTGTGTTTATAAAGAATTAAGATCAAGTTCAATGAACCCACTCTAGACTGAATATTTGCAACTGTATGTGAAGTTTTGCTCCACTGTACACTCTCTGACACAGCACACTGACAGCAACTGGGCTCCAAGGGTAAGAGGCAAATCTGTCTTTCACATCCCCCATGAAAAAAAAATCCATTATTTATAGATATGAATACATTGGCAAATTGTTAATGTCAAAGATATTTTTTCTAAAGCTGTGAAAATTTCTAGGTTTGGAAAATCTCTATCCATGCTAAAATTCTAGCTGTTAAACTTTAGAAAACAGTTATAATCTTGTCAATCTGCATACAAAATTCATAACTATATCATTCAGATTTTAGCTGTGAGGAAGCCTATATTTGTCCACAAGGATACCTGTTGTTCCTTAAACCACAGTCCTGTTTAGGGCAAAAGACAATAGTCAACAAACACACGGTACAAAACTATCTTTATTTTCTGCCCTGAACTTGTACAATGAGAAGTTTCATACGGATAGAATAGTATCAGGACTGATTATACTTTGTTTCTACTTTAACTGCTTTTTATCCAATTTTTGGGTGTAAAACTCTTTCACGACAAAGGTCTGTGTTCAGTGAATGATTTCATTTTTTATAAAGAGTATTAGAGGAAACGGGGAAAAAAAGCAAAACCTCCCATAAATAAGATTTGCCATGATGCCTGGTAATAGTAATTTAACACTTTGGGAGGCAATAATGAGAATATACACACCAGTGAGACGAGACACAGTAAATAATGCTTCATGTGCCACAGTGCACCTGACCCAAGGTTTTCAGGCAGTACTATTTAATGCCTGCACCCCCCCTACTCTGCCAAAGAGGTACAGGTTAACCAGGTATTCTAGCCCACAAGGGGGAATGGAGACACAAGACATGATGACGTTTGTCAATGAAATAATGCAAAACAGATTATATTTTAACATTTTATTTGTTCTATGCCACGGAAGGAAATAATAAGATAAGAAGCAAATTACAAATTCCCAACTGAGGAAATTCCCTGTTTCTGTTGCAGTTGTGCTTTTTGAGGTTTGAGTGTTTTACAAAAGCTTACAGGAAATGCTGATGAAGATAAAAATTGCTTGTAGTTGTTAGTTATCAGTGAATGTTTCACAGAGGGTGTGGATAGACAGAGAATGAAGAGAGAATGAAGAAAAAGGAAAAAAGACATTTTCAATTATCTAATAGTTTTCTGATTTCAGCTGGCAATATTTGAACCACTTCTGTACTTTTATGCAAGATGTGATAAGATTATTATTATGACACTTTGAAATACTTGGTTTTGAGCAGAATCTTAATTTTTAACCTCAGAAAAAAATAGCAACATCCTTCCAAACACAATGCTCTCAATACAGAAGAAAAATGAGTACTAACACAGTAGGTGGTCTTCCCACTGAATCACTATCAATGCCTACACCATCTGGGTTTTCCTTTGAGGCCTCCTATACAAGAACTGACAAGACACAACCTTATCTAATTTATGAGACAAGATCATAGCCAATGATGATACAAATGCAAGTTTGTATAGTAACATTTGTAAGTTTTACAAATATGGTATGAAACAACTGGAGTATAAGTAGGCTTTTAAGGTCATTATAACACCTTTATGGAATTCTGTTAGTGAAATTTCATGGCCTATTCAGTTTGCACACTATCTGCCTGGGAAAAGTACACAGTAAAGAAAGTAAGATTTAATTTCTGTTGGAAAAAATACTAAAACTTTATTTACTACACATGGATTATATTTTGAAATTCTAGTATCTGCCCAGTTTTTTTCTCCTGTAGAACATCCAAAAGCAGTAGTCAAGTGGTAGAATAGTTGCCTGCAAAAATTGAGTTAAAGAATAAAACAGAATTTATGCAGAAATTAAACAAAAATTTTGTGTCCAAAATCTTTATTTTACTAAATAACTTTACTTTTTATTGCAATTTAATATTATCCTGTTGAAAATTTAACAGAGAAAAATGTCTATCCATGTTTAGAGGACTCTAAAGAAGAAAAATATGGGTTTTGAACCCTGAAATAATGCACATAGAACCTAAATTACAAAGAGAAGTATATACTTATAAAGAACTATAAATGATAACTGAAAGCAGCAAGGTTTTCAAATCCCTGAACAGTACAGCTGAGTCACCAATACCCCATATAACTTAGAAGGAAACTGATATATTTAATGATTAATAATTCCTTACAATATCTCAAACTAGAAAAGTAGTGAAAAATCAAGTTCAGAAGTTCATATCCAGGTTTAATACAAACTGAGCTGAATTATGAGTCACTGTGCTTCTGACTTCTTACTCACTCATTAATTTTTCACGGTACTGAAAGTTTTTCTTCCTACCCTTTTATAGTTAATAATTTGGCTACTTTTCCAAAGAAGCATTTTCTACTAACCTAAATATTATTCACCTATTTCTTTTTATTTTCTTGTTATTTTTCATTTTTATTATTTTGACTTTTTAACCCTCTTTTTTAATAAAAAGATCTACTATGCAGACTTCCACAATGCTCTAGAATATGCAATAAAGAGACACAAGATGAAACTTTACAGCCAATGATGTCCAGCAACAATAGTCAAGTTTTTGCTTAATTACTTCTTAAACTTAGAAATACATCTGCCTTGTCTAGACAAAGATACAGGGTAAACCCTTCAGGCACCCAGCTTAGCAGCACTAACTCTGCAGAAAGAGAGGGTAGTTTTGTAGAAATCTTTCTCTGTAGAGAAAGGTTCTGTAGTGTCTACAACTTATGGTGAGAAGACTTCCCTACAGTTGAACCAGACCTCAAGCTGTGAGAAACAGCTGTAACACCTACTAATTCAGTGATACTAGGGATGACATTGAAGACTGGACCTAAGAACTGGAGTGTCCATGGGCAGCACTGCCAGCTGCTCCCAGTCAGCATGAAAGGCAGGTCCTTCTTGACAAACCTGATCTCCTTCTATGACAAGGTGATCCCCTTAGTGGATGAGGCAAAGGCTGTGGATGTTGTTTACCTGGACTGTAGGTAAAGCCTTTGACACCATTTCCCACAGCATTCTCCTGGAGAAACCAGCTGCTCATAGCTTGGACTGGCATACTCTTCTCTGGGTAAAAAACTGGCTGGATGGCTGGGCCCAAAGTGTTGTGTTAAATCCAGTTGGTGGCCGGTCACAAGCTGTGTTCCTCAGGGCTCAGTATTGGGGCCAGTTCTGTTTAATATCTTTATCAATGATCTGGACAAGGGGATTGAGCGCACCTTCATTAAGTTTGCAGGCGACACCAAGTTGGTTGGGAGTGTTGATCTGCTTGAGAGTAGGAGGGCTCTACAGGGGGATCTGGAGAGGCTGGATTGATGGACCAAGACCCATTGTATGAGATTAAACAAGGCTAAAGGACAGGTCCTGCACTTGGGTCACAACAACCCCATGCAACGCTACAGGTCTGGGGAAGAGTAGCTGGAAAGCTGCCCAGTGGAAAAGGACCCGGGGTGTTGGTCAACAGCCAGCTGAATATGAGCCAGCAGTGTGCCCAGGCAGCCAAGAAGGCCAACAGCATCCTGGCTTGTACCAGAAATAGTGTGGCCAGCAGGACTAGGGCAGTGATTGTCCCCCTGTACTCAGCGCTGGTGAGGCTGCATCTCAAATACTGTGTTCAGCTTTGGGACCCTCACTACAAGAAGGGCATTGAGGTGCTGGAGCATGTCCAAGGAAGGGCAATGAAGCTGATGAAGGGTCTAGAGCACAGGTCTTATGAGGAGCAGCTGAGGGAACTGGGGTTGTTTAGCCTGGAGAAAAGAAGGCTCAGAGGAGACCTTATGGGTCTCTACAACTCCCTGAAAGGAGGTTGTAGTGAGGTGGATGCTGATCTCTTCTCCCAAGTAACAAGTGATAGAACAAGAGGAGATGACCTCAAGTTGCACCAGGGAAGGCTTAGATTGGATATTAGGAAAAATTTCTTCATCGAAAATGTTGCCAAGCACTGGAACAGGCTGCCCAGGGAAGTGGTTGAGTCACCATCCCTGGAGGAATTTAAAAGACATCTAGATGTGGTGCTTAGGGACAAGGTTTAGTGCTGGACTTGGCAGTGTTAGGTTAACAGTTGGACTTGATGTTCTTAAAGGTGTTTTCCAACCTAAATGATTCTATGATTCTTTATATCTCAAGCTGGTCTCTGCATCCTGAAGTCAGAAGATCTACTGAAGACTCTCAGTTGAACTCAGGTGTTGCACTCAGTTGTGAAAGTACAATTCCTACCTGCTTGCAGTATACAGGGGCAGTTCTACTGACAGCAATAGAGACAACAACAATTTTAATACTGCAGTTATACAGTACTTGGGATCTACAATAGCCTTCCAAGACTGTTAATCATGATTACCTTTCCTTCTCCATGGCAAGAAAAACAGCAAAACTGACGACACCTTCCTGCAAGCAACTCATTTTCTATATGTGAAACCCTGCAGAACAGAACAGAACAGAACAGATGTCTACAAGAAGATGACAGTGTGAGTTGTGGACTCATCATTTATTCTGGCTCAACTCAGCCACAGATACCCTCTCAACATATCTGACATTTTGCAAGGTCTGTTTTGTGTGCCTGAATCTTAGCCTTACAGACATATTTAAATTTGAGCTCTCATACATGAATTTCTGTCCAGATCTAACTCATCCACTTTTCCTTATTACTACCACATATATTTGCCTCTTCTGTTACATGCTCAGTTATTTCCAAAACTGTTTTCAATGATTTGGATTGTCCTGTATCATAGCTATGTTTCAGAGAGTTGCCTTATGTAAATACATATTCCTTCCTTTTGCTTCACTCCCAGACTGATTCAGACATATGGTTTGCAGAATGCTTGCAACTGTCTCATTTTTGGCACTTCAAATACAGGAAGCAATACGTGATTTGTATATTCTGTTAGGGACTAATACAATACAAAGCCCACTGAAACAGCTCAACTTTGGATCGTACCTGTCATTACTCTTCTGACTAGTCTACATGGTTTCCTGAAAGGCATCACTTAGATTTTTTTGCAAAGGTAGTTTGACAGCTGCTCTACTGTTTATTGCTAGTCTTAAGGCTTTTCCTGCATTGTTCTGCATTTACCCTGAAATTTTTTTCCATCACCCCCATGTTAGGCTCCAGACCTGATCTCACTGAAAACAGCACGAATGTTTCCATTACTTCATAACAAACGGTTTAGATTGGAAACAAAGTCTGCCCTCCGGGATGAGAAGTGAATTGCATGACTTCCAACTAGAGAGGCTCCAGTCTGCATCAGGACACTTGGCCATCCCACCACACCCTAGTTTCCGAGTACTTGTAGGAAAGCTACAGATTTGCTGTGTCAGCATGTTAGGCAGCAAAACAAGAGATAAAATTTGTTTCTCTGATTCAGTGTCAACAATGCTGATATGTAATTTCCAGTTACATTTTGTTCTAATATGGCTTAAATTAGTGTAATTTAATCACAATTTTATTTTTACTCTCCTTGTGTTTCAGTCCCAACAAATTAGTCTTTTTAAAAATTCTGACTGATCACAGTGAGTACACCAATACTAAATATCACACTTTACTCTATTTAAGCAGTGCATGTTGGCCATTAATTTACCCTTTCTAAAAGGACAGTTTTTTTCAGTTCTGTCTTCCAAGATCTACAGTAAGGTCTTTTCTTCTAGGAAGAAAACAGGTTAATAAATAATCCAAAGTCTGAGGTTTATTGGCCTTCTTTGTCATTCACCTCCAGTGGGAATTATAGCAAGGAACAGTTGCCCTTGTTAACCTGCAAACATTTTTCACTCAGTTAGGTCATTGCCTCTGGCTCAAGGGTCCAATTTTCCTTTCATTCATTAAGCACATTGGGAAGCGGAGTTCCTAACCCTTTCCAGTCTAAATGTGGAACAATCACATCCCCTCACAATCAAGTGCCAATGTGCTGGGACCTTTACGTTTCACTGTGATCTCTCAGTGACGCAAGTTTTTAACAATTGAAGGATATTAAGTCAAAAAGTTGTTTTCTCATTGGAGGAGCTCAGGGGATTTCAAATAATGAACTCTTATAAACTGGAAGCTGGTACATGTGCCTTTCCAATTATTTTTGTTTAAAATCAGGCAAGAGGGCACTGCTAATCTCAGAAAGCAGATTCCAGAAGTTCTGCCTAGGAATTTAGGCCACGAAGCATAACAGTTGAGCAGGCATAAACCATTATTGCTTTGGGGAAATGAAATGACATAGTCTTATATGACATTTTACTGGATGGTGTAATAGCTAAAGAACAATGTAATTCCAGTTTTTAAAAGTGTATTTGGTATAGCTAATTCACTTATTCTTTTTGGAGCAATCATAAAGGAAGGAGAATTACTATTTTTTATTGTAAAAGACTTTGCTACAGAGAATCTTTGGATGCAGAGATGGATGAACCATGGATGCAGTCTGGTGATTAAGAGCTCTAGAGTTCTTTATAAATAGACTTCTCTATGCACATCATTGACTGTGCCAAAATATAATAAAGATCTTATCTCTGTAATAAGTTAGCAGCAGTGTTTAAACGGGGCCAGCTCTATAAGATAAGCAGAAAAATCACTAATCCTTTAGAGTAGTATAATTGAAGATTTTGTGAAGAAGAATACTTTGAAACAGGAATGAAATAACTAAAAAGAGTAACCTGTATAAAATTGCTCAGAAGAGGGTTTGGAATATGGCAAAGGAGACGACAACAACTGAGTGAGAGAAATGTGGAATATGGAAAAGAAGAACTTGAATTTCACATCTTTATCTGAGTTCTTTGTCTCCTGATTGGTCGGGAAAAAGTACAGGAAGGATTTCTCAGGAGCTCTATGTAATGATTTCATGGCATGGTGTGAAGGGGTTAACTTGAAAAGAAATGCAGTTAGGACATGAGATAAGCAAAGTATGAACCAAAATCTTGGCAATGGAGGACAAAGGGAAAGGGATGCAGACTGAGGACTGAGCAGAGGGAAACAATACACAAGGGTCTGGATGTGTGGGATGCATGCAAATAACAACTCCTCTGCAGATGAAGGAAGAGAAAGGTTGACATTAACATTGGCGTTAAACAGAAAAAAAGAAAAGAGCTGATGGTCAGAGGCTGGCAAAGAAAAGCTGCTGTGGATTTTCATCTTGAAAATATTGAGCTTGTTGTGGTCTGTATGAAGATTTCCAGAAAAGTTAGCAGACATGTCAGGGGAAGTAGAAT
Organism: Aegotheles bennettii; assembly: GCA_013398125.1. Lineage (NCBI taxonomy): Eukaryota > Metazoa > Chordata > Aves > Caprimulgiformes > Aegothelidae > Aegotheles > Aegotheles bennettii. Next base: position 52,322 of record VZRW01011962.1, on the reverse strand, counting down.
ATTGTTCAGTGGGGAGAGATGGAAAGGGAAATTTGGGAATTATGTCTTGGTCAATTGTTGAAGAAATTGGAACTAAGTCAAATTTTCAGGGAGGTTCCCAAAGAGAGGGAAAAGCAAAACTGGTGTTTTTCAAAAACACACACATCCAGCTTCCTTGTTACAACTTATGTGTCAAATGTCAACATTTTGTTATTTCTAAAAAAGGAGGGAAGAAACATGTTTTGTTTGAACCATGTGACTGCCTACATGCAGACAGCAGAAGTGAAGACTTCAGCTAGAAGAATATAGGGTAATTAGACACACACATTTTGGGTTCTTTCCTGAATAAATTACCAGTGCAAGCAGGCTATTTAGCACTTCTTAACACTCTCAAAGGCTCAGAGCTAAGTTATGCAGCAGACTGGTCAGCAAGAGGGTAAGTCACAAAAATTCGGAAGCAATTTTTTCTGCAGTTGGGATTTGTCAAAATTAAATTCTTAGTTTATATGCATAAGTACATTTAAGTAGATATGCATATATATATATATGTATAGTTATAGAGATACAATTCTCATCTGCCAATATTGTGCCAGATACCATCTAGATTCTGGAGCAGGCCCTGGTCTCCTGTTCAACTGTATTTGCATCCAGACTAGCAGAAGCACCCCCAGGTGAATTGGGAACCAGAATAAGCAGCTGGAAGATACTCACTCCCACACTCCTTGTCCCATAGGGTCCAGGGCAGGCAGAGTTCCCTATGAGCAAGCTGGAGTTTCCTAAAGGCTTCCAGACTACTACTGACTCCAGAACAACTTTTTTTGTTTTGTTTTTTTTTAAAAATCCAAACATGAAAGTCTTTTCCATACTGGAATGAAAACAAAGCTTCTCAAATTTGTATGTGTGTGGCAGATTTATGCTGGAGTTCAATTATTTCTCACATGGTGGTTTTTACAAAAGCCTGGGACATCAGAAGTTCGAATTTTTGCTCTGATATAAAGAATAGTTCCTCATCCATAGAATAACAAAAAATCTGAGTGGGACCTATCTCTTTTTTCCAACCTGGACCACAAATAGGACCACAAGTATATTTTCTCTTACTTCTTGCCCCCCAAAAGCAACCAAACAAACCTGATATATTTCTAAAAGCCTCCATTTTGAGAAAACACTGTATTCTCTGGAAACTCCAGTGCAGTGAATCTTTTTGACTACTCTACTCACAGCTCTTTGGAGTGTTTGAAGGAGACCATGTGGCCAGTGACATTTTCTAAAGTGCTCCCTCTAAGTATGGGCTTCAAGTAAAGCTGTCTGAAGATAAGCACACTATTGCAAAGAGAATGTCTAAATTTAGTTTTGTGTGAATGAAATTAAACTTAGGAAGTTTACTTACCCATTTATGGGAAATAGGATTGCTGCTTTCTGCCCAATTCTAGTCATGAACACAGGTGTTACTGGAATCTCAAGGGGCTTGGCTAGAGAATAAACTGATAGAGAAAGAATGACATTGCTGTCAGCTTCCATTCCAAAACCTGTAATGTTGTTGCTGCAGATTACATGCTCTCAATGTCAGCAGTCTTACTGCAAGTCTGCTGTTATTTGGTGGTGTTCCTAACGGCCCAGCTTCTGGAATCTTGCAAAGACACATGAACTGAAGTGCAGTTTTCCCCTTTAAAATAGATTTAGGTTTGTATCGGCTGCAGAGAAAAGTTTTAAATTATGAGTCAAAACGCTAAACTATCACAGTGCAGATGGAAAGACCCTTCTCTTCAATACATTTATATTTTTTTTAAAGTTCATGAGTTTGAAACTGGAGCCCAATTCATAATTTTTGAGTGCTCAGGTTTGGCAATACCTGATTTTTTCTTTGCCCACCCACAAGCTGATGCAAGCAAGTCATGAAAAAAAGCTGAATACGTCTAGTTATAAGACTCTGCCAAACCTTTGTTTGCTGACAAGAGAAGCATTTTGGAAAAGCCTGAGAAGCACTGAAAATCTTTTTGTTAGCTTGAAAAAAAAAATCCAAATTGCACCTCTCTATTCCAGGCCACACAGATTGAAATGATTTCTGAAATGGAGATTACACAGAAAAGGAATGTCCATCTACATTTGTTAAACTACCGAAATCCAAATGCAATATTGATTCTTTACATTGTAAGTCAATGTTACAAGACAAACTTAATTCTGTGAGTGTATATTGTAGTAACAACAGATTGTACTAGTCTGTTCAGGAAGAAACACTTGTAGGTTAACTTCTTGATCACATTGAGAAATTATTTAAGAAATGCTGTAAAATCTGTTTACACTTTCCATGTATTATACATAAATATTTGTTTATGGAGCAACTGTGTGATGCTTTGCCTTTGTCAGCAACTGGAAGTTGTTACTAATAACTATGTTCAGGGTTATAAATGCCACAACCCCTATCTGACTCTATGCAGTACTTTCCAAGAAATTGCGAAGTGAGAATTCTGGCCTGGGCTTCAAGGAAAAGTTATGCTGAGATACACAAAAGCGTTCTGTGAGAAACCGAAGTGCTTTACATACTCCCCATTACCCCGGTCTCCACAGCCATGTAGAGGACACTCTGTAACTTTACACAATGGTGTGTTTACAATGTCAGTTAGCCAGAAGTTTGAGCCCATTCTTAAAATCAGACCTAACTCCAACCATACACTATAATACCACATTATTCTCTGCCATCCAGTTCAAAATTCTCTCTTCACTAAGGACCTAAGTCCTTGAGCTAACCAGCCCTGTACGCACTACTGTCATATAAATCCTCTTACGGGCCCCAAACTTCATCCTCTTCTTACATTCCCATGTTTGACTCTCAAGTTCACTGCAGTGAATGCTTGATTACAATTAATACGTGTCACACAACAAGGAGCAGAAAGTCAGAAGTGTGTGCTTGAGACACGTTAGCAATCACTTTAAAGATTCAAGGGTGAGCCAAAATGAAGCACAGTCAGAAAAATTCCTTTCTCATATTCCATATAACAATATCAGACTTTGGCCAGGTATTTGGGTACTAAGACAAAGGCCTAATGGATTAATATTTTTGTATAGTTTTAAGACATCAGGTCTTCCTATATTAGCTTGCCAGGTGAAAGACCAGTGGTATATAGAAACCTTATTCAGCAGGATAGACAAATAAGCTCAGGAAACTGTTTTGGATCTTCTGCTGTATGGCAAGGCTCTGCTGTCCTCCTTCAATGAGCACAATCACAGATTCCAAAAGTTATCCCAAAGAAATTAGAACAGTATTTGGCCCATTGTTAGTATACTATGCTTAGCAATCTCTAACATAGAACAATACCCAATGGATTTTGTGGGTTCAGCTTTCTACAAAGCTATTTCTTTCCTTCGTACAAAAAAGGACAAAAAAGAAGAAAATATGTAGGCATGGGAAAGTAACTCTAGGCAGGAAATAAGTCTGTATTCACATTTGTTATCCAGAAGAAAAGTACATTTGAAAAAAAACAACCAAAAAAACAGATACATATTTAAAAAGCTGAATATTTTAGCTTAGTTTTAATTAGTATTTATTCGGAGTCCTGTGGGAAAGAAGAATGAATGCCATATAACATATCTGATGCTGGAAATCCCTGAATATCTTCAAATTCATGTTCATTGAAGTAGGAGCTGGAAACATGGGAACTGAAGGTAGTGTTCTATATTTTTATTTATAAATGTAATCTAGGCCAAAATTTTATAGTAGTTAAGTAAAACATTAGGGAATTTATGTCATGTAAGAATTCCTAGGAGAGGAATCCTGTACAAAGAGTTACATTTAAAGATCTGGAAAAGATGAACCTCATCTGCTTTAACTGATTGTGTGTGTGTTCAGTATGCTTAAAGTAATTTCTTTTATACCAATTTTATTGTGAGTTAGATATTCTAGTTCACATCTACAGGACCAATAAATGGAAATGCAGGGATTATAGTAGACATGTCTCAGTTAATCTTATCTGTCATTAGAAAAGCAGTTTCAGAGTAATTCTGTGTTATATCAAAAAAATCAAGAAACAACAGGCATTTGACAGAGTTTGAGTGTAATAACTCAATCCATTGATGTTCATTTTGTGCTTCTTATACTTCATGGTAACTAAGAGTAGTCTGATTAAGTCCTCATAAATCAATGAAAAAGCAAATGACATGTGAACTGACTATATACAAGAATATAAGTAATATATCACTACTATTAGGCTCATCCATATTTTTTAATATTTTCTTATTACTAGGTGGTTCTCAGTTTCTTATTACTAGGTACATCAAGTTCTAGAACTTTTTAAAGTCCTTCAATGACAAATCATCCAGGCTTTTGCTCTCCACCATATAATTTCCCAAAAGATTTCTCACTCTAGTTTCAGAAATCCCATCTGCTGGCCACTACCATCAAAGAAAAGGTGGAGAAATTCTTCATGGTGCCTCTCTCCCTATGTTCTGAAGACTTCCCTTCAGAATAGAGGTTATCTTCAACAGTAAGCATCATCCCTATTGGCAAAACTCTCCCATTATCAAAATATTACCTGCAACACCACATGTCTTATTTCTCTTAAGAATCCTCACTGTCATCCCTCAAAATCTTTTTTTTCTTTACATACATACGTGGGAGGGCATTGCCCAGTGTTGGCTGTGGTTTGGAGAATCAGGAACACACAATGGAGCTCTGGCTTGAATTTCCAGAATTCAGTCTGGTCTATGAAGTCAGGTGCTAATAATGTACAAACCAGTCTTTGTTCTTCTTGCACAATCCAAAGTGTGCAAAGAGATTAAATACTATGACTTGATCTAATAAAGTGGAGCAAGAGTGCTATGCAAACACACTCCAAACACATCATTTTATTTCAGAGCACAGTAGACGCTCTGGCTGGGAGAGGTTACAGCACTGATCCTACTACACTGTTCATTAGAAGACTGTAACTGAGAAAAAGAGCTTTCTCTGCATATATGTCTGAATATATCTATATATATCTGAAAAAAAAAAAAAAAGGAAGAATAGTTCCAGCAAAGATCTGCTTTATGAAATCATGGCAGTGCTGATAAGATATTGCTAAAACAGTGTGTTTGGTTCTATGAGCACTGGCAATTGTTGATGCTTAGTTGGAATTTTTTTTTCTAGAATGGGTTTGTCAGTAGGAGGGTAGAACTGTGAAGTTCAAAATATTTCCTTAAAGACTTCAAAGTTTTTTAAAAATGAAAATAATTTTCAGTGAGTAGGAAACTATTTTATACATATTTCCATTAAAACAGACTTCAGCTATGAAAACAACATAATTACCAGCCCACAGGCCCATTCTCCAAACCTTTATCAGACTGAAAGGGTAGAGATCATGAGTTTATTTTTCTTGCTCTAGATCATTTCTCCACCTAATTCTGGACAACTGGGAGAGAGGAATTTTTCAAATACATTTTCCTTCAAGTAAAAAAACAAAACAAAACCAAAAGCCTTTTTTTTTACTCACTCACAGTAAGCCTGCAGTATGAATAGCAAAATCACCTTTATCCTACCCCAGACAGGATGCTTAATTAATTCCTAACTTTCAAATATTTTCTGAACTCACCTAGAATGCACACTGAAGACAAGCCCCCAAATGCCTATCTATATTACCCTGAAAGGTAATTAGGTTTTGAATTCACACAAACTGTATACTTCCCAGGTTTTCCAATATCAGCTGCTTCAGGATTCCTCTCAAGAAAATTTTTTATTGCTTTGGTTCATATAATTCCAAAGGTCTGCATTTTTCCTTATCCTATTTCGCTTTCCAGCAGCTGCTAGCTACCTTTGATCTGGAATATAACTTGATAGACTAGGTTGCTGTGTTTTGGTTCCTCTCTCCCAGTACCAGATGGGTCAGCCATTCACATGTGCTTGCTTTTTAAATGCCCAGAGGTAAATAGCCATAATTTTGACAGTTTGTCCTTGTCCTTTCTGCTTTTCAACCATCAGTAAAGATTTTAGATAATATTCTTTAAATCAAGGAACATTTTCCCACAGATGTAACAATGCCCAGCATTTTCTAAATTACTATCCCTGTATTTCACACTAGGTTTCCAGACCTTCTTGAACACAGGAGAGAGAATTTTTAAGCTCAAATCCTAATTCGTGACTATAGGTTTTATCCCCTGTCAACTGTGACTACAAATGTACAGGAAAAAGAGCAAAAGTGATAGACTTTGGCATGACAATCTTACAATGCTGTCCTTTAGGATCAATCAACCAATCAATCCCAACTGTGGAACACCTGAAGAACAGGTGTCTAGTTTCTGCTCTTCGGAGCTTTCCTGTCCTGATCACGTCTTCCTTTTTCTTTCCTTTTTTTGTTAGGCTAAAACTGAAGTTACCCTTTTCTCATTCCTATCCAGTTGCCTTGTGTACAATATATTTATTTCTTGTGTCTCATTTTTGCATAAGAATCTTGTAGCACTCAAATACACTCACTGAAAAATAAAGATTAATCACATAAACTGGAAACTAGGAAGAAAAGAATCAACTGAGCTGAAAATATTTAAAGTCCTGCAAGGGTTTAAAAGGTTACAAACTGAAAGGACAATGGTTTCTGGAAGCAGAATTATGAGTAAGCAACCTCACCATGACCTCGTGCTCATTTAAGGAGTGAAGAGGAGGTGATGGACCCATTAGGCAGGAAGTTGCAAGAAATTTGCTGAGCTAAAAAACAGCAGAGAAAATAATATATGAAGGTCTGCAGTTGAATCTGAAGAGGAGGAATCTCCAAGGACTAACTGGAGAGAAGAAACTACATTACAATATTTTCCTGGCCCATAAGTCTAAGTTAGGAAGTAAGCAAAGCCCAGACCCAGTGCCAGATCACCAGGATTCACTGAAGCTTACTGCGTGCCAGAACATCCTCCAAACTGAACAAGACGGAACAGAGACAACAATGATCCTTTTTTTTTCATAATCTTTCTTAACTAGAAGCTGTAAAGCAGCAAAACCTAGGGACTGACCTGGAGATGGTCCACATGAATCTGCTGAGCTGTCCACAGGAAGAAAACTCCCAGAACAATGCACAAGAGGGCTGAGACTAAAGGGATTTGGAAGGCTATCTGAACGTAAAGAAAGAGGTTCGTCTCTCCTACCAGACAGGATAACCGGTAGTGTTTGAAAGGAATTTCTGCAAACTGACCTTATTATTTTTCTAGCGTGAGAAAGCATACCAGGTACCTAACAAGTGAAGAGACAATATCAGTTCAAAGAGCATCTGACCTTAATATAGCATGACACCAGAAGCAATGACTACAGAGAGAAATTACTGGAATGGCAATCTGTACCTATTTATATTCAACTGAACTGGAAAAGGGGGCCAAAGAGATACTGAGGAAATGTGGTTAACTGGGAAAGCACTATGATAAAGTCAAAAGGAAGTATGAGAGCCAGGTTAAGAAAGAATAGGAACTAAAAGTGAACTAAAAGCCTACAAGGAATTAAAAAATGTTTTTGAAAGAAACCAAAAAAGCAAGGAGCCAGGGAATGGAGATCCAGAAAAAAATGCATTACTGTTTTAGGGTGCAAAGAGTCCCAGGATGTATGAACTTGTGAATAATGAATATAATTAAATACATTCAGCCTCCTCAGAGTAATGGATTGTTTTCATATGGTGATCTAGACAATTAAAGGTAGCTCTTTGCTGTTCTGCCCAGAGTAGTGCATATGTTCAAGTAATTTATTCCTTCGCAGTTTCAGACATTTGTACTGCAGGTATTATGCTAAAGGGGGTTCATCAAAAATACACACAGTGCCATATATGCCTGTGCTTTCCAAGCTGAAAAAAACCCCAAATCCCACTTTGCTACATCTGTGGGGAAAAAAATGGATCTGACAGAAGACAATGTGGGAGCATACAGGCATTTCACACCATATACCTTAGCCTACTGACAGAATCCTGTCTTCCTCCCTGATTATTTCCACAGTGAGTAGAGGAGGACAGGCAGTTGTCAGGCAGTTTTTCAGAAGTGGTCTCTAGATGAGTCTGTATTCTCTACTGAGTACATGTAAGGAGTTTGGAAAGGCTAGACTTCCAGGCTGGGTACTTCAGCTGAGTGCCCAAAGTCAGACAGTAGGGCTACCCCTGAACAACCCCTCATTGCCAGTTTTTCAGAGATTAAGGTAAAACAAGGCTTCGGGAGTCAACTCCCTATATAAATTAATTCCCCTGCTTCTAGCCTCTATAGTATAACTTTGTTGAAGGTTCCTGTATATAGTGACTACATAAGGTCAGCATTTATGTCCTGCAAATGAGTCCCTTAAAAATTCTCCTGTGCTCTTGAATCAGTTTATAGAAATATTTGTTCCACATGAACATTTGCCTCACCACACTTGTCCCAGCTTGTTATATATTTCTTTGTTCAAAGACTTGGCTTCTCATTTCACAGCAATCATTAATACAAAATATAAATATAAAAGCTACAGTATAATTGCTTCCCATTCTTGAACTGCCAGTTTTCTCCCCCCACACATATATATAGTCATGGCACTCATTTGATGAAGAGATATGGGAGAAATCATCTTCCTGGAACATTGTAAATGTCACTGAAGTCAGTCAGTGAGACAAGAAGGGCCAGTATAAGATTGGAAATAATAACCTCACAGAGTTGAAGCATGTGGAAGCTGAATGATGGACTTTCATAGGAGCAAGTTCAGTGAAGCTAATCAGGATGTGAGTGCGTGAGCAGGTAGGTACAGTTTATAAAGGCAGTAGTGTGTGTGTACACATACACGTGTGTTTGTTTATTGTAGATGAAGGAACAGAGTGAATTCAAAGCTCTATAACTCAAAATAAAATAAGATGAATTCATAACACGTATTTGTGTGGCAGCCCTTACTGCACATGTCGTATCTACAGTAATCTGGGGTCCAGATGGCTGGATAACAAGAGCACACTGGCCTGTCCTGGATGAGGTTCTCAAGTCTCTTCTTACATGTGTTGACTTAAGGAGCTGCAGCTGCTGTGCCAGTAGGCACACCACAGTGCAGGCTAGATACCTGTATGTTTGAAACAAGTGTAACCTCTGTAAATTAATCCATCTAGGATGGGCAGGACTGGAATAACACAGACTGGAGTAACCTTCCTGACATCACGAGGAGGGACTTTTCTAAAGGAAGCATTTCACGTTAGACTAAGAAAATTGTGATATAGTTCACAAGAAAACTACAATCTGAATTTTAATTGTTTGTTCTCTGTGAATTACCAATAGTTGACTGCTCAGCTGTCAAATCTATGGTGAACAGCCATAAAACCGGTGTATCACTACTTGGGTCCTTTAACGCCATTCATTCTTCTTTTAAAATGTTGTCAGGCTGTTGGCTGTGCTACAAAAATAGTATGAACTAAGGAAAGACATGTGAACTCAAGCCTGAAGCAGCATTTAAAGGGAAACAGACTATATAAAGTATTAAGGCTTGTGGTGGTAATGGAGACACATACGCACAAATGCTGAGTCTATTGGCTAGTCACAGAGGAAGGATTTTCTGTAGGCGAAGTAAACTCCAGTCCTGTTATTAATATTGTTAATTCATTCTGGATCATCTTTTGTGCCAGCTCCACCTATCATTCACACTTCATGAGTAGTTCAATTAAAAACACTAACAATTGCCAGCTTTATAATGTTAAAAGAAAACATTTGTTATTAAAATAGAAAATAGCAGCAACCCATATCATCAGACCACCATAACATTGCACAGCTTGGCACAAGTCTTGAAGTCTCTGCTCTACTGAGGCCCTGTCCAGACCACACACAGAGCCTGAAATAGAATATAAATCATAAAAAAAAAAAAAAATAAATAAAAATAAGATGGTATGTCTTAGTCAGAATTTGCAATATAACCATCTGCTTTGCCTAATCTGTAGGTGTCATAGCTGATCAAAAATGAACTTTCCGCCCCAGGGGAAAGTCTGATATTCTGATATTTATTTTTATAATTAACTGAGACAAAAGTTTAAAATTTCTCTTTATTCTTTTTCAGCTTTTGAGACAAATTATTTCAATATCTCTGAATCAACATATTGTATATGATCTGTCAAATCCAAACTGAAATAAAAGGATCTATTCTCTCTGCTAGCATGGATCCCCAGGGACTGACTGTCATGCAGTATGGAAAACATAGTCCAGATGCACAGCATCTTTTCTATTGGGAAGAAAAGCATGAAAGATCCAAAGCAACAATTTCTATATGTCATTGCTAAGCTTATGCTGAGGCAGAAATTAAACACGGAGAGACCTGAAATATTTCCATCTCTTCCATCTCCTGTGAAATCTTCAGAAAAAAAAAAACGCTTTCCTATGAAAATTCTTAGTTTGATAAAGCCACATGTACTGACGTGGAAAATCCTGTTCAAATGTAATCACCTCACACATTAAAATTACTGTCAATTCTATATGAACACAAAGAACAGTCACTTCCAAATGTGTACATGTATATCTTGCAACAACATCAAATAAACTACAAGAAAACACCCATTCTGGCAGTTTCAACGTCACTCATGCAACAGTTAAGAAATCCGCAAATCAAGCATGTCTTTTCAACTGTACTACAGTTCTCCTGTGCTTGTACATTATGATACAATCTGTAATTACCTAAAACACATACTATTTTTTCCACAAATCTCCCCCCACTCCCGTTTCATTCCCTGCACAGAGTGAAAGGTGATGCAGAAATGAATCAGTGTTCTGCAGTGAATGAGCCCATTGTCCGTTGGTCCCTCGCCTCGCTCACTGCACAGCTTAGAAGGTGTCCGGTAAATGAGGCAAAGGGCTTCAGGAAGAGGATTGTTCATCCTGTGCTCAGTGTGCCTCCTGAAAGTGCTGTCTACAATTATGCCATTAAACATACTATTTGCAGTTCTCATGCAGAAGGAGACTGAGTTGATGCTATCTATAAAAACATAATGGTTTTTTCTTAACTATTGAAGAGATAAATTTGCAATGTTATTTTATATACAGATCAGTAGGACTTCTGCACTTGATATCAGACTTCAGCTGGCACAAGCTTCCTGCAGAGAAAGAGATCATTCACTGACAAACTTTAATTCACACACACAAACACACAAAATAAAAAAAGGAGTGTGTGGGTGTGTGTAATAAATTCCTGTAACACTTGAACAAAAGTTACTCAGCCATTAAAGAAAGTGAAATCCAGTTTATACCACTGCTGCTAAGAGGGCAACTGTTCATTCCAGTATCAGAAAGCTTGTTATGCTGTGTCAGGCTGATGTTGCTGAAGACTACTGAAGTGCTGATATGTGAACCTAATTTGGAGGATTTGCAAGCTGTGGAACTAGTAAGATCACAGATAACAAGGGGATGGATCTATTACACACTTTCTCTGGTTTCATCATGACATAATACTCCAAAAATCAGAAAGTAAAATACAGAGTTGGCTCCAGTCCAAGCATCCCAATATGTTAACTACAAAGCTGGATTCGTGGATGCAACATCCAATCAGTTTCTTTTTTAAAAAATCATTTAATTAAAAAAAATAAACATAATTAACAGTAGTGAAGGCCAGAAGTCCTCATTAAACACACAAAGCAGGCTTCTTTCTAGGGGTATACTGCAGTGGAAACTCGGGAGTGCTATAGTGCTCTCTCTTTCCTTTTCCCCTCCAGTTAGCATCACATAGCACACCACAAACTCTGGGTCACATACAGTCATATGGTTTGCAGGGCTCCACTCTTCTTTCTCCTCTCCACATCACAACTGTGCTTAGCCCCTGCATTCTGCTGCAACATACTTCTGGCCTGAACAGAAAAGATAATTTCTACAATCAAGAAGGATATTCTGGCTCAAAGTCCAATCATGCTTCGGCTGCTTTAGTAAAACTGTCAAAACCTAATGGAAATGTGTTGCATTTACTGTAATGATTTTTGTGTTGTAAACATCCAGTCTTGATGGCTCAGATATTTTGTGTAGGCTATATAATCATGATATAAATCACTGCTGGCTTTGAACTTTGAACAAGTTACTAACAGACTATTGAAAGATCTATATTAGAAGCTGGGTAAGAAAGGATACTTTTTTAGCAAAAGAAAAAATTTTTTTCTGAAGATTTTCCTGTGTAGTGTTTGAATGAAACAGACAATTTTTAGAGTATTTAGAGAGAAAACAGCAAGAGAATATCATCAGAATAACCAGTGTCCCTAAACAATGCAAAAGAACCAAGCTCAAATCACCATCCTGAATTGATACAATACAGACTGAGCCTTCTTTCCCCAAACAGAGAGTAAGCACCGCAACCATTTAGCTGTCATCAAATCCAGTGTTTCTGGGTTGGGTTTCTGTAACTAGAAATTCCATCTTGAACCTGCAAAGCCTCACATGAGAAAAAATTCATCAAAACTAGCATGCTTCCCTGCAAAGTTTTTATTTGGTTTCTGCACTTTCCAATAAAAATAATAATGCAAAAGTATGAATTGCATTATAATTTATATCTCGTTTATTATCTTGGCACCTGAATTACAAATAAATTTCTTTGTAAGCATAAGAAACTCTGAACTCAACTTACCATTTTCCTCATCAGCCAAACTCCTGAGTTTTGTCTGATTTTTTATCTTGAATCTGGTGCCTCGGACCAAAAATATGAGAAATAAGACATTTGGCTTCTATTTCCAGTTCCATCACTGAGTCTCTGTTGAGACTGGTGGATAAGCCATTTAACCTCTCTGTCCCAGTTTCTTAATCTACTAAATAGATACAGCAGGATGCAATCTGAGTGTATTATAAAGCTAAATTAAGAGCCTTAAACAGAAGGTTCTAAGTGTCATTTCCCCCCTTTTTTTTTTTTTGCTAGTTATAAGATCAAAGAGTGAGAGAGGGAGCATATTGTGTTTATAAGCAGTGAACATCTGATAAGCTTTATAGTCTATGCCAATATCACTGTAATGCCCTTTAAACCTAGTGTCCCCAATTACAAAAAATAGTAAGAAAAAGTCCTATAAGAAAACAGCAGTGCAAAAGACATTACAAGGTGTAAAGGACAGCTATCTATATTCATGTCCCATTAACTTCAGTGGGAGAGCAACAATTACTGCAAGCCACAGCAGGCTTCCCAGTCCCCAAAGTTTTCTGACGATTACCACCACACAAGTTTTCACTGACTGATGTAGACTCCCTGTTACTGATCTAAATCACTTTTCTTGACTCCATTTTTATGTTTCTTAGATTCAGTAACCCCTCCCAAAACTTAAGACAGAATGGCAGCATGAACAGACTTTTCTTAAGTTCCAAATGTAATTGGTTGTGCCATGCCATGTTGATGTTGCTGTTGTGTATCAGATCTTGTACACACAGATGGATAATAAGGAACATTACTACCAAATCTGTGTGGAGTTATACAATCAAAAATTGTTCCCATACACACTTCCATTTCTGATTTAAATGTTTGCCTTATGTCTTTAAAGTTCACATCAACAGAATCTGGGAGCATATACTTATTCACATTATCATCAGAACACTATCAAATCAGAAATATTCATATCTCCACTGAAATAAGTACATCAAATAACCTTAAATGTGTTACTCAGAATAAGTGACTTCTCTCTTATTCACCACTCCTACCTGGTGAAAAAGCTTACTGTTTACTGCTATAGGCACAGTGTATTGGACAGTAGGATAAGTCTTTAACTGGAAAAGCCTTGTACAATTTGGTTTCCTGATGTTTTTCTATTCCCCTTGCATTGTACTTCCAGTACAGATGCCCAGTCCATGTGAGCTTTCCAAATTTTTCATGCAACCTACACAAATATATATGTTCTTTTATTTAACCACATTGATCAGTTTGGACTTGGCTAATGTGGATAATAATTGCATGATTTTCCACAGGTTCTGGCCTAATTACTGTGGTATTACAATTTGATCAACACTTTTCATTGATCTTACTTTTCCGGAGTTTATCTGATTTTTATTTAAAGACAATCTTCCTAAATTCTTCTTGTCACAAAAGCCAACATTTCTGTATTAATACATAAGGACCTCAAATCTATCATTGATCCAGTGAGAATTGCTTTGACAACCAGGAATTTACTTACACTTCTATTATGCTCCTATGTTTCCACTTCCTGCAAAACAGGAACTCCAACTTGACCCATTCCTTGGACACACACAGTTTGTAATAGGCCTTCATTTCCTCTGGTGTTCAATAAGTGAGATGCATACTCTTCCAACTGAACTCATCACAATACCATACTCCTTTCCCCATTTTATAGTTCAAAATATCAAGAGCTGTCAACGAGTGTAAACAGACTCCAAACATTTATCTTCTGTCTTATCCAGGGAAAAAGAGAGAAATGCTGAAGTCACTGCTGACTCATGAAATATCGGTTACCAGAAAACAACCTGATTCTTCAGGAACTAGATTTTCCAGTACAGCCATTGCTTTTTGATAACATGATAAGAGCCTAAATAGCCTAGACTAAAGAAGTTGAATATGGACAATCAAAACAGGCCAGGAAGAAAGGTAAAAATTAATTCATTTTCTCAAACATCAAGAGAGTGTCTCAAAGAAGACAATATTGTTCAAGACAATAGTCAAATTTTAAAAAACTTTATGACTGTCTAAAGGCTGATAAAGAAATTCACTGATATGGGTATTGCTGATTTCAGCTAGGTCATATTGGGAGAGTACAGTGTAAACTGAAAGTGCCAGTAGTGAAAAGCTCTGTGAGTAATTTCTTTGCTGTCTTCACTAGGATTTTCATGGCACCATCCAGTTCTGGCACCTACTCCATTCTAAATCCTGTTATATCCTAATCTTTTCCTTTAGATCTCCAATCTAAATACATAGTGAAAATGCTGTCTTGTTGGAGCATCAGCTTAAGGCAAGTTTCAGGCACAGAATATGAAGTCAGCAGGAAGAAACTCATTATCACAGATCATTACATCAATCTCAGGCCTTCTTTTCCAGCATCCATGTTTCAGGGCATTTATAAAGCTGCTTCAAGTCTGGGGTGAAGACTGTATTTAATGACTGCCTTCCTCTGGAACAGTGACGCTCTCTACAGTAATTAAAGTGTTTATCTAGGCAAGAGACAAGATTTTCTCACAGAACTTTCAAAGCTAGGAAATGGGCCCACTCACCAAGTAATAAACTCTAGAAATCTTAGCACCTCTTGCTCCAAGGTCAAAACACATTTCTTTTAGATGGACTTGTAAAACCATAACTCTATCTATAAAAAGAGAAGAACAAATCAAAAGAACCTCTACCAAAACAAATCTCAACATACTTTTTCCTATGGGAGTGAGATCTGAAAAACAAATGTCCCATGCTATTGGTCAGTGTCTTATTGAGGGGGCTCAGATCTGAAAGTATATACATAGAAAGGTACTCATACAAAAAGAGTATCTCAAGGTGAAATACCCATAGACCAGAAATGCTCACCATTTAACCATATTTATTGTTTGACCTCTCACCCCTAGGTCAAAGTTCTGAATAGTTACAGATTTAAAAGCTTCCAAACAAAACAATCCAATATTACATGTGGAAATACCTTTTCAAATACTCTTACATACTTTTGCATGAATGCACTCTCAGTCATTTTACTGGGCAAATCGTATTCCCTATATTTAATCTATGATCCACCCTTCAAAGCTTTTTGATCTAAACAAGCATTGTCTGACATTTTTTTTACTGCATCTGGAATTTTCAGTGACCAGACATACCTTTTATCATAAAAATCCTACATCTAGATGAGATCTGTAAGCAAAATTATCATATAATTTCAATCTAAAGATTCGTATCGACTCTCACTAACATCATAAATCCATCGGCTTCATTTGACTTTATCCCTTTGATTTTCTCTGATGGTGTTTTAAATCCCGTGTCATTTTCTGTATTCTGCCACATGTCTACCATATGTATTGCATAAAAATAAAGGTTATTTTTCTACCACCCACCTATAAAGGCTATTCAGCTACCAAAGTGTGCTGAAAATTCTGCTTGGGAGCTTAAACTGAAGATAATCAACCTGTGAAAAGTCAGTCTACTATATACAATAAGAAACCAAAAAGTTGGCAAACGGAAGATAACCACTTGACCAGACATGCGTGTTATTTATTACCTACTCTGGAATGAGAATCAGGTCTCCAGAGATAAAGGGCTAGGGCACTAAGCACTGGTTCTAGGGCTGGAAAAACTATTTGCTTCTGCTTGTTGTTTATTGAATTTAATCCTTTGTTTCCTGGTTGTCCAAAATTCAAAGCACAGCTTGGCTCTACTGCAGCTCTAAAAAGTTTTGGCTTCAGCTGAAAGGATTCCACTTAATGGATGTGTCAACTTGTGGAGATTGCCATTATCTGAGACAGAGGATATCTTCATTCAGCAGTGTTCCTACAGCGACCCAAGTTTGGATGACACAAAACCAGCACTCCCCACAATCTCAGATTTCTTCTCCATTCCTTCCTTGAAACATTCATAGAAACACAGCATTCAATATTCCATATGAAAGTACAAGTTCTGAAATTTGTTTCTTAAAGGTGTCTATTGCTCATTGTTAATGTCTTCATAATACACTACTAAAATGCATGATTTCTGAGAGTAAACCAATAAAGAAATATATTTTCTGTTATGTCCTGGATTGCAAGCTCAGGAGTGTGCAAAACCACAAACAGAGAAAATTCTTTAAATAACAAATGTGTACATTTTTTGTTTATATGTAGCTCTTCATGTCAAAAAATAATCTTCTTGCTTTGGTGAGATAAATCCGATGACACAGTCTTGAAATATATTTTTGCTCTATGTCACTTTTATCTTCTTAGTAACATTCTCTAATATGACTGCCAGAATACTGTTCTAATTTAGGGGATAATTTTCTATATGAGAACTGACAGAATGAAAATAAATTCAAAGATCCAGGAAATAATGAGTTCCCGATTATGTGTCTGATTAATGTCAGCTCAGGGAATGTACAGACTTCAGAAATGGAGAAGACCACTTTTCCTTTCACCAAACTGGGAGCCCTGAGTTGATGGCACAGGGAGAAGGCTTTCAAGTACTTTTAAATCCTTCCCTGTTCCACATGAGAGTTATTTTGAGGTCATGTTCACGTTTCTAGACTGAATAAGATTCTCTGGTAGAGACATCTGAGTCTTATCTGCCTATTTCTGGCTTTGTTTGAGAATGTTTATAATATTCAATGTGGGAGACTTGAACTCATGACAAGGAACATGATAAATTTTCTTAATCAAACTGGGTATCAAGAGGTGGTCTGTCATCATTTTCCTTTTGTTGCACTGTGAATGAAAGCAAATAAGGAGCATTCAGTGTGATCCCCACTTCTGTTTCAAGTCTCCCCACCAAGTCATTAAACATTCTCTGGCCTTTGTCAACAGCTTGGTAAACATCCAGAGAAAGAATCAGAATAAAATAGTTTATTTAACATTCCTCTCCTCCAACTGCTGATTAGGATAAATAGTTTGGATAAAAAGCCTATCTGATCCAAAAATCACAAAAAGGAAGGATTCAGCTATCAGCAAAGTTTAGATTTGGTTTCAAATATTTTTAAACAGCAAAAGAGTTTTTTGTGCTCTTTGATATTTTCTCTATCCTCAGCACATCATGTTAGCACCGTGTCAAAGCAAAACATCAACATCAAATGAGCACTGGGTAAACTCCAGTGAACTGGAGTGAAAGGCTGGAGGCTGAAATTCCAGGCTCAATATAAAATTTGGAAAGATGCCAGAACAGAGTTCTTTTTAAACTGCCTAGAAGGCAGAGGAATTGATACCTAGCAAATCCCTTCATTGACCTAATAGTTTAGAAATTGCTAATTCTGGTCAGACTGATGAGTCCTTTGAGCCAGTATCATTTCCTCTGACAGGGAAAGTGTCAAATGATTCAAAGAAAAACAGAATCTTCCTCTGACCACCATTGTGCTCATCCATAATGAAAACAAAGCAACACTGTCTAACAGAAAGCATGTACCTAACGCAGAAACTTGCGGTCAGCTCAGGAAGTGAAACAGAAGAATTTAGGACCATTTTATATTTTTATCCTGGACAAAGTTATTTTGTAATCCTAATATCTTTGCTTTATAATACTGGGGGCAGGATACTCCCTAATTGTTAATTATGTGCTCTGAAAATATTTCTTCTTATCTATAGTAATCTTATTGACATTTAATTTTGCCAACTGTGCCATTGCTCTTGTATTATAACACAGTAAACAGAAACAGCCAAATAATCTTAACAGCATTCAGAACTATCATGTCAGATGCTTAGCCGGCATAAATTAGAATAGCTCTATTGCGTTCAACCATCATTTAAAATATTGAATGACTACAAAAGGCTTAAATCCCCACTCTCTGTGTTTGTGTTCTGTAAGAAACAATCAACAGTTATTCTTTATTGTATGTCTAATATGTTTAATATCCTTTAAACATTGGGTTAGATTATCAGTTAATGTAAATCAGCAAAGCTGAAGTTACTGGATCAGTTTACACAACTGAGAATGTTGCCTGTGGCTTTCCCACAGTAATAAAGTTAGACCACATACCCACTTTGGCTGAAATATTTGAAAACATCCAAATGATCCGCATGCTTAGCTCCCTTTAACAGGAACAGGGGATAATCTATCCATCTATCTGATGGGTAATTTCTATTTGTAAAGCACAGATCCCCATGGTGCACATACATGCCAGAATGACAGAGGGCAAGAAAATTCCACAAAGGAACTCCAGAAAGGAATGTTTTTATATACATATACTTTTATCAAGAAACTGTAAACACAGAATATGATTACACTTCTCAAGTGAAAACTGCTGCTGAAACTTAAAATGGTGAGCTCAATTCTAATTTTTAAAAATATATACCATTAAATTTCTCTTGAGAAAAAGTTACACAATATTGGCACATTAAATAATGCATAGCTTTAGATTTCATGGTTAATATACTAGTAAAACAGGAATAAAAGAAAAACTTATGAGTCAAGAAGCAGTTAAAAATAGGTCAATTTTCATTTTGCTATTGTTTATAAAAAGAAATTTAAGATTAGCTTTTTCAAAACCACTTCTAGGAAGTGGCTACATACCCGTACCAGTTGACTAAAGCAGAGAGTTTATCACTAAACTCACTGGTGAAAATAATTAATGTTCCCACAGTAACTGTGAACGTGCAGTGCAAAAGATTTAATATCCCACACCATAGGAATGGAGTAACTTTAAAATATTACAACTTTATTAATAGTCTTTAAAATATTCATGGTTTTCCTGAAAGCTACAGCTGATTTCTCTCTTTTAGTGAGTCCCTCTTTCTTACAGTTTAGGAGAGCTGGCTGACAAGGTGATCAGAACAAAATGAACCAATGCTGGAACCAGAATCAGACACAGACAAATGTCCTCTGCTGAAGTCATGTTTGAAAGTCGACCATCCTCACAACACCAGGGAGCACTAAGGAGGATTTCATCAGGGTGGAGAGAGCAACACCTGTTGGCTATTTAATGTAAAGAATTTCATGATGTAATTAAAAGTAGGGCCTGTGAAATACTCGTGTAAGGACAGTGCATTCTCATTGCAGTGAGAGTGTATAAAAGCCCAATTCCATTATTTTGACATCATTCTGAATCAGAGGGAAAACAGAAACATTATTCAAGAAATACGAAGTTTGAAACTTCTCACTTCAGAGTCACCCCCCTGTACTTCAGCATTTCATCTCATAAACTACTGCAAGACTGCTCCAAGGCAGCTCAGCCACAAGAAGAGTCCAACACATGACAGGAGGATGGTCTGGGCTGGCACAAAGAATGTGTGGGAACTCCAGCTCATCATTATAACTCGTCCTAGTGAGCTGGGGAAACAAAAAGAAAGAAATAAGTGAAACAAACTAATAAATCAAATTAATAAAGAAAAAAATAAATAAGTTATCTTCTTACAAACAGGGGAAAAAATAATTTTGGCTAAAATTCAACTTTTCTACTTTAACATTTCTGTATCAACTCCTCATATTCACCCTCTTACAATTAAGAAGAAATTTTTTGTTGAATTTAAAGGACACAAAACCTCTGTGGTAGTAAGGTTTGTTTGCATTTCTTCAGTGAGTACCATTCACAATAGTGGATCTAAGAGGAAAAAGAAGCAGCAGCTGTATGCTGCCACTGAAGGTGAGGAATACCATGATACAGCAGTAGCATGCAGCTAGCAGAAGAGAGAGGAAGCCTGATATCATTTCTTATCTGCAGAAGTCAGCCTGGAGCTGGATCTCCTGGAGAACATAAAAAAAGTGCTTTTATTTTTTCTTTTTTCCAAAACAGCAATATAATTTGAACACAGGAAAAGCACTGGAACAGCAATACGGAAAAAACTAGTTAAATTTGGTGTTCTAGTTTGAAACTGATAGCCTGGAAAGAGTTTGTTTCAAATTGTTGTATGCCATCTGTAAAAGGATTATATACACATAAAACAACGTTGGGGAAAAAGGGAGAAGAATTGACTAGTAGCATCCCTTGTGAAAGTATGTTTAAAAATACTGAGGTTTAACACAAACCAAAAAAAAGCCAGGAAATTCTAACTTAAACCTAACAACTCCATCCTGAACTCATGCTGCTGAGAAAAATAAGAGGAACAATGCTGAGATTTCAGGACAGATCTGCACCTTTAACTGAGCTTCCTGATTCCTCTCCCTTTGTTAAACACTTCTAATGTTAACATTCAAATAGTTAACTGCATTTATCACTGCTCTTAATAAATAATAAGTTTTGTAGCCTTACTATAGCATAGGTTCATTTTCTGTAGTCAAAGCACTGGGTTTAAGCAATTTTCATGATGTTTCTTTGTGTAAGCAAACATCAGTGAAGCTTTGTAAAGGTTCACAACTTCTTAATATGGTGCCATACCTAAGCAAAAGAGGGTTTCTTTTAGGGATGATGCAGTTTTTTTAATTTTGTAAAAATTCATAAAATTATGGAGTAATAATTTTGTTTGTATGCCAAAATTATAATCTCTGATCATTGCTTCTACAGTTAGAGTGATGTATTTTTATTACTTACTGCCATTAGAAATTATTAGTATGTTGGCAATTTCTTTTCAGTTGTTAGTGATTTCCTGTTTGATCTTGGACGTGCTACAGGCATAAATGTGCTTTTGCAATGTGCTTATCTGTGATATTTAGATTATATTTATGATAACACTATTTATTTAGCATACTATTTGCTTTCCTTTCTAATTATTTGACTCACATTCAGCACACAGAGAAAAGAAAGCTTAAAGCTTGCTCAATCATATGAAATGTGTATTTTAAAGTTGTCCTATAAAAGTAAGACTGTTCATGCTCGTATTCTGATTTAGCAGCAATGCTCATCCAGTCAGAAGAAAGATATAAAACCATGCTATTTTCCTGCCAGTCAACAAGAAGTAACATTACTATGCAATATGAGTTTCCAAATTCAGACAGCACACTGCAGCTTGGATTTTATTTTATCAACTAGATACATTTACATACATCTACAAAATTTCACATAATTTCCATTGGTATACTAAAAGCAGAAAATGACCAAATCATATTCATCTGAATTATCTGCTGAATTTTCCTCTCAACTCCCATCAGTGTCTGAGCCCTTCCCACAAGACATGGACTGTTTCAATAGCTCTCTTCCCAAAGCACATGTCCATAAAGCTGACTTTTAATCACTCTTTGATCAATATTTAAGAACCTGAATACTCATTTGCTTTACTCCCTGATTTTTTAAAATCTTGTTTTTCTTCTATTTTGACCACCTGTTTGCTATTATGCCAAGTTCAGTGTAGGTCTCAATGAAAACAGTTCTACTGTTGGCTGACCAAATGGACACTGATTGTATAACAGCTGCAGTTTGATAGGTGCAGAAGATGAGCCTGTGGAAAATGTGGCAATGTGTTTTGCAGACTTAAAAAAAAAAAGAAAAAACACAAAACATTGCTTTGTTCAAAAGCCAGCACTCAGTCAGGACTATTATTACGGTTATTTAGGTTTTCTTCTGGTAAGCAATGTATGAATATTGAGCATAAGAGAATCCCTTTGCTGAAATCAATGTAGGCAAGATATCCTAGGAGAGAGCAGAATGCAGCATCAGGGCCACGCATCATTTCAGTCCCATGCTTTTTGAAGGACTGGGGAGTTAAGACTAAAGCTAAGGAGGAACATAGAACTGAGCATAGAAAACAAAGCAGAGAAGGTACAAATCAAAAATGATGAGCATATGTGAAAATACTGTCAGAGGATGAGAGGAAGCAGGAGAAATTTGGAGCTAACAGTCTGTTTGCTTTGTGAGAGAATCTAGTCAAAACCATGAAAGATTCAGCCAAAATCATCATGATTTTTGTTTGTTTTATTAGGTTTTCTTTGTCAGTAAGTATGAGCAAATGCTGCTAAAATGCTATACTGAACTAAAAAAAATATTTTCAGATACAGAAGCCTCACATATATTTGTTATACCTCCAAGTGTGGGATAAATATGATCCAAGGGTGGAACAAAGTTCCATAAAGACAGAGAAGAGAGAAATTATACATTCCAGAAGTCTTTTAAAATATTGTAGTGGCATCTAGTGAGCAAAGCATCAGTTTCTATTGGGAAGAAATTCAAATGTGGTATTGGACACTGAATTAGCTAGAAAAACAACTCAGAGGAGTTAAAAACACCTCCAGTAATTAAAGGATGAATCACAGTTCTGACCAGAAACTACATCACATGAAAGATTAACGTGTAGGTTTCACCAAAATAAAGAATGTAAGAAATGAAAACATTCCTGGGCCACAAACTCTATCTCCTCCACATTCCCAGTGGCCTGTTTCAGTAACTTCTCTCTGCCTACATTAAGAAAGAGGACTATATTTTCACAGATGGAAATAAGTTACTCTCCTCTGCCAGGATTTGGCAACTGCTGCCCCATATTGGAAGATCTGGGAACTCTAACTGTAGCAGATTGTGCAAAATGTGTGTTATAGACAGCATAGTTTGTCTTGTAAAGTTTCAAGATATTTGAGTAAAGGGAACTGATTCACATAACAGTTTGGAGAAAATTCTACAACAGCTGCAAGGACATATTCAGACCTCTTTCTTGAAATGCTGAAATATCAGTACAGACATTTGCACGATCTTATAGCTGAACATGTAAATATGCAGTCTTCCTGAGAATTTGTATTCATCCCTGGGCATTTGGAGACCTGAAGCTGCATACCCACCCTGTTCTATGTGAATATATAGAATTATTCCATTCTTATGTACTACAGCACACCGACTGAAAATGTGCTTTTCAGTCCCACCATATTGACCATATTATGCACATGGGGGGATTTAAAAAAAAAAAAATAGGCCAAAAATTGCTGGTGTGGCTTAGGGCTTGCACGAAGTCTGTATTACAATTATATTCCTTTCTGCAATAAATTGGAAGACCAGCTTGAAAATAAAGGAATACAGATATGCTGTAGAAAAATTGTGTACAAAAAATTTCTTTGTCTGTTCTGTTAGTGGTTCTCCAGGTATTTAACAAACCATTTACCAGCTGCCTTTTACACACAGGGAATCTATGATGTATATCAGCTATTTCCTCAGGCTCATAACACAGAGTTTTGGCAAAGCTGGAATCAATTCCCATTTCTGCTTTCTCCCTTTGCACATAAGCATGACAGTGGCTGACCTGACAGCTCATCCAAACTAGCCCTATAGTCTTGATATTATTTTTCTAGCTTTTAGTTTTATGTTTTTCTTGCATCTACTGGGTTCTAGCCCTTCTTTCTTCTTGGAGTGGGAGAAAAGAAAGCAAGCAACTAATTAATACAGAAATAAAAGCAAGGAAACTCCAAACATGTTGTTACCTTTCTGGTTTACATCACCCAATGTGTTATCATTTTGCTGAAGCCCTGAATGTGAAGGACCTACCTTCTTGCCAGCCCTGGGGCAATGATTGAATAAATATATTCCTATGAGCAGATCGCACCTTTGGAAATCTTGGAATAGCTCTTTTGGAACTTTGCATTTCAATCTAGTTTTAATAGATTTCAAATGATAGATAATGAGATTGGCTGTATTAACAGGAGCTCTAACAATCCACAGGTGGAACATGGGACTGTGAACCTGGAAAATGGCAGACTTGCCTAACATCTAAATATTAAGGATGAAGTCTGCGCCTTATTGAGATCATTAGGAATTTTTGTTGCCACAAAAGATATTCTGAAGAGCTTAATGTCAGTGCAATGCAATATCAAAAAAATACTTTCTTTGGATGTGTAAAACTGAGAATATTAAGCAATGAGAAGGGAGTAATCCAGCTGCTGTTATGCACAGCACTCAGAAGGCAAGTACTTGACCATACTCGTGTCTGCACTGTGGGGAGGATATCAAACCCTGGAGTTCAAAGGAGGGTCACTGGAAAGATACAGGGCCTGGAAAATAAGTCTTCTCAATCAAGGCTTAAGAAGAGCTGCTTATCAAACATAAGCTCAAGCAGAGACTACAGGCACACACAGGGAGACATTCTGCAAAATAACAAGATATTCAGCCTTTTTTGACAAGGACTTTACAAGACTCATTTTCTGAACACTAAGTTAGTAAAATTCAATCCTTAAACATGACAATGGCTTATCAGTGGAGATGATTAAACATAGGGAAAGTCAGAGACTATGGCATGGAGTTTCTAAGGTGAAACTAACTCTCTAGTAATTTTTTTTCTCTCTAATTGAGCTTTAATGAAAATTTATTTGGCTTCTTTTCCACAGATAAGTATGTTGATATAGATGAAGAGATAGTGAGAGGAAACTGGGCCAAATGGGAGTGCAGACTGTTCAGATATCCAAACAAATGGACCTCTATCTCCTACATCCCCTCACGTTTGGTGCAACCATAGATATTGCACCTCCATGTTGCATGACACATTTCATACTTCAAGATTTCAGACCCTCACATAAAAATCAGAAAGAATTATTTTTTTTTTTTTTTTTTTTTTTTTTATTGTCACCTCTAACTTACACATCAGAGACAGTCCACAGCTGGGGACTGGGTGCTAAGACAGCAGAGAAATAAAACCGTCTTTCTGGCCCCTGTCTGGTTCGTCTTGCTTTACACCCTCATTCTGATCACTAGCACGGGTGTCTGGGCACACCGGGGGCTGGGAGGTCCCCCGGGGGCTGCCCAGGGATGTCCCACCACCACAGCCAGGAGCAGGGCAGTCCAGGGGGCAGCAGAAGCAGCCCCAGGGAACGGGCATCTCCCTGGGGAATGGGCTGGACTAGGCTGTGGGTCCCTGGTGGGCCTGGCTCAGCGGGGCCCATGGCAGGTCAGGGATGTGGGAAACTGGAGATTGGCCCTGCAGCATCACTGGGGCAGGGACTGGTGGCTCCAGGGGGCTGACACAGGGTCCTGAGCATGGGCAGGTGGGGGAGCCCTGGGGGAGCCTACGCAGGGACAGTCAGGCCGTATGGTGCCCGCAGGGCCCTGACATTGGGTCCAGCAGTATTTTTCTATGGCACTCTGACGGGGACCTTTACACAGCGTGTGGCTGGCCTGCTGGGATCATTTCAGCATTTTAATCCAATCAATTCTGTATCATTCCAGGGCATTTGGATTTGTATAGATTCTCTTTCACACAGCTTCCTGCTGAGACTCAAAACACTTTGTGCAACTGCTGTAAGGGGGTGGGTGAGATTTATGGCAGTCAGCACTTGCAGTGCAAGGCCAAAGGATGCCTTACCCCGATATACTCCCTGTCCCTTTTCACACACCTCTTGTGTCCCACACAATACCAGATACATTTTGAGTAATGACATTGAGTTAAATCCTGAAATGTTCCCTCTGGAGTAGTCAGAGCATGTCCACATAAATGCGTGAAGTGCACTGGCTTTTGTAGCAACCTCTCCATGGATGCTTTTAGCATTGGCTGAATCCAAGGTGATTCTACTATTTCACAAGAGAGAGTCTCCATACAGAGCTGTTGCAGAGGACCAGTGATGAGTGACTGACTTGCTTGAGTAGAGAAGTCATCAGGCAAACTTTGCAATGCAAGTGTGTCAGACCAAGTAAAGAAAATAAGAAATTTAGTGGGAGGATTGAAATCATAGGCATCTCTACCAGATGTTTGCAGAGAGCCAAGAAAAGAAACAGATACTAAGCCCCTCCTGTACTAGCCAAAAGAACAGATATTGGCTGCGAAAAGCAGTTGCTTTTTTTTCCTCCATTGGTTGGGTGATGCAACATCCTTGCTCTAAAACACTCTCTGCCAGAGTCCCCGTACAATTAACCAAAAGGCTTCTCAGCACACATTTCATCTCTCAGCTCAATTGTGGACCCCACTTTGCTTCCTATCAGCCAGAGAAACTGGACATGGCAAAGATTAACCGAGTCAGCCAGTCTGTGTCTGTGAACAGGAGGCAATAATTCAACAGTAATTGAAAGGAAGTTGAAACAGTAGGGTCTAAACTATTTGATTGTGAAACCAGTGATGGCCTGTCAGTTCTTAGGCCAACTCTGTCCTAGTTTACAATGCCCAGGCAGGTCCAAAGCATACAAGCTGATCGCAGTCCCCAGTGGTAACATTTAGCTGTTTAAACTAAAAATAAATGAAAATAAAAATAAAATAAAATAAAATAAAAAAGCCACCACTTTGTGAAATCTCAGCTTTAGCTTTGGCCTCAGGGAGCTGAAGCTGCCAAGGGAAGTTCCAGGCCCCATCCACTGAGGCCAATTTCCAAACCACTTTAGACAGCCACAGTTTTCCAGGACCTGTTTTGATCCTTCAAAGAGTACCTGAAATCTCAGTAGTGTTCCTCTCTTTCCAGCCCAAGGATACAGACCAAGAAGCCTGATAGTACTCTGAGAGAACAACAAGCAGGAAAAATGCTAGTGCTCCCCTAGCTATCTTTGCTCTAGAGACTTGTTAAAAAAAAACCCCCATACATGAGAAAGTAATGATTAACTAATAAAATAAACCAGCTCTAAGTCCTTTTCTGTCCATTGAAACCTTTTTTCAGGCTACTGTAAGGCATCATACAGGTTTGTAATCTCTGAGCAGAATCAAATACTGTACCACATGAAGTAAATTACTTGGCAAAATGTGACAGATTTCACAGTGGAAATACTGAAGTTATTTTAATTTGGTTGTTATCATCTAATTTCCTTTGTTTCTTTAATAGTCTAAAAATCCAAAGGAAAAAAGTCACAATTGAAGTGTAAGAGGGACTCATAATTTATAACTTTTTGACAGCAATCGCAGGGAGTCACAGGAAGAGAGAAGATTGGAAGTGCTGATACCTGGAAAGATACATATAAATAACAGCACATGCCAAGAGGTATCTCCTTAGGTTCTTACTCATCTTTCAACCTTTTTTATTAATTATTGCATTATATTCTCACCCCTTAGAACATCTTTCTCCCTCTCACTAGTGTCAGCAGCATAGACCTCTCAGAAAATGTCAACTGGAAGCCGGGAAGGAGGTTGTAAGACAGGCCAAGTCTAAGTTCTCCACTCTGTTCAAAGCACAGGATAACATCTTCATTAATAAATGTCTTAGCTAATGAATAGCTTNGGGTCTCTTTAGCTTGGAGAAAAGGAGGCTGAGGGGTGACCTCATCCATGTTTACAAATATGTAAAGGGTGAGTGTCAGGATGATGGAGCCAGGCTTTTGTCAGTAATGACTAATGATAGGACAAGGGGCAATGGTTTTAAACTGGAGCATAGGAGGTTCCATGTAAATATCAGGAAAAACTTTTTCACTGTGAGAGTGACAGAGCACTGGAACAGGCTGCCCAGAGAGGTTGTGGAGTCTCCTTCACTGGAGATATTCAAAACCCGCCTGGATGCGTTCCTGTGTGATGTACTCTAGGTGACCCTGCTCTGGCAGGGGGGGTGGACTAGATGATCTTTCGAGGTCCCTTCCAACCCCTTAGATTCTGTGATTCTGTGATTCTGTGATCTTTCAAATTTTTCCTCCCTTTTTCCCTGTCTCCTCTCTGTACCCCTTTCTTTCAAAGCACTGAGAAAATTTTTAAAAATACCATCAAAATCAAAATTTATGCTTTACAAAATAAAATTTTAATCAAAAGGCAGGATTTGAAAGGGGAAAAAACCACAAACCCCAATATTTCATAGAAATTAAGTTACTAAAACAGTACCAAAATTGTCCCCTTTTCTTTCATTAAATATAAAAATTTTGATTTTTTCCCTCCACACTCAAGTTTCCAGTATTGTGCTAGTTCATAAGGAAAATAATGGAAGGAAAATGAACATGAGCAGAAAATGTGAAATAATTTTGTGCCTTAGTTCAGACATGGAGAGGAAATATAACAGTGACAGATAAGTTCAGTGACCTAAGACGGTATTTATCACACTTATGTACATTACAGCATTTTTTTTCTATCATTAAGAACCAATGCTTCTTTAAGAAATAAGGGAGTATTTCGACCCTAAGGACAGAATCACAAAGAAGTCTCCCAGCATAGTATGATTAATTAGCCTTTTTCAAAAAGCAGTGGGTAGAATCAAGATTAGACTCCAGGACCAAACATGAAACAATAGCTTGCTTTATTCCCAGCAGTTTTAATGCATGGAGATGACAGTCTCTTCACTCACTTAGATGGTGCTTCCAAGCCCCAGGTCAGAATTAGAAAAAATGAAAGAATGGGTAAATCAATGGCACTTTGATTTCATGGCAGTTACACACAGATTTGCAAATTCTAGGATTGTATAATCTTTTCCATGGATTGTCTCTGTGGTTTCCAGTGACAGCTACAATCAGAGTATCAAATAATGCCTCTGCTGGAGAGCTGTGGTGGACAGAATCCACTGACTAATACAAAGTCACTGTCTAGTTTTAGTTTCTGAAGCACGGATTTTGCTTTTCAACAGATTGCAGGATAGACTGGTATTAATGAATGTGATAGTTTACTTCACTGATCAGAAATAATTGAAGGATATGGAATTCTGTGGGTGAAAAACAAGACAAGAACCCAAAAGGGTGATTTAGGAAGAATATCAAAAAGGGCATTTCAGCAGACACTTAGTGCTATGAAGAAGTTACTACTGTGCTGGGATCCAGGGAATCTCCAGTTTAATTCTAGCCACTTATCTGCCAGACAGCTTGGTTTGATTGCCTAAGCTTCTTGATCTACAAAATGGGTCTCAGGATAGAATATTTCTGTAAAATGCTTTGAGATTTTTAAGTCAATATTCTACATAAAGGTGATTTATTTCTCTCGTAGACAAAGCCATTAGAGGTGAAATTTAGTCTCTGCATAAATCAATCACATTTTGCCAAACTTTCAGGTTTTCATAATTGAGATTTACTGTGTATGAAACAATGCTGTATTTGCAAGCTGGCTGAACAAGAATTCTTTTTCTGGTGTGTAATTTCTATTGTTCACTTCTATTTATTGTAAAGGAAATAGATCATATTGTACCAGGCCCAAAGGTGGTATTAGCTAGTAGGCGCCTTTTCTATTGAAGTAATAAATTACCACATTTTTATATCAGCTTTACTAAAGAGGCAACTGTGTGTTCATATGCTGAACAAGTGGAGCATTGTTCCAAAGAAGAGATTCTGATTCAGAAGGGATTCCAAATTTCATTGCTCTGAAATGATAAAAGAAACAGTTCGTCCCTTTGGTACATGATAATATACAATTACACAGGGAAAAAGCACACAGAGCTAGGTATTCCCACTAGAGTATTGACCTGAAACAGACGGGAAATGGCTGTAACATCTACATTTATATTGCCACCATCCCTCTACATTTCATCTTAAAATAAATGTTCCTGTTGGTATTGTATTTAGATCCCTTAGCAAAGCGGTGGGTGCAAAAAAGATATGCTAAATTAAATCTGCTGCAGCTTATGCACTGACTATGCTTCTTTTTTTCTCTCACTCTTTGGCCTGTGTCATTTTATTTCCACGCAAAGAATTTGGCCCTTTGGTGCATTACAGAGAATCCAAAGGACTAACCTTTTAGTGTTGGGAAACAGCTCATGTTCCTGCCAGTGAGCTAAAGCTGGAGTATCCCTTTGTCATGGCCAAATTTATGACATGGATCAAAAACTATAAAAAGCTGTGTTGCATCCTGCCATTAAGGAGAATTAATATTTTCAGTGGTATGTTAACCAAAGTTTTTCCAGTGTCTCTCGTTAAAAGCAGATTGTTGACTTTTCATCCTGGTGTGCCAAACATTTTCACTGAAACCTTAACAAGACTTTCATCTTACAACCATTATTTCTTAATGGACTTGGATAGGGGCAGTGTACGGGAATGGATTTCCTTTTCAGCTCAGCGCAATGGCCCATCATTAGTGTGCTGGGTCTTGGAGAACCATTACATATGCAAACATTTAAAGTATTTCCAGGGTAACTACTTTTGTTTCCTGAAATGCAATTCATATTTTACCTATTATATTTAAGCAACATTTGGTCACATTTCACCTTTCAAGTATCTCTACTATGATCACTTCTCATTCTGCTGTACAGTGAAAGTCATAATGAATGAGATCATACTCAAAAACATTTTTTATAGAGTGGATTTTGTAGAACTTTCCCCTCATCTTGGGCAATAAATCTGTCTCTGAAAACCACGAAGCCCAAATGCTGACCATTTGACAAGAATACTGTATGACAACATCACTCGCCACTTATTTCTTATTATTGGGTAGATTATAGCCTTCATATTTGGGGGAAAAAGAATTACTGTTTGCCTTTTTGGTGCTTCTATATTTAGTGATTTTCTATTCATTCTTGTTTGGCTACTGACGATGCCCTGATACCTGTCACCAAACAGCACACACTTGCTTTGCAGGAATGTTTGGGGTTTTTTCCAAGCTGACACGAGCAGTGTCAACGGCTTTCAAAAGTTGCCCATTCCTCCTGTTAAGCCCTCTCATTCCTAATATGTACTTCTGAAGATTCCTTAACAATTACATACACATATGCAGTTTCGGAAACTTTCAACCTTTGATGGTATTTTGAATCACGGCCCTACTGGCAGCAAATGAACTCAAAGTAACAATCCTGGAGTGTGATAGCATCAGTCCTAAGAAGCTGTGTAGTATTTATATGTCTTCATTCAGACTTTATATCAAATGTAACAGGCTTTGCAACCTTTGTCAAGAAAAGCTGGCACACAGAGGTTACCATATGTTCCTCTTTTTAGGCTAGTGTTTAAGTATATTTATTTTTCCACTCTACAGTCCTCCCTGAACTGTTCTTACTGCAAAGCTAATGAAACCATTGCTTTAATCCCCGCTGGCCTTCAGGGTACATCATATGGTCCTTACTGTTGAAGAATTCTTTTTAGTGTGCTTTCTATTTCCTTACTTCTGCAGTATTTATAACGTTCCAGTTCAAGAGGCTTTGCTTTTTCTACAGGCATCAGGGAAACGAAAACCTTTGGTATCACACTGAAGGTGGAACTGAAGCCAAACCTGCCTAAGTCAGATGCAGAACAGTTCTTCCCCCATTTTTTCCCATTTGCCCAGCATCTTCTTGATTAACTGAGCTATCCAGGATGGTCTTTCATTGTTAACAGATTTCTCAGATGTTTTTAAATTGGGCTACTTACCATTCTAATTCAAAGATCCTTCTTGTATTCCAGCTATTGTTGATTTATACAACATAGTTACTGTAGACTTCCAGATTCTGAACCCAAGGTTAGTCCTTAAGGCTTTGCAATATACAATAGCCACTCTCTTTATAGCAGATGGATGCATCTAAAATTTCTATTATTTCTCTTTCTGCATAGTAACGTTTCCACATTTTCTTCAGGCCTGATCCAAACACCATTTGAATTAGTGAAAACACCACAAATATATTGGGCGATTTTTATTATTATTTTATAAGGAACATATTCCAAGTCATTTGAACTATGGACCCCATCCCACTGCCTTTATTCACATGTGTCATCTTTAGTCAGAAGAGAAAACATAGGGCATGCCGGAGGCCTTTAGGCTATTGCAGAAAATAACAGCTACAGATTTGGCCCTATTTTCTTCTTTCCCTTTCTGCAGTGGATGTTTAGCAAGAGATTAATTCCTCTGTGCTTGATACTAGTCTATAAGATTAGACTTTTATACTATGTTTTATACTTCAGCAAATCCCACTGAACTCGTTCTCTTTTATGCTTCTTCTTAGCGAGACTATTATACATAAACTGAATCTCTTAACTATATCAAATCCAATATAAACACCCTCTTTATAAGACACACCTCACTCTAATGCTCAGTGTGGAACTCCTAACAAAAATTATAAATGGAGTGCTTTGTTCAGGCCTTTAACTCTTTCATTCCTAATATCAAATCACAATGCTTAAGCTGTTTTTATTTTGCACTTGAAAATAAATATAAAGGGAAGCCATAACTTAACCCATATGATGTGTTTGAGCACATCTAGGAGAAGATTTCGAAAAGAGATGGAAACTTAGGATGTGACTTCGCCGAAGTTTTGAGTTTAATAATCTCATTTTTGGAGGGGTGTCTGGGAAGGAGTGGGGGGAGGGGGAACGTGCTAAAACTTTGCTAATTGTTGGAGAATTCAAACCTGTTTTCATTTATTTGAAATTATTACATAATGGAAGCAGGACGCTATAATTCAACCCAAATGGACGACTTCAATAAGCGGGTGGAAATGATTCAGTACATTAAAGAGAAGCTGTTTCAATAACAAATCTTTATTATAATCAGGAGTGAAGTGGTTAATTTAAGTTTTTACTGAAAAACAGGCTGGCAAAAATGTTTCCAGGGATGTGGGGATTTTTTTCCTTTTACTCAGTAGGGGTTTGGAGAGGAGGTTTGGAAGGGAAGGAGGGCTTCGGTTCCAGGATCCCTGCATTCCCACGAGTTCCATTAAGGAAGGGGGAAGGGCTTCCTGCTGAGGCAGCCATCTGCAGCTTTCTGTGAACAGCAGGAACCAAAGGCCTGGTAAAAGGAGAGTAAACCCAGGGTGACAATTTTTTCAGCATTCAAAGTCAGAATGTGGCTGATTTTTTATTATTAGTGGTGTTGTTAATGGTGTTTTTATTAAGGAGGAGGGAGGGTTTCTCTGGCAGAATTAGCAGGTCTATAATGGAATATTAATTACGAGTGAACAATAGTGTTACAGGCAGAAAAGTGTCTAGCACAAACACACCCTGACAGCCTCTCCCGGAATGCGCCGCCGACAGCAAGCTGGGATTGTCATCATCCAAGCTACTGTCGCTCTGCTACAAACTATCTGGAGTCCGTGGATGCGTGTCTGAGGTCCCCTTAAGTTATTGCTTTCTAGGCTAGAGTAAATTAGACCTGGATTTTTCTAAAGTGCTGTCACTTAATACCTATTTTATTAAGGTTATTTTTATGCCCATAATTTGTGGCTAACACATCTGTTATTTCCTCCACTGCCTGCCTTTGGTGAACGTTGCCTATGGAAAGTAACAAAAAGTGACACTGGAAAAAATAACAAGGGTGTTTTAACTTCCAACATCTGGAGAAAACAATATTAAGGAAGCAGGAACAAATAGGTACAGGAGCCTACAAAGCAAAAGTCCACTTTTTAACAACAGTGCGTAGTTTATACGGTACAGTAGATTTTTATTATTTTAGTTTGGTCAATCTAATACAGAAAATAAGGCTGAAAAATCTCATTAAAGAAGCAGCAGTTTCAGTTCTTGTTTAGGTCATCCTAATGCCAAAACCCTAGGTACAAGGGGAGGGAGGAAAAAAACCCCAAACCTAATATCCCTTCCAGAAAAGTTTCAAAATTCCATCTCAAAAGCTTCCTGTTATGTAGTTTTCAATAAAGTTTTATCACTGCTACAGGTATGTCCCTGGCTGCTACCTACAGAAATGCAGAAAATTCTACTGTATCATATGAAACTTCAAAACTTAATTAAGCATTCCTGTGGAGTGATAAATATCAAGATTAAGAGAGTGGTGGTAGTTTTCCAAGGGAGAGGGGAGGGGAAAGATAAGTATAAAACCTCTTAATATTTGCATCCACATTATTGAATTTAACAAAACAAACCAGAAAATTTATCAAGTAATCCTTTAGGGAAAGGGATGCATTTAGCATACAAATATCTATTTGGAAATACCACATTTCAATACTACTATTTTTCCTTTTTAAATTTGATAGATTTATTTTTACAATGTACATTCCTAAACCCTCCCATTTGTTGTCTGAATTCCTGTTTGTGACCTTGGAATTCCAAATTTATGATGTCATTCTCTCCTTTTTTTTCTAAGGGCATTGTATTAGAAAATGAAAACAGTATGAAAATACTTCCCTGTCCCTTCACACCCTCTCCTTTTCTCCTGTTAACAAATAGTGCCTTGGCATCAATTTAAAAAGGAAAATAAAAATTTTAAATGGAAAGGTAACTTATATTTACCATGCTCTGCAAAACAAAAGGCCTATCTTTGTTTCACAAACATTACAGGATGTGTGTAGCAGAAGCTGCTCATTTCTAGCTACTGTTTTGGGTTACGGAGATTTCTGCTTTCATTTAATATTTTCTTATAAAGAAAACAACACATAATGCTGCTAAGGAGTTTCTATCTTTTTTCTTTTAACTCTCCAAAAGGACTCTGCTTCCAGTGGCACGTGATTGTTTCAGCAGTTTTCCTCATATAAAGGCTACATGTAAGTAAAGACTGTTTCTCCTGCCAGTAATGAGAAGTAGATAGATGGTAGTTAAGAACAGATGCTCCTAATGGCTGAACCATTGCTTGTGACAGCAAAAGCCCGAGGAAGTCATTACACACCTAAACAGTAGACTTGCTCTTAGTTCCCAGTACAAATAACATGAGCCCCAGGTCAGCATTCCTGCATTTGAGTAGGTTTGGTTTCCATGCAAAGCTAAAGGTATGTCCAGGTGCTTTTCCGAGTAGGTTTTCTGTCTGGATATGTAAGAGTGACTCCAGGCACAGGTGAAACAACTTCACGTACTGGCTGAATATCCTGGCCAGGCTGCAGAACGACAGGGTGCAGTGCAGGAGAAATTCAGAACCAGGAAAAAATACACTTCCAAATGATATCTCATTAAAACCTTAGTGCAATGTGGAGGCTGACATACTGAATGCCAGCCTAACCCAGAAAATCCTCCTGATTTTAATAGGTGTTACAAATGCTCAGCACCTCACAGGATTAAATTCCAAGTCTCTTTTACAAATAGCATTTCCTTCACCACCCCAAAGTACTATTTTTTTTAAAGAAACTTTGGGGCCCTAAATCTCGCAAATCAAATTTATATGAAAAAAGTGTCTGTTTTAAACACTACCAACTGAGACCACAATGTTTGCACACTGTTAAGAAGAATACAAGAACCTGTTTCTGTCTTTATGTCATAAAACATCATTTTCCTCAGATGAGGCCATAAATATAACTCAATTTTCCAATACTGAAATCAAAGTGCTACAGCAATATAGATGGTGTATCATTTCACAAACAAACAAAAAACAACAAAAAAACCCAAGTACCATTTTGCTAATAGCTTTGCTTTTTAAAAGTTCAGAGGGACAACTTGTTTATTCTGAAGCAAGACGATTTTCCTAGCTGTCCCAACTCCTGTCCTCCACAGCAACCTCCCCAAAGCTCATAACCCACGTTCAGAGATGTTTCTCTTATGGAAACACAGCAGACACTCTTACAGAACTTTACGTGTTTAATGTCACAATGTAGATTGTTTCTTGTATATATGTTGATATCAGCTTAATGTGTGATTGCTGTATATGACCTGGTGCAAAAAACACTTTGTGTTTCAGTGGATTGAAGACACAGTAGGCATTATTGATTAAAGGGTACAACATCTGTTTAAATGGCACTTGTTTTTTTCAGTCGGCTAATAGTGTAATTGCTTTAGCTATCAGAGGAATGTGGTAGCTATGGGCAGCACTTCAGAACAACATGCAGGTATAGTATATGCATTCATAAATAAGTAAAATTTATCACTGAATATATAGGTATCAGGAGACCTCTCTATCACTTAGGTCCTCAAAGTAAGGCTCATTGGGATTTAAAAAATGTGTGGGCTCTTTTCCGGCCCTGTGAGCTACATTATATCTAGTGAGACTACAGATATGCCTGTGCAGACAGGTGCAGGCAGTTCCCTTAATTCCTCTCTGTCTCTGGTCCCAACCAGATGCAATCCAACTGCAACGCAAAAGCTACATGGCACATATAGCTGAGAGGTAGGGTCTATTGGCTTGAGCATGGCCAGCCTTCAAACATGCCAGCTAAGAATCTGCCAGCTAGTTCATTAAGTGAGTTGTTAGTTAAACTTGTTTTGTATGCAGAATGCTGCTTAAAAATCAAATTGAAGAAAGTATATCTTTCTAAAATTCATCCAAATATTTTTTAAAAACATGTATAGGAATACAAATGGCTTTAAAAATGCATCAAAACTGCTCAGTGAGCACTATGTTCCAATATTGAAAAAAATTACTTGTTTAAAGAAACACAGAGACATCCAGTCTTCACTGTAAAAGAAATGATGTCAAGAAGCCAGCATTTCTTTTAAATTCTGATATCCTTCCTCATTTATAATATGTGCTATAAAATTAATAGGTAAATGAAGCAGTGGGCACTTAATGGCTTTACTGACTGATTTTGTAGTATCAAAACAAACTTCACTGTATTTTGATTTATACAGTGGGAATTCACCAGTTCAAATACTGACCAATGAGTCTAGTTCAGTAAAGTACCTAAACATGTATTTAAGCATTTTCTGAAGGTGCAGAATAAAGCAAAAGCTTAAATTATAGCATATGCTTAAGTACTTTGCTATATTGGAATTTTACTGTTCACATAAATTACAGTTGCAAGGCAAAAAATTGTTCTACAAATTACTCTGAAATTATTGTAAAAGCCTAACACAGAAATCTGAATAATTCATAATACTAGAAAGTCAACAGGAAGACCAATGTCTGTCAACTAGTGTTTGGAGCAAGATATTGATTCTTAAGTTGAGCAAGGTTAAAATGTTATAGCAACATTATCTGGCATGATTTTTCAAAAACTTACAAGCAAGGGAAATGCACCAGGGAACGCACCCAGAGTGCATTGGGCTGTGCTTCTGAGGCGGCTGGAGTTAAGGGTAGAACTCTGAGGAAATCACAGAGAAAAAGGTCGTATGTCTTTCAGTCCCCAAGGATCTGCCTATGAATTTATAGCCAAGGGCGTGAACCTCTAGGTACTTGTGCTTCAGATCTGTCAGAAAGAAACCTTTCCTTATTCTCTTTCACACCACAGATATCACTCCCCTCCCCAAACTAGTAATCTGTTATTTCTATCAAATCTATTGCAAATAAAATAATAATAAAAATAAAATCAATCTTTATTCATCAGAAGGAGGCAGAAATAGGGTCAAATCCACTTCATCCCCCTTTGCTTTCCAATTTGACTTTGAAAGAATGTGAGATAAGCTAAGGGAAAACAACATTGAAAGATTTTTGAGTGGAAACTCACAGGCTCAACAAAATAACCAGGGAGAATTTGCAAGATCTATGACAGTTCTGAAGGAAATGTACAGTGCAAAAGAATCTGAAAATATTTACTAATCCAAAGGCTGTTGTCCACTTGTGTCCTCAACCAAGATGCAAAGATTCCCTTCTCATGTTCCAGTGTGATAACAACTCAATTACAGAATAAATCACAGGAAAAGTAGGGGT
This sequence comes from Aegotheles bennettii, assembly GCA_013398125.1. NCBI lineage: Eukaryota > Metazoa > Chordata > Aves > Caprimulgiformes > Aegothelidae > Aegotheles > Aegotheles bennettii. The sequence continues at coordinate 14,753 of VZRW01011962.1, read as the reverse complement.
CATTACTTCTGTGTTTGTATTTGACCTGGCTTCTTCTTAATTTTAACATATGAACCCTGAAACAAATATCCATTTCCTTTGTACCATGAGAAGAGGAGGTCTTTTAAAGCAGAACAAGTAATTGAAAAAAGATATTTTCTGGTTTTAATAAGAAGTAAGCCAACATGATATAAAAAACCCCTATGTTTTGCAACACCTATCACAACTTCAAAGAACGTAAAAAGTGGCTATTGAGAAAATAACAGGTGTCAGCCTAGAGGTGTGAGGTCCAGTATGTGGCAGAAGCACAGCAATTCAGGCGATTGCAGTTAGAAGAACACACAACCTAACCCCTTCTCAAAACGCAAAATGGAAAAAACCCCTTATGACCCACAAGAGTGGATATTTTTAAAACTCTGCATTTTCGTATTATCTCATAAGTAATATATCATTGAAGTATGCAAAGAGATTCAAAAATACATTGGAACAAAACTGATGTTGAGAAATCAAGCATTCAGATCCAGAAAAGAAAGAAATGAAAAGGTCTAATTTTGCATTTTAATATATTGTCTTGCAAAAGTTGTAAGTGAATAAAAAAATGTAAAATGGATCATCAGATAAAAAAATATCAAGCTTGCATCCTCTGGGAGATTGAGTCTCAGAATTTTAAGTTTCCTGGTCATAAATGATTTAAAGTATCCAAAAGCCCCTAAACTGATAAATCTCTGATGCAGTCCTGAAAACTGGACAGAGTTGTCATGTTAATCCAAATGAGAACATACTGAGTGACAGAAGCATTGGAGGTATTACAGATCTGGTCCTAAAAACAAATTACAAGTTAACTGCAATTTCTATAGGAGATGATACCTTACAATATGGTATGGATAAAGGAACTATAGCTGAAATCCCAGCATGGTTCATTGATTATAATTTGTTTATGATTTCATATTTTTGAGTTTACTGTCACTAAATCTCTGCTAAGAGCAAAAATTAAATTTTTGGAGGTTAACACTATAAAATTTTCTTCTCTTTCTTTCTAACTACCCAAGAGGGACAGGGAGAGTAACATCTGATTAGTAACCACACTTCCTCTGTGATGCTAACTGCGAAATATGTAGCTGGGCCAGGGTATTAACAGAGAGTATGTGCTTGAAGCATAGAAACAGACTGGGTTGTTTGAAACATAGCAACAGACGGGGTCACAGGGTCCTCCCTCACTGCTACTTAATTTGGCTTATTGAGGGTTATTCATGGTCTGGGTCCCCTGAGGAACTGTCATGGTGACTCATCTAAACTCCATATCCGGTGTGTTTATCATCATGCTATTGTATATGAGAACAGAACATCTCTTCATTTAGTGATAGGCAGATGTGAATCTGATGTAAGGTTGTCAAAAGTGCTTAAGTAACTTGGACACTTACTCTCATTTTTCAAGAATACACCTGGGAAGCCTATCTAATGGTAAAGTCCCTGAGATGCTTTGGAGATCCTTACCCTGAATTTTCAAAAAAATAAAAGTTCTTAATTACAAATTTGAAAAGTGTGAACCTGTGCAGCACATAAACAACTGTTTGCTTCCCAGGAATAAGAAAGACATTGTAACAGCATTTGGGACCAGTTCAAACCACAAAGTGTGTATCTCCTAGAATTAAGATAGTTTCTTATTTTTAATGAGCCACCTTTTTCTTCTTTAGTGCTATTCCTGCATCTCTTAATATATCTCTTTTCATTTATCACTTTATCTGAGCCAAAATTCTAAATATTCTAGATTACTAGTTAATTTAGAATGTTATCTCTTCAGATTGATGGATTCTGATTTTGTTGCCTTGTTCTGTTTTACAGGAGGCACAATGCTGATTGCCAGCTGGATGAACGTGAGAAGAAAGTCTTCCTAAGGTATTACAATCCTGTCAAGTGCTTTGATTTTTTGTCCCATGCAGTTCAGAGCAGCATCCATTTCAGACAATGCTTTCTACTGAATAGACAGTGCCAGATGCTCTCAAAACTTAGGGCTGTGTCCAAATAATCCAATTAATTCTGCTCTCAAATGCTGAGAACTTAAGGTTGTGCCCAATTAATTAAACTAATTTTTATTCCAGATGTTTAACTGACAACAAAAAAAACCACTTTCAAAATCCATATGTGAGTCTCATTTTCTCAGTACTCTGCAGCATGCAAGTAAATTCTAAATATAGATTTTTATTAAGGTCTTATTTTAACTAATTTAGAAATTAAAATGTTTTATAAAAGCAAAAAGAGCACAGACAACAGCATAATTTTAAGCAACAGTGGTCAAAATATCTCTACTTCCTTCAAAAACCTCAGTCAATGTTTTCCTTTAAAGTTATGTTCCATGATTCAAGCCCTTGAGAATTTAAATTCTTTGCTTCCCTGCCTGGCTTAGCCACCTCAGTCAGGTCTTTGTCAGCAGCTGGGAAGGATTGCAAGTACGTAGCTACCAGTTCATTCAGGACCAAACTGTGGCACACTTATTCATGATGAGCAGGAACTTACTCTCTTTGCATCAGTTTTAATAGGAATTTATTAGGAGAAAATGCTGCAAATGTCCAGTGCTTAGTTGACAAATTCATAAATTTACCAAATATCAAACAGGTCTGCAAAATGCAACTCCAAAACAAAAGTGTCAAATTTTGTTGCAGTAGCCAATAAGGTAACATGTCCTGATCTCTTGAGAGGAATTCTCAGCATTGTATGCAAATTTAACTTTTTACCTAACAGTACCCTGGAAACTACAATATTCTAGTTTGACCGAAGAGAAAGAAAATAGCATCATGACAAGAGGAGAGCTGAAGACTAGCTCTCTTCCCAGCAGAGAAATACCTCTTGTAATTCTATTTTATTTCAGTAATGACTTCCTAACAATCTTTTCTCTCTATTTCTCTCGTGTGTATAAAGAGGAAGATAGATATAAAGAGAAATGTTTTACAGAAAAATTGTTTGACCCAGGCTCCTCCATGACACAGACCCCAGAGAACCTCCTTGGCAGTGAAACATAAGGAGGAAACAGGTGTGTGAATGAGCCACGCACACACTTCCCTAAACAGTGGCCACAAAATTCAGACTCAACAGCCGAATCTTGCTCCTGCAGAAGCAATGTTTGTGACATAATATCAAGTAGTGCTTGTGGTAGAACAGCAATAGTGTGAGGAAACTTTGAAAAATAAGAGTAGTGGAAGATGAAGTAGTATTTCCCTAGAAATGGAGTCTGGTTTCGAGGCTGGGTCTACAAAAAGTGGCAAGAGCCAATCTACAGCTGTGTCTGCCAGTCACTGAATCCTAGCTTTTCATTAACATATACCAAATTGAAGAGTGCATATAAAAACTGTAACCAGTTTTTCAAAAATATTCACCTGCAGCTTTATCTTTTGTTGCAGACTGAAACAATGTGTGATATGTTTCCTTTCCAGTCATTCTAATCATTCTATAAAGCTTTTATTTTAGACTCCAAGCTAATTTTTTTTAGTGACAGTGTTTTCTTCTTGTCCAGCATGCTTCTTCGAGCAGTATGCAGATGCATAATCTTCACCTTTTATTCAAAACCTTCCTCATCAGCTACAGAGAATAACCCCTAGAAAATCTATGTTCTTTCCATAATTTTATTTGCTGAGATCCTCCTAGGCACACACTGCCAGTTTTTAAAAACAGAAAAGAGATGGACCTTCTACACAGATGGTAGTTTCTAAGCCGTAGCAAATTAACTGATCAAACTGTGTAATATTCTCTGCATTCACTCCCTACATGATGATATTCATCACCCACCCTCTTCCTTCCTCCACAGACTCTCAGAAGATTCACACTATATCCATTTCCAGCACTCCTCTCAGATTCCCCAGGCAAATGCCAATCAAAGCTTCCTTTGTTGGTGATATGTACATTCCTCCATGAGCTATAAAGGGTAAGAATGTCCCAACTTTCTACAGGCTATCATAGGCACGTGCAATATTATTGTCCCATAGTTTATCTTACCATACCCCAGAGAAATCTCATCATCCTGTTTTCTTTTTATGGACTACAGATGTCTTAGCCAAGCTTCCTCACCACTGAGTCACCAACCAGGATTGTTTACGTCTTCATAATGAGTCACCTTCAGGATTTGGCACATTGTCAATACATGGGCTGACAACTTCAGCTAGTCTCTGTTTTGTCTCCTTCTCCTTCATCTTGTCAATGTAGTTGTACCTGTTGGGAATATGAACACAAAATGGCTCCCTCCTACTTTTCCTTTTGCTTTCTTCATGCCACTTGATGTTGACTGATGTCACAATCTCTAGATTGACTGCTGTTCCAAAACTTTGACTTTCATGTTGTTCCAAGTTCCTGTGCCATAGGAAATCCAATTCAGATTTCTTTTTTGCATTCAACAATATCAGTTGACATGCAAAAGTGCTATATCTTTGGTCAGATGTCAAACTACATTTAATATGTGTCTTTCATCCTCCTAATTTAAAAATAGGAATATTGTGAATATTGCAAATATCTAGGATACTTTAGAAGTCATGTTACTTTTTCCATATGATATCTTTTCACTTACTGGAATGTGTAAATGACTAAGAATTCTGCTGGCCCAAGAACTTTCCTTTTTGCACTACACGTCACCTTGAAGGTTCATTTTATGAATGTTCTGTATTTATTAATTCTTTCCTTTTCTAATCACTATGTTTAGTATGTCCACTCAGCACCTAACTCCCCCTTAGATCTAAACTCCTTGCAATCAGTGGTTGGCTGGGCTCCCAGAGTTAGCCAGATTCATTTTCTCTTTCACCTTCAGGCTTTCATGTACTACTTCAGAGTTATTATAGTTATGTTTCCAAAACAACAGAGTAATATTAATATTTTCATTAACTCATTACTTTCTAAATTTATATTGTAAATATGTTTTCATATTAGTTCCTTTGCTTTAAGAGATTTTTCTTAAAAAAGGATTAAAGTGCTTGATAAGGTCCCTTTAAAAGTCTTCCACAATTCCTTTTTCTCTAAAGTGGCATTTGCTTGGTTGCATAAAAAACCTTATGGCAACTAAATTGGGGTGAGAGGTAAAATACTGCTATGAATTAAAAACAGGCTAAGAAGCCAAAAACAAAGAGTCAGAATTAATAATCCGTTTTCAAGGGAAAAGGTTAACAGGAAGGTGACCAGAACTGAACCCATTTTGCCAGGTGAGGGTAGAATATAAAGATGTGAGTAAAAACATTATTGTGTTTAATTATTACTAACAATATAAATAAATTGTACCTAAGTGTTTTGCAACTAAATCTGTGGAAATCACACCTAAAAAATCTACTTTAAAGATTCAGTCAGTAACTTTCAACATAAACCTGATTTTTGTTCAAAACCACAACTTTTGTGGATAGAATCATGCCCTTATCTTGGTTTTAAATACCAAAGTAATTGTGTGAAGGGTAGAATATCTTTGCAGAACTCCAAATCCCGTGTATACAAGACACAGCTATTCTAAAAAGTGGCTGTTATTTAATTCTTTGACTTTGTCACAGTTTAACCAGACCCACCCACCCAGAAAAAGATTTTTGTGTCCTCTAGCACCAGTTCAGACTAATGGCCAGTCCTATGATCCTGCTTATTTTTAAATCAATCTAGATAAACAAATCCTTCCATTTGTCATTATTGTTTCTCTTTCTGTAACTAATCCTTTGAGAAGTTACAAATTAAACAGCACTTACTCAACCAAAATGGAAACTTCGTATAATAGTTTCTTTCATAAAGTACAGATCAAATATAAATTCACATTTTTTGAATATGGAAATACTCATAGTGATGAAAGTTATACTTAGTACATGTGGAATGTGTGCTTCATTTTTAAGTGGGTTTTTTTTTCCTTTTTTTTTAAATAACAACGATGCCAGTGAACTTCAAGATGATGAAGTTTAATGGACCCTGGAGCCTGCTCAGATCTTGCTGCCTCAGTCCAAATGCTAACGTGCATTCAGAACTGTAAGCAGAAAAAATCAGAGTCTGAAAGACTCATTGCTCTGGTGGGAAATATTATTTGTGCCAGTGAGAGGAGCAGTTGGCTGGTTTATGTGATTGAAGGATTGAGAACATTGGCCCACATGAGGTGTAACTTAGTTGTAGACGGGATTCCACTAAGAAACTCTCCCTGATATTATGATTTTTTTTTAGATGATGCCAAGAATACCGCTGTTTGTATTGCTTGAGATGCCCAAGGTATTAATATAGAGAGCAATAGACACTGTGCTGGATTCCAGAGGTGAAGAATGGAATTTTTTGTTTTCAGATTCTGGAGCTCATTTTGATGCTTTTCCCAGTGCGGTGCTGGGGAAAAGACCTGCAGTTGTAGCCAGCTAACTGTTTGTACACTCTGACATACACAACTATAACAGAAAGCAGACTCATTATGGATGTGACAGAGCCAATATCCCAAATTCTGGACGTTTTCTATTAAGTTGCCATTCAGTGAGGATCCTGATGCACTACTGCCTTAAAAGAAATGGAAAGCTGTGAACTCACACTGTTAAAGACCAAATAACAACATCAAAATTGTATTCAGAATAAGGAAAAAACAGTTTACCCTGGACTTGGCTCCTCTGACAATATAGGACAAGATAGTCTGAGTCTTGCAGTTTAGCAGAGTACTATGCTAGCCATCCAAAACTGGGATGATACACAACCAAAATGTGGAACATCTGCATATTGTTGAGAGCCTCAGCACAATTTTTAATTAGAAGATGTGTTTTGAATGTTTTCTCACTTAGTGTGCTAAATAAAAACACAAAACCCAAATTATTTATGGCAAACCAGTGAAATTCCCATTCCAAAACCAGCCCAGCATGAATGCTAGCCTCACCTCTGCTACTACAGCTGATAAGAAAACTGATGCACTACTTAGGCTAGGCATAATTAAGAAAATATAAAGTCTGCTAATGGATTTTTCAATTATTTGCTATGACATCTGCCAGGGAGAGAGATGCTGATCTGGATTCCATTCCCAGGCCCAGCAACAGAGTGCAGTCTCTAAATAAAACATATCTTAGCATGAAACTCAACACATAAAAATGGAGAGAGCATAAAAATGGAGAGAGTAGTAGGTAAAATTGAAAGAAAGGTTCAGGCTGGAGCTGGGCTTACTAAGAGTTTCACAAGAAATTTATTGTGTTTGCTGTTTTGATTAATTCACTGGCTCTAGAACATGGGAGTATGCTGATGGAGTCTGCAGATAACAAAAAGACTCATGCACCAACAAACAAGAGGACAAGGAAAACCCACTGAAAGAAATGGACATCTGTGAACTGTAATGAGATGACACTAGTGAAAATAACAAAACATACATTGAAGGCTAAGAAATTAATCTCTCATTTGAAAATACTCAATACAGTCTGCTCTGGAGCTACCAGATGACTGCAGGAGGCTACAAAAGCAATGCTTTGTTCAGGTAACACTAGAGGAAGACTATCAAATTCTTAGCGTCTAACTTTGAAACCTCTGGGAGACCATCTGCAATACTGCATACAGCTTGTGTTCAAGGAAAATTAATTCATCAGTAGAACAGGCAAACAGGTGTAGGGATGGCATACTAGGATAGCTAGAAGAATTAATAATCTATCATGTGGTGTTTAGGAACGTGGTTTAGTGGTGGACTTGGTAGTGCTATGTTAATGGATGGAGCTGATGATCTTAAAGGTCTTTCCCAAACAAAACGATTCTATGATTCTATGTGAGAGGAAACTAAGAAAGTTCTGCTGGTGTAGCCTTATAAAATTAATTTAGAGAGGATAAGTAAACATCAGGAAAGCAGAATAGTTATATAAGCCAACAGACAGGACTGGTACAATATTAAGTCAGCAAGCACTGGTCATAAATTACTTGAGGCTGGAAAGTGAAAGATGATGTCTAGCCATTACAACAATAACCTTCTGATGGAAGATCTGTTCCAGAGTAGAGGCAAAAAACATAACTGCTCTTCAGAAAAACTTAGCAAACTATTAAATACATGGCAGCTATGTTAAAGAACTGGAACAGATAACTCAAGACTTCACTTCCATTCCTATGTTTCTGTATGATAAATGCCCATCTGGACACATTCTTGGTTCTAAAGACCCATCAGCTCTCTGAGGAGAAAAGCTATATTACAAAAGCAGCTTTCTCATTGTGACAATGAAGTCTTTTGTAAATTAGAGTCAGGAGCAAAAGAATAAATTGGCTGACCATTTTTTATGGGATAAGTATGCATTCTTGCACAGCAAAGGATGCCACTTTTCCATCTGACCCAGCTAAAAGTCTACTACTTGTCAGTCATTTTAACCTGGCAAAAGTAACTCTCATGTAAGGTGTTAAAATCTGAGGACCAACACTGTCCTCAGGCTGTCTAAAACAGTGCTTGACTATTCTGAAATGAAGGTGAAATCAACATTAAAGAATCACACCATTATAACTGAAAAAGTATGGAATTAAGGGATTTACTTTTTGTTTTATACACTTTTGGGCTCCTTAAAAGGCTCCTAAGGCTCCTTGTAAGATAACATTATTTTTCTACTTAAGTTCCTCCAATAAGTAGGTTTTTCAGATAATTTAGTGTCATATAAATTGATATTGCTCCAGTTAAGCAGGCTCTCAGAAAAGTCCTCTAGAAACATTTTCTTCCAAGTTTACTTGAATCTGCATGGTGGGATATATGCAGGAAATCTCTCTGAAGAAAACAGACTGTAACAGCCATCATCTCCACTGAATAATATTGTTTAATCCAAAAAGATGCAGAAAAAAAAGTAACCAGGATAAAATTGTGTTTAAAACAGATTGCATCAATGACAGAAACCATAACACAAGCCCATTTTCCTAAAATTATTAAAGGAGGGAAGAAAGTAATTTTCATTCCATACATTTTTACATTTTTCTGTGTCTAATTAATTCATTAAATTTAAGTAATGGGTTCTGGCTGAAATTTCCATATTTTCATTTGAAATCCTGAAGAAATTCATCACAGAAGAGCCCTTAGATCTTACTTTGCTAAATTCAAGCAAAGTCAGGATTCCTTCAAAACCCACAGTTCTTTCATAGGCAGTGAATTAAAAATATAAACACTGGCTCATTTCTAATCCTTTGCATTGTTAAGATTTTGTCCTACATGCTCAGATCATTCATTCAAAAAAATACATGCTTAGTAACTGTTCAAAAAGTGGATTAAATCCTTTAACACATTATTACTGCACTGCCTCAATAAGCCCTTAGTTTACCAAAATGGATATTTACTGTAAATATGGTACTAGAACCAGCTGCATCACATTTACACAAAGAGAAAACATACTGGATTGTTTAGAAAAAGAGGCATAATATGGTGGCGATTGCTTTCCCCTATACTTCTGAATTAAGGGTATGAAATACTGTGCTTGAAGTCCCATAAAGCTTGGTATGCCTTGAGAACAGCGCTCCTAGCTTAATTTGGGCCAGGCTCCTTTTTCCACTTTGAAGGAACAAAATGAGACTTTAACAGTTCCAGGAGCCTCTAGGTAGTTGCAATCTGACAGCTCCGAAGCATTCATGTGGGCAGAATACCACAAGGCATATTTTAGGGAAACTGACTTTTAGAGCAAGATTCGACCACCTTGCCTCCTACCAATGCAGAAATAAAACCAATTCACTTTATTCCCCGCTCTCACTGCCTCCTTTACATATTTGAAGAATTATGAGGCCCTTCTTGAAGTCATACATGCAAGTGAATTGCAGTTGTGAGATTCAAATTGTTTAAGGATGTCCATGACTCACAAGTAAAAAAAGGTAAGAGTTCAGAAAACACAGTATAAGACAGTGAGAATGTAAAGAGTAAGTTTCATCAGAAATGTTGTAGAGCTATGTTATATTTAGGTACAAAAGGTATTTAGGTACAAAAGGAATAAAAGCCACCCCTTCTCCTCATTCACCCCACAAAATGATCGAGTTTCAGATTCCACCATGGAGCAATTTCAGAGATTTGTGTCACACAGAACTATGTAGCTCAGGGCTTTCAGCCAGGAAATTCTGCAAATTTGTCCTGAGATTAAATGGTGCCATGCAACCCAATCATATTACAGCTTTATTTTGAATGCTTGCACTTGGCAAGGCCTCTGGTGGAAGATGTCTTGTATTTTTTGGCTCCTGCAGAGTTCGTAGTAGAAAAACATTTTGGCACAATTGGCATCTACTGTTTAATCTCTTAAAAGGGTAGGGAATAAAATCCCTTTACTTGTGCTTAGGTATGTACCTGTTTTAAAAGGTTTAAGACTAATTTTTATAACATGAACTAACTTACTTTCCATCCAGGATGATTTTTCTTGATCAAAGATGAGAAGAATGCAATAAAACAGCATCAGAAAAGAAATGCTGTCTGGCATTGCTATGCAAGGGTTAAAGACATGTCTACACAGCAGCCAAGAAGTACGATTTAAAGCTTGCTTGAGGATGTGTACACAAGCTGCAACTAGCTGGTCAAGTGATGATAAACATATAGCATTAACAGAGTGAAGTGTGGGCTAAAAAGTTAATCTGAAAATTTGGCAAATATTTAGGTGGCTAACCTGCACTGAACTCCAAGCTGCCATAGCTGATATTTTAGTTGTATGATTTAAATTCCTATCTAGACATAATGAGTAAAAAATTCTGACAGGACTTTGTTCAAAGTATATTATGAATTCAAACAGTGGGAGTAAAGTGGGGAATGGGGGTATTGCTGGACCTTTTAATCTGAAACTCTGTGTTTCATCAATAAAAGTAAACTGCTAAGTTTCTGTGATACTCTTGCTCCTAGCAAAATCTCTACCTTCTCTGATTTCTTGTTGCAGTTGCTGAGTGGTATTTGGAAAGTGTTCCTGGACTGGGGTTTTTCATGAGAAATTTCAGAGGAGACTTTAGACGTGCTCTTCCTCAATTGACTGGATCCATAGACTGAAAAACAACTTGGAATAATAGTGCCTGCTTGCTTCAACAAACCCACCCATGATTGTGTGCTTTAATTTTTCAACAAGATGTGGAGGTAGGGCCTGAGGAAACCCATAAAAATGTTTGGTTTGGCTTTCTGGCACTTTTCTCCAGCTAGAGCACATGAAAAGCACTAAGGATGCAAGATCCTTCTAAGTTTCCATAGACCGCCGGACTTGAACACCACAGAACATTCTGTGCATCCCAGAGCGGAGGATCATATTGCTCTGCTCACCCTGGGGACAGCAATAAGCAGCAGCAACTGCAGCCACAGCAGGTCATCAACTGAAAACTGGAAACCTGCCATCTTTTAATTAGTTGCTCTCTACTTCATAGTAATCCTATCTAAAATCCTGTATAATTCAAGGTCAGCTTTGCTGTACAAGCTCAGATAATGCCAAGCCAAATTTTTAATCATTTAGTTAGTCAGAAACACCTTTTTAGATGGAATAAATATAATCTCCTCATTAAAATTAGGGAGTATAATATATGACCAGGTTCTGTTCTTTCCTATTGTTAATCATTGTTCACATGAACAAAAATGTTTTCCAACTGACCCTTTGTTTTAACTGACCACTTTGTTTTAACTGAAGACAACATCTTTTAACAGAAGACAACTGCTTTCTATACAACTGAACTTGGATTTGGTCTCAGATTTCACGTAGACCGTCTTTCAGATACAAGAACCAAATTTTCATTCCTCTTACACCCTATGCAAAGGTATTTTAAGCCACTCCAGTTTTCAGTCATTTCAACCAAACTGGTTTGTGAGCAGTCACTGGATACATTTTAAGAGCAAGTAATTCTACCTGATACAAACTGTACACAAGACCTTAAAGCAAAGGATATCAAAGTCATCAAAGTCTTATTGGCATTTCACAGACTGTTGCAGAACTGAATAAGAAAGATTAAGTGTTACTTAGTCACACAGCAAATCAATTCCTGATTCAGGAGCAGAACACGGGCCTTCTGACTACTAGTCCAATAGCATGGAAGAAAAAGTTCTCATCTGGATCTGAGAGGAACATTTCCCACATATGGTCCCTTCCACACCTCCACCTACTTTGCTACTTGTTTAGAATGCTGGGTTGAAGTGTGCTTCTTACTGTGGCATTAAAAAAAAATGTGGATGAGTTCACATTAATACAAATTAATAAGGATCTTCTGTAAATACGCTGCAGTATATTGTGTAATATAATATAATCCTGGTAATATGAGCCCTTGCTACAGGTCTCTGCTATTAAATCATTGTCAAAAAGTGGGGAAAAACTGCCAACCTTATGTGCAAATTATGAAGTGTGTAGATTCACAAGATCCTGCCTTATTGACAAAAGTAAACTCTTTTTGAAATAGGCTGATTCAGATAGTCGATTTCTTTAAATACATTTATTTTACCTTGCAGGCGTCATCCATTTGGGCAGGAAATTAAGTTTTCAGCCAGTGATCTTTTTCACAACACCTCTTAAAATGATATTTTCATACAGAATGCTAGCAAGAATAGCTCTGTATGAACACACCCCGAGAATAAGTTTGCAATGCCTCACAATACCCCAAATATTTCAGTAGGTGCAGAACATACAGGCCTTTGGTATTGAGTCAGAACTCCAAGTCCCAATTCACAAAACAGCACAGAGCTGCATGCAGAATTTGACAGGTCTGGGGCTTAAACGTCACCCCAAACAGGCGAGCAGACAATCTTTCAAGAACTACCCTGGGCTGCCATAGGTCTCCCAGCTCTCAGTTTGGACCTTTCATCGGCCACTGGATCAAACATCCTCTCCAGTGGATTCTGTTCTAATGGGATGTCTTGGGGGTTTCCCCTTGATGCTCTTCTCACTCTTTAAAGCTCACTCTTTAATTCCAGTCCTCTCTACAGGATCCAGCTCTCCCTCATTCACGCACTCTAGGGAAAATCTCAAACTTAGAACATTCAGACCTATTTATCTAACCAACCACAGTTTAACAACCATGACATATAGTATAAGTGTTGCCAGGGATGAACAGGATAAGTAAATATGGAGGAAAGGGAACATGTTACTTTTTCCTAATATTTTCTCAGATAGGAGAAAAGTAGAAGCAGTTCTACACCTGGAAATGATCCCACACCAAGCAACTCTCCTGGCTCATCATTATATCAACTCTGCACAGGTTGTGTCTGTGGCAAGACCTCCTCAATGTTGTAATGGAAGCATTCTCTGGAAAGAGTTGACTATTATTTTTCCAATGAAAAGTGACCAAATGGAATATGCTCATGGAAAGTCATTCTAATGAAATGCACCCCCTCCTCACCCCTTCTGCCCCTTCCCCCCCATCACCATTTGCCATAAAACTGTAAGGTTTTTGTAAATGCTGTCAGTCGTTTATTTTAGAAAAAGAAATAGTTCTCCACAAGTCATTTGTAAAACCAAGACACAGTTCAGATTTCAAAATTTGTGGGAAGTTTTTGGTATTTATTTCCACATTTCCTGTAAAAGCTTTGATATTTGTATATGGTTTTCCTCTTATTTCTTATTAATAAGCAAAAGCAATGACATACAAAACTTTTAAAAATTCAACATACAAGATCTTAAACACATTTATACCTAAAGAAAGTGAAAAGGAATGTAAGCATTGACAATGCCCTGCAAGCAAAGTAAGAAAGCAGTTTTCACCTGCTCCACTGAGAAAAATAGATTTCCTCATCATCCTTTCTTTTAACACAGTTGCCTAGAGGATTCTTTTCATACTAAAAATCCACCTTCATTTTTCTTTTATAATATACTGTAAAAACACCTATATTTAGTATCCTGAATTAGTCTGTATTCAAGGCAAGAAATCCTAGCCTCTTGAGAAGGGTTTGCTTTCTTTTTTTTTTTTTGGCAGAGTCCAAAAGATATAAGTACATCTTCAAATTTGTCTTACTGACAAATGCAACAAACACATGTGACAACACATCTGAACTGGTGCTGCTTATGCCATGTGGTGACCAGAAGTTGTTAGATAAATAAAACAAGCCTAAAACAAACATAAGAATCCAAAAGGAGACAGAAAAAATGAAATGCATAAGGTGGCTGGCAGGCCAAGAATGAGACACAATGGCTATATCGACACTAGTAAATTAGGCATGCCTGAACAACCCTGGCTGCTGTAAACAACTGGCATGTCCTGGACCACATTATTAAATTCTCTCACCCTGCAAGCAGGGGGCTGCCTGCAATGTACACTTTGGAAATGGTCACCAGTGTATGCTGACTCCTGCACTGTGCCCAGAAACTGTCTGGAAGTATCAAGTGGCTCAGGCCTAAAACCATGCTGGGGCAGCTGTAGCAATATAACAGTACAGCTTATGAAATTCCAGCACCCAGGAACACCACAGCCAGTGAAGCCACACTAATCATTAATTAGGTGCACAATGTCACCCTTCTGTTTCCATGAAGAACACTAACAACGTTTCAGAGTCATAGCTCATTGCATTAAAAGCTCTCTATTTTGTCTTTATTTAGTATACTCAGGGAAAAGGGCGAGTCAATGGAAAGTTGTCCTGTGAGTTGATGGAATTGTTGGAAAGGAAACAATAAACAAAGGAAGCAGAATTGAAATGCAAGTTAAAGATGTCACTTTTCAGTTTTCTCCAGGGCTGCCCTGGAAAGGCTATTTTTAGGATTGTCTTTGTAGTCCTATGTAGTACTTGCTGTCTTTACAGTTACATATTAAATGTACAAGTACAAAACAAAATACAGGTTCCTTAGGTATTCCTTTGCACTCAAGGTCAGGAGTTTTCTTAGCTAGCTCAAAAACTTGTTTGATTTGGGATTATTATAGGACTTGTCGTGCAGCATGACAACTATGAT